>JAWWMO010000083.1:81618324-81632269 GCA_035047845.1 Dendrocincla fuliginosa | reverse complement strand
CCCTGGTAGATTCTGCTATGTTCTTCTGTTCTTTGGCTTCCCCCCCCCCCCCGCTTTTTTTTCTTTTTTCTTAACTAGGCTGAAATGAAAACGAGTTCTGCAAACTCCCTCTCATAAAATACTTGTGCTGATATCATAAGTATCAGGTTACATCCACTACACACTATATGAAACACACTGTAAACTCAGATAACTCTAAAAAATAACCAAACCTATGTCTACTAAGTAACTATTTCTACTTCCTGTCCCTCCTAACTACTTAAATCAAGGCAACTAGAGTCAAAAGTAACCTTTGTAGAAAGACTCAGAAAGTAGAACTGAAAAACTGAACTGGAAAATATTCAAAAAGGAATTAGAAAGGTACCCAAAACACTTTGGAAAATAAGAGGGAACATTGCAAGGAATAGGAAAGAAAATAAGCAAATCAATTGGAGGAAAAAGATACACAGAAGACCAGCCTTAAAAGAATAAAATAGGAAGAGAGTGTCATATTTCAACAATCTGGCATTCAGCAAGAATAAAAATCAAATGTATTTTCCTCTGACATACCAGTATTTAGGAAAGAAAAATACAGTTTTAAAAGTTGAAGAGGACTTTTTTATTAAGAAGAAGTAGAAAAGGATGTAACTGAATAGAAAGCCCAAATAGTGAGAAATCTTTCACATGCCTTAGACTTCAAAATGAAGACTATTGGAACCAGGCATACAGAACTGTAAGATATTCAGGCTTCAAATATAACACCTGCACAACCTTTATTCACAAATGCAGAGCACACTTAGGGAAGGTATACATCTACAGTTGGACATCAATTTCAGAATCTTTGCGCATCCAGTGGTACTTACTGGATTTCCCTGATTGATCTTTCTATGACTAACGAGAAAAACCTCTCATGATATTGCTGAATGCACAGTAAAGTTAGTAATTCTCATTAAGGGCAATCACTTTCCATGGGATTTGTCAGTATTTAAGACTATTCATGGTCAACCACACGAGTTGTCAAGGCTCCAGTTTTAAACAGAGTGAGAAAACAAGAAGTTGTTTTAATCTGAAGAGACAAAGAATATGAAAAAAACTGGGATATGCTGTATTAGTGTTCCATTGAATTTGCAAGAGAACAAGATACAGTTCCCAATCTGGGAGAGGACTTCTTTTACTGGGTAAAAAAGAAAGTAATTTTGAAAAGCTGTGGATTTCTCTGTTGAATGCTTCTGGTTCACAAGAGGAGACAAATATTTTGTAATGTTAAAAAGGCACAAACCGCTTCTTTGTTTTATGAGAAAATAAGCAGATTAGCAAATTAGTTAAAAAGAAGTTAGAAGGCCTTTATGTACATAATTGTTCACTACCTAATACTTCTCCTTCAAAAAGTAGAGCTGCAGTTAAGTTTACTTAGCTCTACCAGTTTATTGGGTTTGACATAATCAAAGTAAATAAACAAAGAAAGGCAAAGCATGAGTTTTGAGCAAAAAGTCAGTTTTGAGCAAAAAGTAATCTCAATGAAACATATTCTTTAAACTGGGATTATAGACACACTTCAGTCCAGTCAACTGAGTATGAATTATATGAGTGCTTTTCATATTATTATGGCAATTATATTTTAGATTAAGTTCCTGTAAGGAGATTTAACAGCTAAGATCATGGAAATTTTATCAGAAGTCACTCTATAAACAAATTTCCAGAGATGCAATTTTATTTTAGTACAGCATGCAAGGCAAGTTACTGGAGGGGAAACACTGATAAAGAAATAGAACTCATTTTCCAAACAATAGTTTGCAATTTCTCTCTTGACAGTAAAAATGGTAGGAGGTTAGAAACTCTTTCACTGGTCATTGCAATATTCCTTTATAGAACAGAGGGAGAAGTAATTAATTCAGCTGGCAAGGAACTCTGGAAAGGATCTCTGAAAGGATCTCTCATCCAACCCCTGCTGCTTGAGAGCAGGATGCTCAGGACTTTGTCCAGTCAAGTTGACTGTCTCCAAGGATGGAATTCCTACCCAAGGTGAAAGTTTCCACAACCTCTCTACGCAATTTTTTCCAGCTTTTGACCATACTCATGGTTTAAAAGAATTAAAAAAATTCCTACTCCTTAATTGAAGTTTGCTAAATCCCAACTTGCATCTGTTGCCTCCTGTCTTACCACAATGCACCTTAGAAATGTCTGGCTACACTTTCTCTACCCTGAATATGCATAAGAAAGCACTAAGAATCCCCTTTAGTCTTCTTTCCTCAAGATCCAACATATTTGTTTCCCTCACCCTCTCTCCTCATGTTCTGAGCTAAAGCCACTGATCACACGGTGGCCTTCTGTCTGGTTTGCTCCAGGCCGTCAGTGTTTTCCTTGTACTGTTTTCCTTATTCATTACTTTGATTAGAAATACAAGAGCTTCTTGCACCAAATGGTTTATTGACTTTACCACAGGAGTATTTCAACAATAAATTACACAGAACTCTGGCTTTGCTAATAACAAATAGTTATAAATGATTCACTAGGGGAAGAAGAGATAGAAAGAGATTCCTCAGTTAGTGGATTTCTAATTTCAGTTTTAGTTCTAATATTATCTGAGTCTGTAACAGAACTATGACATTTATATTGACTGAGGACTTAACCCCAAGACAGCTCTAAAGTGAATCAGAAGACTACTTTTCAAAGCCAGAAAAGAATCTGGTAGTCAAACCAGATTTCATTTTATACCACAGAAGATATTTGTGGCCTTTTGCAGGATGCTTCCATCATAGCCCTGTTACTTATGCTTTAGTTCCTACTGAATACTGAATTTTTTTTCTAGAAACTAAAATGGCACCACAAATTGAAAAATACCATATCCAGCTACAAACATTTGAGTCTGAACTGAAGCTCAAATCCTGCTTAAACAGAAACTGCAAATGAACGTAATACAAAGCACAAGTAATTTTTGCAGTAAAGTTGCTACTCAAATATTTTAGTGAAATAAATATGATTTGATGATCTTGCTTTAAAATAATCAATAGGTAATAAAAAAAATGAAATTTGACAAAGTAAAAACCAAACAATATAGGTAATTGTATATGTATAATTTGAAGAAAGAACTAATCAGTTACTGTCTTCTGGAGAAAAATAGAAGATGTAACAGTCTTGCATCAGAGCATGAAATTTCACAAGTTCCTTTGAAATATAATGTAAACTAACAGGTTAAACCACTTTTTAAATGTGACCTGAGAAGACAGGCATAGAAAAGTGGACATTTATCTAAGATTGGCCAAAACCACCGTTTCAAAGCATGTGCAGTTAAGTCCCTCTGTTCCCAACAACAGCACTTAGAGCTTGTGCTCCCCTTGCAAGCATTCACATACAGACTTGTCACTCTGACTGTCACTCAAAGGAGGAAAATAGCATTCAGTTACCTTTTAAAATTGCAACTATCACTACAAGACTATGGGGTCCTCACAGCAACTCTAAGCAGAACATCTAGACCATGGAGGTTTATCTCCTGATTGATCCTGGGTCTCACCCTTTCTCTATACTTCAGGAGAAGACTGTATATTTTCTCCCATTTGGTCCTTTGGAGCCAGAGGACAGCATGTAATATGTCTCCAAATGACAGACTGAGAATTTCAATCAAAGTAATATTGAAGAAGAGACAAATTGACCTAATGCCCAGATCACTCAGTGATCATTCAGTGTATGTGAAACCATCAGGTTCATGTTTTGAGGAGGCTATTCCTATTTGGACATGAAGTGCCTGAAGAATGTCTGTGCCCTTCAGCTGGAAAAGGACCCTCATTCTTTCAGACCTTGGAGTATCCTTGTGAGGATTATGAATTAGACAGTTCATATCTTTTTTGATCAGGAAAAACATAGAGGTACAGATATGCACACCTAGCAGTTCTAAAAATTTTTATATCTATCACGTGAGTACCCCCAGCATTAACCAGGATGGAAGGCTTCAGGCCAGTATGGAACAGAGATGTCTTCATATGTGAATTTCAGAGTATATAAAATATATTCAGTTTATAAGACAGATGTTTAGTTTATTTAAAGAAGCTCCTTCAGTGTTAAATTTTGAACACTGGATTTAAATATATATAACTTTCAAAAAAAACCCCAAAAAAAACAGGTGTTAGGTTCTTAATTCATAGGAATATAGGTCAAAGAACTTTAACATCTAGTCCATATCTACTACCATTGCTAAGGGTGGTAAAATAGTACAGAACATAGAAAAAGTGACAAGATTCACTTGTTTTCCTAGAATATCAACTTCTGTCAGAGACCAAATAGCAGACACAGTGGGTCACTGCTGACAAAACCTTCAAAATGAGAAGTGACACATTTTATTTTCTTGTTCTAAGCTTTCCTCGAAAGCTGTCTAAAAAGTCCCGTCAGCATTTTGGTGACATTTAAGTAATTCTTTACCCCAGATATTATTCACTTTCTATTATTTGAAAACTGTATTTTGGTACCTACACTTCAGCAACTTAAAACCAACATTTCATAACAGAGGCTCTCTAATCCTCAGGTCATACCAAAATCCCTTTCCAGATTTAGTTGAACAATGCGTGGCAGAAACACACCCAAAATCTTGATGAAGTCTCACTAGCTTCTGTACTACATTACACTACCCTAGAAACTCCTGTTATATACTAAAATTACACTTATCTTTTTCTTTACCTTATCATTTTGATTTCTCATTCATTCTGTCATTACCTTATCCTTCTTTTCCTGCAGTTATTTCTGTCCTTACAGAATGATAACAGGAACAACACAACCTTGGGCCTTTGCCCTAGTGAATATAATTATATTTCTATTATTGTCTCCTCCAGGTGACCCTATTCTGCTATATGATATTCTGATCCTCCTCTCTACTGAGGAGCACTCAGAGCTTTGTGTTATAAATAATGCTCTCTTACTTTGTGCTCCAAGGTCCTTAATGAAATTAAATATTAAGTTAAAACTCTCTTCAGATTCATCTCTTCCTTTTCAAATAATTGCCAAGATGATTTTGAAGATTCCATCCAAGGATATAAACAAGTATTGCTTTGGCACACATTCATTTGAAGAAGAACTACAAAACGATTGTGGCATTTTAGAATAGCACCATAAATGCTGTAGAAAAAAAAATAAATTACTGGAAATGCACTTTTAAAAGAAGTAATAAAATTCGTTATCCAGTCTAGCACTATCATAGTTGCTTTTAAATACATGAATCAAGGGCATAGGGATAGGTATTAGACAAAATGCCTTGGAATTTCATGGCCAGACCTTCACACATGCAAAAGGACAGAGCAATGCTGAGGTGTCATCTGTATATTTCCATGAGACAAGGAAACCATTTTTTTTTTTTTTTTAATATATATATTGGAAGGAACTAGTAGGATTTTTTCATATTAAGAGACACAGAAACTTATTCTAGCCCTAAATATATTCCTCTTCATGACCACTAACTTGAAGGGAGTTTGTCTATGATGCCAAATTCACCTCTAATGTCACTTCTAGAGATGCTGAAATATGAGAGCAATCACTCTCTAGTCACTTCACTCTACTACAAGATACTGACCCCAGTAATAGAGCACAAGGGATTTCCAGCTTCCCTGATTAGCACACGTAGAATATTGCTCCCCTTACACTCTGTCAGCACCTTGTCCTCCCATGTCCTTGAGCAACTCACAGCCTCTTAAATACTGTACTAACAAGTAATATAATCACTTGCATGTCCCTGGCTTGTAGGCATTACTTGCATGCTCTGGGTAAACCTCTTCCCCATGCCCCAGCTGGAGGTTTTGTCAACTGAAATCAGGAGTAATCAAAGAAATATGAAAGAACTTTCCACTAGGTTTAGAAACAGAGAGTATATTCTCTCCTCAACTAATGCTAGCAAAAGAACTGTTTGCCCACTTCCACACCGTTCCTTGGGTGGTGTGAGGTCCCTCCACTAAGGCCAGCCATGGGCAGACAGAGGCAGCCAGGCAGAGAGCACCAGTGGGGAACCAAAGGCTTCTGCCCACCTCACCTTCGAGACTGACACAGTTTAGACTTTATCTTTAATGTAAAAAAATCAGTTATTCACTTCCCATGACTTATACCCAGTTACCAGTGAAAGCACAAAAAACCTACAGCACCATTACCCTCACCCTCTCTCCCCCCAAAAAGGGGATAATGCAATTAGATGTCTTCACCAATTAAGGGATGAAGTGTTCAAGACATTCAAGAACCATCTGGACACAATCTTATGCTCTGTTCTTTATAACAACCCTGCTTGAGCAGGAAGGTTGGACCAAATGACCCCACTGGTGGTCCCTTTCAACCTTATCCATTCTGTGATTCTGTGAAATCCAGACTTTTCTCTCAAGATGGCTGATATGGGTGTTTCTTCACAGAGAAATCACAGTATTTTTGACCACTCTTAATCTTTAGTTACGATTTCATTCCATGTGCTCTGCAGAGAAGATTGTTAAAAGTTAAAAATAACTGAACTCTGCATTATGTCCTTATCATCTATTAATACCAACTCTCTCATGAAAACGTTTTTTCCCATTGCAATCAGACTAAAAGAGGGATTGACGTGCCTTGCATTGCACTTACTGTGTATAATCAGGGTAGTATTAAACTGATAAATCATTCTATTAGGCACAGAAAAATTCTACTGCAGATTTTTGAAGTATAAATAGGTAGAACAAGGAAGAACAATTTTCAAGGAGTTTCAAGCCATACAAGTAGTGTTTATATGACTGAAAAGAATTAATATATTTGCAAATGAAAACTGCTGGATCATCCTGTATTACAGCAGACAGAGAAACAGACTTATGATTCAGGAATAATTTTTTTTTTTTAGTCTTTCCCTCTTTATTTCTCTGGTCCTGAATGAACCATATGAAGGGACTATAATACTGATAAATATAGAAAGCTACACTTTATGTAAGGACCAGAGACCAAGTAAATAACCAGTTGTTTAAAAGGAAATTAAGTATGAGAGTCACAGTAAAACCAATGTGGAGATATTAAGAGCTGTTAAGAGCATGGCAACACTGAAGACAAATAAGCCTGAGACTCAGTAGTAGACTACCACCAGAAAAACAAAACCAAAACCAACCAATCAACCAAATTAAAATAAAATAAATAAATAAATAAATAAAAAGCAGATGAGGTGGGGAAATCCACAGAATGCATAATTAGTTACAAGAATTTAATCACAGATATAGAGCAGTAGAAGAAAAAAAAAAAAACAAACAAAACAAATAACTGAAAGCTAATTTAACAGGATATCTTAAATGCACAGTAACAGAAAGACTACTTAGGGATAGGAAGAATCCAGACATAGATATTGTGCAAGCTACAACTATGAAAGTACTGAAAATGTTCTTTTTCCTACTATCTTTTCAGAAGTGTCCATTAATTTCATCTTTAGGCCACAAGGACAAAAATTATGGAGCAAAACAGGAGGGTACGAAGGAAAGTGAAGAATATTGCCCTGCCCTAAAAGATTAAAGTAATTCTGACAGAAGTCATCAGTTCAATATATTATCTCTCACAGAGCAACACTCAGAAAGCTACCAGGAAAAAAATTTCTATCTGTCATCACTGACAAGCCAGAGAGAAATAAAATAGAAAAAAAAAATACCACCTACTTTCACACAAACACTTTTCAACTGAGTAAATAAAACCACATTACACGAGAGGGGAGGGTGTCCCCCACTCTTCATTCTGTGTATGCATTTCAAGAAAAAAAATAGCAGATTTGTAATATCATTAATCTGAAAAGAAATCAGGGATAGCAACAGATTAGACAACTGAAATATATATTGAAATATATAACAAACATTTGGTGGTGTAAGTCTGTAATACTAAAAGTGCAGAGATGACCTGTCCATATCTAAAGAAATCACAAAACAAATTTTTAAGAACACTTTTGCTTTGGTTTTTGTTTTTTGTTTGTTTGGAAGGTTTTTTTAATAAAAATTACATTTAATTTCTTCTCCAAACTCCTGTGCTGTAAGAGGACAAGGGAACATGATGGCAAAGACTGAGTTTGCACTGTATTTCCAGGGTGCCTGATGCTTGAGACAGACAAGGTTTTGACTCTTGCCTATACCTTTCTCTCATTCTTCATGCCCTGCTGTAAAGTGCAAATGTCAAATGAATCAGGAAAAGCTTTTGGATGCCTAAATAAAGATAGGGCAAACAGAGACAGGTCAGAGAGCCACGTGTCAATCTGAAACTAAATCTTCCCATGTCCACCATTTATGCTTTGAGAGTAGCCTTCTTTTAGCTTTATATAATGTGCCACTGTTCAGATCCATTGTTGGTTTCTGGTTGCTAGATGGCATCCTTGAAGCATACTGACAGTACTACTGGTGGCATTTCTTTTGTTTAAAAGGTTTTGAGTGAAACAAAATAAAGCTGCTGAACAATTGCACTTCATCAGTGAGTCAGTACAAATTCTCTTGTGATTTCAAACAATCATTAAATAAAGAATTGGTCAGTGAAACATCTATAAAAATTACTGGCACAAGCAGGAGTTGCAACAACTTCACCTCTTTGGAATTGTCCCAAAGATAACTTAGCTAGATTGTGAAACCAGGCATCTAGAGACACGTAGCCCCTAAGTCTGTGTCTTGCACTGACTCACAGCCTGACAGCAGGGGCATCAAAACCAACTCATTGTGTCCTGGGAACAGAGAAAACTTACTTCCCCAACCTCAAACAATTCTTTGAAAATGAATGGGCACCACAAATTCAAGTTCAGATATTTCTGACAGAGTCAATCAATCCAAAACAACAATGCTAAAGTAGGTATTCATCCTACAGTAAAACAATTGGAAACATCATTGGAAAGAGAGATTGAAGATGAAACTAAATAGCATTTCTTGATTAAAATAAATGTCTTAAACTGCCTAAGTGGAATTTACATATGAATTATAGTAAGCATTCTTTTTTTTTTTCCCCCTAATATTTGCTTGCCAAACTTCTCTCACCTGCTTTTGCATTGCTTCTGTTGCAAAACAACTCTAGATTTTAGAGGTAAGGTCATTGTTACACTGCAGTTACTTAAAAAAGAACTTTTGTCCAGACTAACCTGAGTGTCTTCACTAAAAAAAAAAAATTAACATATCTGCTGTTGTTTGTTGCTCACAAGTTTTTGTTTGTGCACTCAAAACTCAGCTCTTTTGGGGAAAAAAAAATTCACTATAAGCAATTCAGATGTGCAGACAGTGATAAACAGAGAAAAACAAGTAGAGCAGACATTATTCCCTCATAAAGCATTGCCAGGCCAAACACTTGATAACCTTAACCAATTTGTTTACTTGTGTGGTTTTGTTTTTTGTTTGTTTGTTTGTATTTGAAAGAAGGAAACAAGACACAACTGATTTCTTATATTTAACTTTAGATTAAAAATAAAACCGATAAGCAGAAACATAATTTGGGGAACTTAAAAAAAATAAAAGTCTAAGGAAATGCTGTTGCCTGTAAAATCACTGGAGTTTTTTTTTTTGTTTGTTTGTTTGTTTTTTGTTTGTTTGTTTTACAGGAATTGATTTTACTCTGGTTTTGATTTTGTGTGTGTATGTGATATCATTTTTAACGGTATTCAAATTACACTGTTTGTAGAGAAAAGGCTTTCTGATTGATATGTCTGGAAATGATGACTTATATTGATGTCAGCCAAATATTTGACCTCCAAATGCACCCAGATTTCCAAAGTCTAAGCTCAGATTCAGCTTTTGCAAGGACTGAATTAATGGATCTTTTTGGCAGCACCTCCAATTGTGTTTCATGAGCCAATGTAAGGAATGAGAGAACTCATTACATGCAAGCAGAAAGGAATTTGACAAAGACACTCAATGGAACTAGCAAGATAGAAATGGTTTGGCATAATTTGCTAAAAATAAACCTAGCATTAATAAAAGTGAAAATAATCAAAGGATCCACACACATAATTTTAATATTTATTAAAATCCTCTGGCAACACATTAGCACTCTTTTTTAATTTTAGTAATAGCCTGTCTTGACTGAAAGATGAAAGCACTTTTCTAACAGACTGAAAGGTTTCCCAGTTCTGTTACAATTCAGAGAATATGTAACACCTGTTGAACTCCCATCTATGCCTCACTGACTGGAGTTCAAGATAGAAGCCCTGGTGCTCTGTGCTAAACCTTAAAGTTCAAAGATCTGTGCTTTGTTGTTGTTTCCATATAAAGAAGAGAGGATGATGTTTTCCCTCTAGGTGTCTACTCTGATGGATGTGATGTCACTACTCTTTCAACGGGAGCAGAAAGGTAGTGAAGAGAAGAAAGTATGTCTGGGGTTCAGCCTGCATCTTTAATTTTTGCTCTTAAATATCGAAATTTGTCTTTTCCGCTGAACTAACAAAGACTGAAATACTCCCTGTGTGCTGTGATGTAAGGTACTCTTCAAAAATAAACATTAGCCCAGTAAAAAGACCTTCCCTTTGACAAGGCCTCCCACAGAGAACCTGTTGACATGTTCCTTGAATCTAATGATACAGGATCTTTTTCAACACTCAAGGAGTAGCAATGATCTCTTTTTCAGATAAATCTTCACTAGCCTACTTAAAAGATGGTAGATCTAGAGTAACGTAACTGATTCGTAGTGAGCACAGTCCTATACTTTTTGTCCTTCTAGTAAGTCAGTCTCCAAAATCTCTCCATTCCAGGGAAATCACTTGCACGACATCCAACTTCAAATGTTTGTGAAGAGAAGGAAGAAGGATGCATCACTGAGGATCACACAACCAAATCTTTGACTCTTGTACCTTTGTCATCATTTGCACACTGCAAAAATGGAGCTTTCAATCTACCTCTGATGCTTCAGAATCACCACCTACGTCTGCGGGCAACTCATTGTTCTTTCGTGCCTCTTACATTGAACCTGTGTTGCTTGTGTGTGTTTTGTTTCAAATATCCCTCTCTAAACAGGAACATCCTTGATGTCAGACTCTTCAACTTACCAAGTCTTTACACCTTAAAAATCAATAGCACTTTGTTAAGGGTTACTTAAGGGCATCTTTGGACAGACATCCCAGTTCTCTTTAACAATGTTTCATTACATACTGTTGAGGATCTGGGAACATTTCCACATCCCTGCACGTAAGATGCCATCACAGCCAAACATGTTGTGTTGGCTATTGTGAATTTAACTCCTGCTATAAAGCAGAAGGAAAGGGGATAAAGGAATAGTTATTTCAGTCGTGAAACACTGCAATTGCTATGTAAAAAAGTCTGCTTAAACTTATAACTTTCTCCACCTGCCTTTCATTTTTTGCCAGCCTACATCCTCTACCATGATCTTGCTGAAGTTGTGTTTTAAACATAATTTTAAAAGGATCCACAGGAAAGTTCTGCAAAAATTACATTTTGTTAAAAGGTTGGATATTGTCATTAGGAACAATGTTTTCAAGGAGGTCCAACCTGTCAGGTTGCCTGGGCTCGATGAGCACAACTCCACCTCTGTGTCAGTACCAGCCAAAAAGCCCCACGGGAACTGAGAGCTTCTGCCCTCCAGAAACACCTGTTATTATCTACTGCACCAAAATCATCAGTCCCTTCTGTGAAGCCTGAAACAGAAAGCCAAAATTAAACAAACAGAAGCCCATATAATAGCAATCCTTTGGACAGATGAAGCATTTCCCCAGCAGCCTGATGTCAGGGCCCTGTTCTGCCAGGCTGACAGTCCAGGGATGTGAGAGCAAGGTCTGCTCCAGGGGTAAAGGGCACCAAGAGGAAGTAGTCAGGGTTGGCACCAAGAATTCATGTTGATCTGGGATGAAGCAAGCTGCAGAGTCCATGTTAGCCCTATCCAACACATTATTGAGCCCAACGTCTTTCCTAAAGTAAGTCAGTCTATAGGCATCCACTCTGTAGTGTTATGGCATTGCACAGACTGTCTTGCAGTAATGATTAATGTTCCACTTAGATGAGCTGGAAGGGTTCAGTTTTGTACCATGTCTCACCAAACACCTGAGAGATGATTAAGCAGCACTGGCACACAGTCTGTTATGTCTTACTGATTCATTACAATGGCACACCTAGAACTTGAGTGTTCCCTTCAACTGCTGTTTCTTTCAGTACATTGCTACTTCTGGGGGTGTGAAGTACAGCAACTTGACTTCATAAAGGGGGTGCACTGTTTATCATGTGAGCATCATAAACTACACCTACCAACACTGAGAGAAAACATAAGAGAAAACACAGAAGTGAAGCTTTTTTTTTTTTTTTAAATTTCATCATTTATTTCAGCTTCCTTACCTGACAACTGCTATTATTTTATAAGAGAGGCAGACAGCAAATAGAAACTTACATTTATATTATTTGTGGTGGTAATATGTTTCAGTCTTTTTCACATTACCTTGTCATTCTGAATTCAACTTGCCATTTCTCAAACTGCAGACTTTTCATCACACAACAAATCCATCCAGTGAAACATAACTACAATACCTGGACAAGTCAATGCTCTGCCTGCTCAGTTTCTCAGAGAAAAATTGTGGGTGAGGTCCTGAAAAGCATCTCATGATGACAGTGCCCCATTTGGTCACTTTAAGAGTTAAAATAGAAGACAACTAAGTATTCAGCCTTTTAAAATCTTATGCCGTTTAGGAGTATTCAAGGCCAGACTCCCCCAGCACAAGTACTCATAGCCCAGTTTTGTGACCTCAAGAGATTGTTTTTTTTGCCTTTGAGTTGACGAAAAAAAACAAACAAACAAGAAAAGAAAGATGATCCAGACCACTTGAACATTATAAGACAACTTTGGTTTGCTTTGTGAAATTTCTGACCTGATGGCTTTATGACCAAGAATCTTCTGTAAGCTTAGAGTAAATGCCATGTACATGCATCATTAGGTCTTGGACCTTACTAGGCATTTTGCAAATGTAATTTTAAAATCAATATAGGCTTTGGAATGATAACACAATGAACACTGAATTGTTGATTTTCCCTATTTTATACAAGATTGATCACTATAATTTTTATTCTTAAATTAGTCAGATAAAGCAAATTACTTTTGATGGTAGTGTGCAAATACAATCATATGCTTAATTTAACTTGTATTCCTAGCAGCTGAAAAACGCTCCTGCTCTTTATCGAAACCTAAAATCTTCACAATCCTTTCAGCTGTGTGTCTGAAGAAAATGTGTTATTTCTCAAATACTTCAAGGTGTGAATGGAATCCATTCAGCTCTTCTGCTGCTAGAGAAATAGCACTGGCTTCACATTGAGATCCTGAGATGCATATACAAGATTCTCTACCTCTGACACCATCTCTGTGTTCAGTTCGCAAGTGAGCACTGCAGCTTTGTTACAGAGCTTGTGCTTTCTCAGGACTAGATTCCAGGATAATTCTAAGGATCAGGAAGCAAGAGACTTGCAACTAAGAAATATGGAGCATATATTCTAACATTTATGAATTGTTAGCTGAGCAATGCAACAACACAAAGAACATAGTGCTGTATGGTTCTGAAATTATCTTTATTGTAGCTTTTTAAAAATAGTCTAGGAACCCTTGTGATTTCCTTCTGTAAAAGAGATCCAAACACAATCCAAAGAATTTCTTATTTTGAATGGCAAAGCCAAATTTTAATGAGATTAAAATACAAACCTGAAAATGCTGCATCCCTGTTTTAGAGTTCTGTGGAAAGCTGAAGTATCTTCCAAATACATCTGTTACTAGTGAGACATGGAATAGTTTTTGGTTTAAATTAATTCTATTTTCTTTCAATACATTCATTTCTCTAAGTTCTCCAAATATCAGTTTCCATAATTGCACTTTCCATGTAGAAACCTTTTGCGAATTTAAGAGTTCTGACAAGGACATCAGACATCGTTGTGTTGTTGGTGCCAGAAAATAATCTTTGTCTAAACGGGCAGCCAGATACCCAGAAATCCCAAGAAAATGGCCACTATAAATGTTTCAGCAAATTGTATATAATACACAAAGGAATCCAGCACTTCTAGTC
>JAWWMO010000083.1:81608176-81618224 GCA_035047845.1 Dendrocincla fuliginosa | reverse complement strand
AAATCCCAAGAAAATGGCCACTATAAATGTTTCAGCAAATTGTATATAATACACAAAGGAATCCAGCACTTCTAGTCTAATTTGGTCTATGTGCAGCTGGTCCATGGATATTCTAGGTGAATCAATCATTTTTAATGCATCTGCACTGCAGGTAATCTCAGTATATTCACCTAGCACAGATACATACGTTTGTAGCTGAGAAATCTTTCCCACTGCTCCACACAGCCTACAACTCTGTTTAACCCTGACTGGGGGAAAAAAAAAAAAAAAAAAAAAAGGACAAACAAAAACCAAAACTTTAAGAGAAATTGAGAGAAAACCAGTAAAAGAAAAAAATTAAAACTCCAAACATGAAAATACTTGCTTCCTAATGTACACTTCTATCACCTTACATTTTAGTGTTTTAAATATGTACATATTCTGGGTTGCTGCTGAAAACAACAATCCTGATTTATATCAAATATCTATAGATATCTTCAAATATATAACTGTTTTCATTCTATCTCACTTCATGCTCCTTCAAAGACTGAAGGTAAATAAAACAGAATACACGTGTACTGACATTTTATTTCAGATTTGAGGGAGATTTTCCTTTCTGGGAGCAGGGAGAGCAGACTGAAAGCACTACAGTTTTCATCTTTCAGATGCAGCCATTCCCAATAACTTTTGAAGAAGTTCAGCAATAGAACAACATTTATGCCTCATGAAGCATGTATTCACAGTCTCATACCAACTTCAGAAAAAACACAATTGCATGATATTAACTAAAATGAAAGAGGATGGAGCCTTCTCTTTGGATTAAGGAGAGTTGTTCAATATTTCTACAAAACAAGTCTTTTGTCAAGCGAATACATCATGAACAGTCTTACAGTAAGTTTTTTGCCAGTATTTAAAGTGTTCCATTAGTGTAAGGAAAGAGAAGCAATTTAGATAACTAATCTCTCTTCTATTTTTTTCTGGTAAAACTGGACATCTGCCGTCAAAATAACCACGCAATGTGCATTAAAAAAATTCCGTGAGCAATCAGGTTCTGAATGGTAAACATCACCAAAAATTTCAGCAGCAGCAGTACAGTAGCTATATAAAAATTACAGAAAGCATTAACTACTAGAAGGATAAGTAAGGTTGTAGGAATAGACTATCACAATTGGACAAAGACCTGAATTCAGTTTGATAACATCTTAATATTAAATTCAAGGAATAGATTATTTTACAATTTATTATTATTATTATTATTTACCCACTTTTCAGAAGTGTGGAAGAAGTCTACAGGCATGCAAAATGTTTTAAAACATTAAATTATTAATGAATTATTACCTTTATTTGACATTTCAATTTCTTTTCTCCCTTGACATTTCAAGAGACAATGAGATTTGTTCTAATTTTTATATCAAATAAACTATTATTCTTGATAGCACAGTTACCTACTAGAGTCAGAATGAAAGATTTTGTTTGGATTAACGTAATTACATTGGGCTGCTTACTTATCACAGTGTTTATGGGAGTCCAAGTTTACTACCAGACCTAAGTTAGAAGAAAACAGATATCAATTTTTTAAAAAATCTAACAACCAATAGACAACCAGTCCTGTTAATGTTTCTCGATGATCAATTTCCATTTTAATCAGATTTACTGCCCTGGGAGATTGACACATTAATTGCTAAGTCATCAAAAAACTTATGTCATCCCTTCCTGCAGAGCCCTCATGAAGTCATGTCTCATCCCACCCACTCAATAACAGCACTGGAAATTGATCTGTGACTACATGTGCCACCTCCTAACTACACCTTGTGATGCTGTCACAGCTCATTCCTGGTGAAAAAACTGCTGTAAGACCAGCATCCTACCCATAAGGAAATAAATCAAAGAACTGTTCTGTCAGCATCAGGTGCAGTCCCCAAACAGGGACACATTGGAATCTTCTACTTCCTCCAGAGCTGCTCTTTTTCTGACAGGCCAATAGAACAGCTCATTTTGTCAATTGCCTCTAGGTTGCACTCACACACATGAGTTATTCAAGTTCTTTACGAATTTTGAGTGCCCAGAATGCAAACATTAGAGCTATCATACCACTGCAATGAAAAGAGTGGGCACAGTTCGAAATACTGTCAAACAACATGGATTTGCTTCTTGGACGCACCAACCAAAAGACTGCTCTTATACACCAGAGATCATATTTTCTCTTAGTAAGGATTTTCAATACAGACTTGGAAATCATTCCTGGGTTGTGAAAGAAACTCCTACTACAACTTCTGCTGAAGGCTCAAAAGAGATTTCTTCTTTGTTCAAATCTAAACGGTGCTACAGAAACAGACTTTTCATTTTTAAAAAAGGTTTAACACCTGAGCAAGCTCAGAAAAAAAAAAAAAAAGCTATTTAATTTCACCTTAATGAAATGTAGTGTACAGGCTTTGGAATATAGGCAGCCTGGATTCTTCAGAACACCTCCAAAGACCAAAAGAAGGCAGAAACACATCTTCATCTTTCTGGGCCCCAGGGCAGCATCTGTAGCACCAAATAATGTACTGCTGTCTCATTTGAGATGATTTCTCACTCAGAAACGAAACAGGTGGCAGGTGAAAGAAGAGGGAAATAACTGGTGCATATAATGACTTTTCTGAGTACCTAAGGCTACATTTTATCTCAATTTACACAGCTGTTTCCTGAATTAGTCAAATAAGTACTAAACAGTAGTAGCATGAGGACAATCAACTTGTGTTTACTATATAAAAGTTTGCAGTTTTCATGCAGAATTTCTCAGAACCTGAGCAAAATGTGGTGTTATGATGTGAGATGCTTGAAACTGAAACTAAACAAAAGTCAAATTACATTGGCAAGAGATGGATAGTTAAAGTACACATTAAAGAATTATGATGCAGATTCTTTCACTTGCAAAGAAATGATCCAAATAGCTAACACCATTAGTAAACAGGTCAGTCTTGATTTTACTGATGTGAATGTTGGATACAGAGGCAACCTTGAGCACCCTCCATTCACTCTCAGTTACTATGAGAATTCTACCAATTTGTAAATAAATGCTCAAATATCTACAGGTAAGCTTAAACTCAAGTCACGTTGTTGATAATAGGTGCAATTCATTAAAAAAAAGAAAAGTTAAAAAAAAATCAAAAAAAGAAAACAGAGTTGTCCATAACATTCATTCAATTTTTCAATCATAATTTTTTAGCCATTACAGAATGAGATGTTTTCCTGAAGTACTAAGCCTCAAATATCCAAGTCCTAAATGTCACCTGCCCCAACAAGCAGACCTTAGGCACTGAGTCACGTCCTGGACATAGCAGAGATTCCTTGTTTTTAAATATATATAGGACTATTAATACAAGCTGTAGTTATTTGGCCAACACTGCCCAGAATTTCTAATAAATACAAAAGCAGTTTCCCAAAATTCCTAGAAACATGGGATTCCCTCCTTAATTTCAGCTACATCTGCTGAGGAACTTGCACCCTGAGGAATGTACAGATGTCTTTCTGAACTCACGTTTTGCTCATTTTTTTTCATAAACATTCACATGGTGACTTCCATATAATTGAGTTTAGATGAATATGATTATTATATTAATTATGAAAGGTAAGTTAACAGGTTAGGAAGTCTAATTAACTCATCAGACTTCAGGTCTACTCTGCAGCAATTTGGCTGTATCTCTTAAAATTAAAACCTACTGTGAATTGACATAATAATTATTAGACTATTTATATGATGCCTGAAATTAATTGTGCTAAAACTTACTGATCCCTACAAACAGTAGACCTCTAGCACCTTAAAACCACTGCTACAATTGGTCTTTCAACAAGTCATAGACATAAGACCTATAGAATGGAAATGAGATACACGCAAATTAACACCAAATAGAATGTAACAAATCAATTCTAATGTCACCATGGCAACTTCCATAACTTTAAGCATGAATTATGTGACAAAATACTTAAATATTACTTTCACTGTAGTAATACAATATACTTAGAATTGTGGCCATACTGCTTCCCCAAAATGTTTCAATGAAAATTACTTCCAGAAAATAATTTTAAAATCTCCAATTTCTGAGTGTCGCATAGAATTAATGGTCAAAAACTAAAAAAAAAAAAAAAAAAAAAAAGGATCAGTGTAAAATGTTCTTATGTTCTTAGGTTACACACTAGCAGATAAGCAATACCTAATTCTAGGGGGGAGAGGGGAAAGAAAAGAGACAGACTCGTCTCTGCCTCTCTCAAGTCTGAGGGACAGTATTTCCTTTGAAGCTCTGCCTGGAATGGTAGGTAGTGATGAATGCAGAGCTGACTGATGATTAATGGTATTTAAAAGAGAATTCTCATGATTCTCTGCATATCCAGGCTCTGAATAAACCTGGTATTGCCCAGTTTGTTCATACAGTGGGAAAAAAAAAAATCTCACTTTAGGATATTTGGAATTAACTTTTTCCAGTCCCTTCTTGGCAAGGATCACAGATGGTTGGAGTTTGGGAGATAAATATATAGAACTTTTTTAATAAACTGATTATGCCTTGCATGTACTATTTGTAGCATAGAGAGATAATTATCTGGTCAACAAAGATCAATATATAAATGAAAAAAATATGTCTTTTCTGCAGTTTTGTCTTTCAGCATGTTTTATCATTATATCATACTTGTGTGATATCTAGCAATGTCTGTAACACACCTTGGAAACATGAAAGGGGCTGAATTGTGTCTGTACTGCAGCACAGAGGCACGTTGCCATAGCAAGAGCTCCTGTAGGCATGGTACCCCAGATGTGCCCTTCTGTTACAGAGACAATTTCAGAGTAGGTCTAGATGACATTAGCAAGACAACTTCCTAAAATTCATGGGAAGTCTGGGCAATGGATGTTGTGCAGGTGTCACTGTCACTGCAGCACTAAATGCCACGTGGTCTTTCCAAAAGTTTTGCTATCACCCAGTGGTCAGAAAGAGATTTAGAGAGATGGTGGAGGTACCTGGTTGGTTCCCTGGGGTCACCTTGGTACCACCTTTGGAAGGTTTTGATAGGGTAATTTAAGGGCAGAGAGGCAGCAATTTATGGGTAACTAGTGCAATACAAGACAGTGTGACCCTGAGACATGGTGCTGTATGCTCTTCAGAGGCAATTAAGTGACAAAATATATATTTCTATGAAAAGTCTGTGGCTATGATAGAAGGAGGAATGTAAGGGAAACTAAAGAAATTCATGAGGTATACAATAAACATGGTTATGTGATTTAAAAAATGGGAAAAAAATAATATCTTGTAGAACAAAACTAGGAGTCTGTATTACAAATGAGAGAAATAGAAATTTTCTACTTGTAATAAAAAATTTGATTTTGGTGTAATCACAGGCTAGTGAGATGGCTAGCAGAACTGAAGTGGTCAAAGAAATCCAAAACTGTTGATGTTGTAGTGGTTTTTAAGAAGCACATATTTGCTTCCGAAATCAAAAAAGACGTTACCCCATTCAAGAAACTGACAAGTCAGAAGCATAAACAATCTTCAATAGCTTATTGTAAAATGTCATAACAGATACTATGCATGATAGATTATAATTTAGGGACTGCTTCAGGCCTCCAGTCTGCCTTATAATCACAGATTAGAACAGGGTGAGAGCTAAAAGAGCTATGTAACTACAGGGTTTCTCTTCAGGTGATAATTCTAGAAACTTCATATGGCTAATACCAAAATGTGCTTGACATTTTTAAGTGCTCTAAAGCACCCTTTCTATTTCCATTTTACATCAGGCATGTCATAAAGTTAGAGAGACCTGATCTTAGCAGATAAGGAGAAATTGATTTTCAGAACACAGTATCACAGATAATTAAATAGAAAACATCAAGACTTGTCCTCAGATGGCTTTTTAGTAAAGAGAATATAATGCAAGCAAATAGTGTATATATTTTGTATTTCAAAGAGCTGCTCATTTAAAGCTGGACACAATAGAGGCTAATCATTTTGGACAGATTATTTAATGAGGAAAATGTATGGACAATGCTTAAAAAAATATTTAAGAATGCTTTTAAATATTCAAAGAGTCTTTATCTTGTAACTTCCAAAGATAGCAAAGTAGTAGCAATTATTAGCAGTCTATCTAGATCACAAACAAGTGAGAAGCAGAAGACAAGTGAGGCCCGATGTTTATGACAACTGCCTATTAGGTGAAAGCATGCTTTGCTGAGTGTCATAAGTCTAAGATTTAAGAACTGTAGAAAAAAAAATTGAAGAAAACTCAAATAAGTTACACTTACTTTAATTAAAAACTCCTTTCCTGATTTCATTCCTGAAGTTGTAGAAGGATTGGAAAAAAAAAAAAAAAATCAGAGCTCTAGATCATTAATATTGATTTTTAAGTGTGTGAAATACTAAGCAAATACTAGACTTGAATGTAAATAATTAAAATCAAGATGATAGGACTGTTAGTCTAAAGTAGATCCTGGAAAAATAATGGAACAGTTGAAGTTACTCTGTTTTATGCAATTACATGAGGTCCCTTCCAACACAGAATATTCTGTGATTCTGTAATGAAGGAAATATTCACAAACCATATGATGGGGAAGAGCTGGGGAATTTCTGCAGAAGTTGTAAATTCATATGCATAAACCATTTCTCTTAAGCTCTCTTAAAGCTTTCAAGTTTTCAGCTTTTCTTCTCATTCTGTCAACTCAACTCTACTTTGGATTAAAATTTTATTTGTTCACTGTCTTTTTCTTTTTTTTCTTTTTTTTTTCTTTTGGTTGATAAGAAACTGCTAAGGAAGACAACTTCTGTGTTCCTCTGAATTATTAGCCATATGTAAGATGTTTTCTGTAAGAGGAGCTGTGTTACCTTCTTTTTCCGAAAGGAAGTCTGTAGCTAATTTAGAGGTTATCAAGACCAAAGAAATGGATTGAAGAATTTGTATGCTTTGCTTTTAAGAAGTTAGTTTTCTAATAGTCTGCCAGTTGTTCTCATTATGTAAGAGGAATAGGAAAAATAAGTATGGTCCATTCAAAGCACAGAATAGTAAAACACCTGAGTGTTGGATAAAGAGCAAGCTGAAAGTTTTACCTCTTACTGAAAGAGAAGCTGAAGAAAAAGAGCAATTTTGGCACTGGAAGAATGGAAATACTGAAAAGAAAATATCAACTAGATAACACAGAGATTTTGGAAAACAGATGTCTTACTGCAGATGAGTATGGGGTTGGACGTCCAGTATTAGACATCAGTCCATGGGTAGAGGCTCCTATCCTGCAGTCAGAGAAAGGTTTGCTATAGAAGAGACTCAATTCTCAGTAGTTCCAAGTGTGACACTGGAATCAAAGGGACTAAGCACATTCAATGGAGGACTTTGGGCAGGGCAGTAAGTTTATATCCAGTATTGTCTTAATGTCTAAAAATACTCATCCACCTCTTGAGTGAGCAATGCGTGAAGCATTTGTGATGTAGTCGAAACATTTTTTCACCACATTTTTTCAGACTAAGAGATTATTAAAGCTTTAAATACAGTGATCAAATTTCACTTATAGGTTTATACTTCACAATCTTTCTTTACACACCATTCACTCAATACTTTGTCAGTACTCTTGTAATATCTAGAAAGCAGAAGCCACAGTTAGATAAAAAAGGCACAAAACTTCAGTTTTACTGGTGCTTGTTCCAGTACTTTGAATCACCTGTATTCAAATAATACACAGCGGCAAAAATATTCCCTCTTTCTTCATCCTGACTAATAATTCTTTTTCAAAGCCTTCACACCAATTTTCTGTGATGTGTTTTTTGTATTTCCTTCAGACACTATGAAGAGTTACCTCTTTTTTTTTACTTTTCTTTGTTTAGCTGTTTAAGCAATGGACCCAATGCTCAATTCAGCCACATTCTTCGCTGCAGTCTCCCCCTTTTCATGGAGATCACAGTTCTACCTTCTAGCTGATTTATACTTCCAGTCTTTCTTCTTAACAATTCAGGAAATATCCCCTTATTTTAAAAAAAAAAAGGATCTACATAGTGTTCAGCTACTCTTACAGCTCTTGAACCCTTTCAAAAGCATATCTGACAGTGTCCAGTGTGCTTTATAAAAGCAGTATCCACAATTTATATAGTTACTGTGCAAGTAATAAAAATGAGTACTAGAACTTCATAAAAGAATTTTAGATGTATGAAATCAGCAGACAGACACGTTTGACCCAGCCCTCCTGTACTGGATGGCACTGCCATCTACCTTCCTTCCTGCAGGAAGTCCTGTTCCGTTTGTATTGATGATTTTTAATATTTGGTTTTAAATCCTCTTAAAACAGATTGCCCCACTGAATAGATATTTCAGGCACACTGGACAGCTGTATTAATGTTTTTCTTTGGGATTTGATTACTTACAATACATTGAGTTTTAATACATCATCCACTGTTAATGCTGGATTGATAGTATCTTGGTTGGTTACAATCCCAAGTTATTACAACATAGGCTGCTGAGAGTAAGCTCTGGATTTTTCCATGTTAGTTATCAGAAATTCAATGTTCCTATATATCACAGAAGAAGAGAAAAATTCCATATAAAATACAGCTTTATCATACAGTTCAATTGTTAATAGGAAATATTATCTGAAAATAATGAACAAATACGACACATGCTAAAGTATGGATATGTGAAATAAAAAAAAAAAAAAATTCTAGTTGTAAAAGTCTTTATCTGTATGAAGACCTTTCCAGTGCAGATAACCACAATGGATTTTAATGTATTAACCCCTGTAGTAAAAAACTTTTGATTAGTTATAACACCATTAATAATATTGGATTACTACTGCAGCACAAGGATGCTCTATAAGATGACACCTCCACAGCTCACCACTTTGTGATTAAGAATGCATCTTTATACCATAAATACTTTTAACCTTTTTTAATTTTTTTTATTTCTCCACTCCAGTATTAATGCCATGTTCATTCAGCAGTTTGCAAATTCTGTTTCTAAGTAGCTACCTTTACTCTCAAATAACACCACCATCTTATCAAAGGGAAGATAAAATTGATCTCTAATTCTGAAAAGAAATTACTGAATTGTTAATTAAAAAATACATCTTTTTTTTTTTTAATTTAAGTATGCCAAAAGTTGGTTATAGAATCATAGAATCATTAAGATTGGAAAGACCTTTAAGATCGTTGAGTCCAACCACTATCCCCTGTTCCTCAGTGTCATATCTACATGTCTTTTAAATACCTTCAGGGATGCTGACTCCACCACTTCCCTGGGCAGCTTGTCCCAATGTCTCACAACCCTTTCAGTGAAGAAGTTTTCCTAATATCCAATCTAAATCTCCCCCGGCACAATCTGAGGCTGTTTCCTCTCCTTCTATCACTTGTTACCCAAGAGAAGAGACTGCCTCCCACCTGACTACAACCTCCTTTCAGGTAGTTGTAGAGAGTGATAAGGTTGCCCTAAGGCAGGTTGCCCTTTTCTCCAGGCTAAAAAACCACAGGTCACTCAGTCATTCTTCACAAGATTTATGCTCTAGACCTTCTACCATCTCCATTACCCCTCTCTGTACATGCTCTAACACCATGATGTGCCCCTCTTGTAGTAAGGGGCCCAGAACTGGACACTGTACTCAAGGTGCAAACCTCACCAGTGCTGAGTACAGAGAGACAATCATTGCCAGGTCCTTTTCTGCTGGGCAGTTTTCCAGCCACTCTACCCCAAGCCTGGAGAGTTCGATGGGGTTGTTGTGACTCAAGTGCACGACCTACCACTTCACCTTGTTGGTCATCATACAATTGGACTCAGCCCATCAATACAGCATTTCTATATCCCTCTGCAAAACCCTCCTGCCTTCCAACAGAACAACACTCCCACATAGCATGGTGTCATCTGCAATCTTACTAAGGCGCCCTCAATCCCCTTGTCCAGGTCATCAATAAAGATATTAGACAAGACTAGATCCAGTATTGAGCCCCAGGGCTAATCATTTTTGACCGGCCACCAGTTGGATGTAACCACCACTCTCCGGGCCTGGCTATCCAACTTGTTTTAACTTAGCAAAGAGTACAATCATATAAGCTGTTAGCAGTTTCTCCAACAGAAC
>JAWWMO010000083.1:81586644-81608076 GCA_035047845.1 Dendrocincla fuliginosa | reverse complement strand
AAAGGACCTTGCTAGCACACCATCTTTCAAATATTGGTATGCTGTCCCCAAGCTTATCTCTAGCAAGACAGGTTTTAATCTCTTGCCCCCTTCAAATCTAGTTTAAAACTCTTTTAATGAACCCTGCTGACTCATGAGCAATGATCCTTTTCTCTGATACAGGTGTACCCCCTCTGTTGCCAGCAGGCTTGGTGTCATGTAAACGGACCTGTGATTTAAAACCCCTAAATTCTACCAATGACACGAGGCTCAGAGACAGGTATTGGGCTACTGGTGCTTCCTGTCTCTTTCCTCATCATTCCCTGCAATTGGAAGGATAGAGAAGTGCACTACTTTTGCTTCTGATGCCTGTGGCCTCAAGGCCTTTAAGTCTCTGCTGATTGCCCTCAGACTTCTTCTTAGGACTTCATTGCTGCCTACATGGGAAATCAGTAATGGAGAAAAATCAGTAATCTGATAGCCACAGCAGGGTCAGAAGCTTTCTCTTCATGCCTTTAACCCAGGCCCAAGAGAGGCAGTAGACTTTCCAAAGAAGTGGATCTGGTCTGCATATTAGGCCTTCTGTTCCCTTCAGAGAGCAGTCTCCTATGACAATGACCCATTTTTCTTTTCTTTATGGAAGCAGTTTGATGCAGGACATGGCCCACTTACCTTGACACATCTCTATGTCAGATCAACCATCATGCTTAATATGGGTTCCACTTGCAGAGCCCATACCTTTTATGCAAAGACACCTTGGAAGGTGGGGCAGTCGCAGAGCAGATGTGTCTCCTGTGTCAGGGAGTAGCTTGAAGCCATTGCCCCTTATCCCAGACAAAGAGAGAATAGTGAATCCTGCGTATTGTGCATCCTGTCTGCATGTTGAGCCTGTCTCAAGGAATGTCACAGGTATGAATGGTTATACCATTTCATTATATATTCAGCTGCTGCTACCATTAGAAAATCAGATAGACATAATTTTCAAGTATTCTTGTAAAGATACTTTAATCTTGAGAAATAAACAAGGAAACACCTATTTCATTGATAAACTATCATAAAAGTTCACCGTGTTCAGTGGGATTTACTGGAATAATGTTTTACCTCCTAATTTCCAAGACTGTGTTCTCTCCTGTGGGACAGGAAGAATGAGATGTTAGCATTTGGGCATCTCAACCACAACACTGCGTGAATACAGCCTCTCACCTTTCTCTGAAAGAGCAAAATTTGCATTATCTGTACTATACTATTTTAAATCAGCACTGATTAAAAATACTTAGCCGACATTATGATGATCAAAGATGTAATAAGAAAATATTTCAGGCAAAAATCATCAGCAGATGAGAAAACAGACATTTAAGTACATTTCTATGAAAGGTTTCCCCCCCCCAATACGATAAAAATAAATTGTATTATCCAGTAGCCTTTCATTCACTTTCATATTCAAATGTATTTTAGATCTTCAAATTTAAGGACATAGATATCTTTTGTTTCATAACTTTGACAATTTGAACTGCAAAAGACACAAAATGATAATTACCTGAAGTAATATTCCTTTGCTCATACCCTGAGCCATTAGGCTATTGTGCAGAAAAAAAAGAACATCATTGATTTACTTAAGTTTTATTTTCAATGGAGCTGAATAACACTATTTATTTCTCTCAAATATAAAGCTCAGGCCACTGACAAGCTTGAGGTACAGCTTTTGCGATGGCAGAAAAAATCTCAAAATTGCAGGTTGAGGAACTGCGGAGTCTCTTTCTAGGTATTACAAAACTCTCCTATCTCATTATTTTCCATTTTGACCAGTTCTGTACAACTGCATGCTGAAGCACAGCAGTGTAATACAGCTCAGTATTCAGCAATATGATGCTTTAAACACTACTCTTCGATGCCAATACTCTCCAAGGGCCACATAGGGAGTATAGGAGTTTTAAATAAATAGTCTACCCATCTGTA
This sequence comes from Dendrocincla fuliginosa, assembly GCA_035047845.1. NCBI lineage: Eukaryota > Metazoa > Chordata > Aves > Passeriformes > Dendrocolaptidae > Dendrocincla > Dendrocincla fuliginosa. The sequence goes on along the minus strand of JAWWMO010000083.1, from coordinate 81,606,141 downwards.
CTGTTTGTCTCGATCTTTCAAATTCAGTTTTTCACCCCACTGCAGAAAATGTATAGATTTGCTGCCTATGTGTGCAGGGTTTGCAGTTCTGTAGCTGCATCACTCATCAGGCATGCAACCCTTACAGAACAGAATACTGTGCTCAGTGACTCCCAAGAGAACGGAAAAACTTTCTGGGAAGCAAACCGAAACGGCTTCCATTACTAAAATTATTGCACTTCTCTCATAAATATAAAGCAATTTGGAACTGTAGAAGATTTCACATATTCTTTGTCTTACTTCATCACACTTGTCTGTCCTGGATAAATAAAGTAGTGATAGTTCCATTATAAATGCCTAGCCTTGGTGTCCAAAAAATCCCAGCAAAGTCCTAAAAATTATCCCAGTGGGAATCAGGGAAATTGGAAGGTCTAGAAGTGCTTAAAGTCAAAGCCAACAACAAAATAAATGTTTCTAAAGAGTTCTTTTGTGTCTCAAGCAAGACACATTTTAAGTGGGACCCTATGTTAATTTTGAAAATCAGATTTTTCCAATAAAAACAGTAGAGAAAGAAGCTTGCCATTCCTCCTACTTTTGCATTTTATCCCCTTTCCAGATTTAGCAAGACCTATTCACACTGTATCAGTGGATTATTTATAGAAAAGATTTCTAGGTGGTGAAGAAAAATCATTACAATCTTCATAAATTTAGGCTCTTCTTTTAATACAAAATTACTTTGCAGTACCAAAAGCTGTCTAAAAGCAATAGTGTACAGTCATAAATGTAAAATAACCAACCACCCAAGTTTCAATGTCAATTGCACAGGGAAGTGCACCAAAGAAATGAGCATGCTTCATAAAAACAGTGGAAACTTGGTACCGGCAAGACTCTATATGTGGACAGAAAATTTTGGAAAAAAACTCACTAAAAAAATACTTCACCAGCAAATATCTCCAAATTAGTATTTCTACAATCTATTTTATGTGCATGTCAGCTTTTGATTTCTTTTTCCCTAAAAAAAAAATAAATTCCAGTACAAAAATAAAAGTTTTGGTTTAATAATCTGGGTTTTTTTAGAGGAAAGTACTTTCTATATAGTCACTGCATCTAAGCCTTAGGGACTGTCAAAATTAAGCTGCTTCCTCCCTTGTGAACCCTGTATTAGGATCAATGAGATGCAGAGAAATTTATTTTGAGATTTCTTCCAACCAAAATGTCAAATCAAGCTGCTTTATTACTCTTGAGGGAGAAATAAGGCATATTTCATCTATTCTCAAGAGGATATACATGTTTCCTATGTATCGGAAATACTGGGTACACTTTATCACAGAAGTAGTATATTAACACCTTGCAGCACTAAAGAATGGCTGCAAGAGAAGAAATCTTGGAGCAAATAATCTACCTTAATATTTGTCATTGAAAAGGTAATTTCCTTTTCTTGGAGCCCCTTCTCTTGACTTTTTGTAAACTCATACTGAGACAAATATGCTCAAATCAGTAAGAGCCATCTTGGACAAAAATGAAATGTCTCAATTTCCAGACCAATGGCCTGAAAATGATTTACAGCAAACAGTCCTGAACAAAACATCTGACCTGGAGGCCAAAATAAACAATAAAGACTTACTATTGAACAGTTTCTCTTTAGGTGCATGCCAGATCTCAGGATCTACTGAAATTTTTAAACAAATAGCTGCCTCTTCAACTGAAAATAGGTGCCTGTTCAGTTACTCTTCTTCAGAAGGAGTGAGACAAGGAAACTCTTCACCTCCTGTCTTCCTTCCAGTGGATTTCCTAGCAAAGGAGGACAGTTTCCTTTTTCCTCACACTTACTGGCATGGAAGCACTTTTAAGTGGGATTTAACTGTAGAGCTGGCCCTGCTTTGAATAAGCAATTTGTGTTAAATGGTTTCAAGAATTCCCTTCCAGTCTATATCATTCCATTCTGCTACTTAGCTTTACACATAGTAGACGTATCCAATATCACAGAAATCTTTCACTTCGAATGTTTCTAGTCTGCTATCACCTATATAACCTTATAGATACCTATTTTCTCCCATCTGTGATATTCTTATATCACAGATATAATAAGTTTAATATATCTATTGGGAGGAAAAGCAATTATGTGATTCTCCCCAACTAGACTTTTGTTGAAGATAGCAGAGACCAACAACTATATTGCTTTGAAAACCAACAGCACGTAACTGCCTCTTGCAGATTCAGTAGCTCATGTGAAGGTAGGGTAGGAAAATTGCTGAAAATGCTGTAGCAAGGAAAAAGAAGAACATGGAAGGTAATTGGGGAATCAGATGGTATAAGTTAAGACTACAGAGATTCATTAAAAAGGTGACTACAGAGTGGTGCAAGACAAGAGAAAGAAATTGTAAATGAGATTAGACTACTGCAGCTAAAGTGTCTGAGATAAACTGCAAAAGGAAACTTTCATTTGTTTTACTGCTTAAAGTTTTCTTCGTCTAATATTTGTCTAATTAGATACAGCTAATATGAAGTTTCTGCATCAAAAAATGTGTAAAATATGTTTATATACATACATGTGTGTTTGTCTATATATGTGGTAAATTCCTCCCACTGCTGGCAATATGGAAATGAGAGGATATTTAACGAACTTGAGAGATGCATGCATGTTTAAGATTTTCCCTTTTAAAAAAAGCAACTATACACTAAAAACAGTGTAAGGCAGGGCTCAGTAGAGGTTTCAGAACCTGCATAGTAATGCAGGGGATTTAAAGTCACAGTGGAGATTGCAGTTTGTTCTCATTGCTACTGCTCAGAGCCAAAAAGTAAGATTTAGAAGAATAGTAACATTGTAGGATGTTAGGTAAAGAACTATAAAGTGGAGTGCTAAGCAGGTAGGTAAATATGAAGGAAAAACAGCTAGGGCTATTCCACAGCATGTCTATGGGTTACTGAAAAAAAAAGAAAAGTAGCATATCATCAAGATGTTATGTTCTCAGAGCTCAGAAGACTGCAGGTGCATTGGTCTTCTCTATGAGCACACTTAATTTCTTTCAGTTGCTGGTTGCTGAAGACATATTTCAGATAATAGAATCATGGATATCAGAAGTCTTAGGTAACTTCTGTCAAAAACCTGGTTCCAAGTAAGTTCATACGGCCTTTAAGATGTCTTTTGAAAGTCTTAAAAAGTCTTTAAAATGAAACAACAGAAACAATATGACAAGGGACACTTTAAACTAATAACCTCTCAACATTCTTGAAATTACACCAAGGAAGAAAGGAAAGGCAATTGTACAAGTAAACTAGCACCTTCAAATTATATTAAGCAATTAAAGCTGCAGCAACATGCTCAGTTTCACAGAAACAAGTATTAAAAACAAAGACAGCTTTACAAACTTGAAGCTCAAGTCACAATTCCTAGCTGGGTTGTAACTGCAGATACATTCTTGTAGTTAAAATGGTTTAATTTCTCCTCCTTTCTGCACAGGTAGGAGCAAGATTAGTTATTCTTGCACTGATTTTCTTGTTACCACGATGGTAGATGCAAACGCATGGAAATTTAGCTCTGTATAAATCCTGTAAAGAAACTATTACTGCTCTCACTTCATTCCAGGACACCCGGCACAGGCAGTGAGTGAGCACTTTACAGTCACACTGGAGTTATTTCACAGACAAGAAATAAATACAGAACTTCCAGCTCTAGATCCCATACTTCCGTTTTGACCTCTGCCTTCTGTGAATGTTTAAGCATCCCTACTATTCATCAGGATAAAAGCCCAGAGGGGTGATCAATCCAAATGATACTGAGTTTTACAAACACTCTCCTTTGGTCAAATAATTACGACCTACAGGTATCTTCTCTTCCTCTACAGCAGCAGGATACCCTGAATTTAATCTTTCACTTCTAGTCAAAAATTGCTGTTCCAACAAGACAAATCATAATAAGAATACACTTGACTATTTAAAAGCATCAGATCTGTTTGTCCTGAAATGCGAGATCTTCTGCGTTGCTGCCCATAATCCATAATACTCAATGTATTCTTCTCTGCAACATCCGCATGACTTTGCAGGCTCTCCCTTTGAGTCAGCCTGACTTTGATTTAAACACATTGTTTTACTTTTTGCTTCACTATCAACAGTATAAACAGCATGCAGGGAAAAAAAAAAAAAAGTTGATGACAATATAATTGACTAGAATAAATAGTAGCACTGAACATTTTTATTGTGTAAAGAGATTTCAGCCACATAATCCACACATTTACAAGTCAGGATGAGTGAAAGTTAATTTTTACAAATACCTCTATAAAAGGAAGGTTTACAAGAAAGATTTGAATACTAAAAAAATTTTCTGGCTTGTCAATTGTATTTGGAACAGACTGTGGATGGAGAAGATAAAACTCTTGGAAAAAAACCAGAAAGGTACTCACAACATAACACAGCTGAACTGACAAAGATTTGCAGAAATTAAAAGTCACATTGATATTTGAGAGGGCAAAAGAGATTAGACACCTGGGAATGTACTTAACACAGTGAAATTCCAGGAGATAACCCATTTTCTAACTAGTAAAACTAGCTACATTCTCTCTCCCCTTGTGATTCATCAAAACTGGAACCATTTTCAGCTGAGCTTGAATATCGGAATAACTATGAGTTACTACAATAAATGCTCTCACACGCCCATTTTGCAATTGATTTAACATCCTCCTTACTTCCCCTTAATGTTATAATTTGCACCACAGCATTCAGGATTGCTTGCGGCAAAATTTACCAGCAGTAAGTCTACATCTTTGTTGGCATATGAAGAGGTGTCCTTCCAGTCATTAGTGAAAGACAAAGCAATAGCAGTTGCCTCACCAAGAAAGGAAAACAAGCAAGAGGTAAGAAAGAGAATTGGAAAAGGGGTGAAAAAGTCTTGCGGGAGAACAGAAACGTTTTTTATCTCTTCCCTGACTTAAAAAATAAGCAAAAAACTCAAAAAAAAAAACCAACAAAAAAAACCCAAACAAAAAAAAAAATCCCACCAAAAACATAAAAACAAAAGCAATGAAAGGGACTTAAGGCTTGGGATTCTCCTAGAACCTTCTACTTGCTTTAAAGACGCAACAATAATGCAATTTTAAAACCTAGTTTATTGCTAGAATTTCAAGAAAAAAATACCACTTATAGAAGTTTAAAAGGCCAAATTGACAAATTTATCATGAAAGGAATGCTGGAAGCCATGGGTTTGAGTTTTCAGTCAGGGATACAGAAGATAATTTCCCTTTTTTTGGCAAGTAAGCCGCAATAAAAAAAATATATCTCACCTTGTCACACGTGACAAATCTAAACACGTGTTCAATTTAGGGCTTCAGTGGTGAAGGAAGGGTAAGTAGAGATATAGCCGTGCATTCAAGGCTAAATTCATGAGTGTTTACTTATACTGGATACATCTGATGTCAATATTTTCAATATGTAATTCAAAAAGCATACATATATGCTGTTCATGCAAGCATTAAACTGCTGATGAATTACTCTTAGGCACCAGATACTTTTATCAAAAATATATTTCTTTTTCAATAACCTGCAATAATGTAACTGTATCTCAGCATCTTCTTGTACAGCCAGTTTTGGTAACCCCATGTTGTTTCTTGAGAGATACTGCATGATTTTGGTATATAGATATATACCATTACTCAGTATCACAATTTTAGTGAAATAGTAGTTTTTAAATAGATTATATCAACCAAAAGTAATAAAAGCTGTTCATTCATGTCTCTATAACATGAAAATAGAACTCAGTTTGAGACATAAACTGTTTGGTTTTCACATTCTGTATAAAGCAGTATCTCTTCATCAAAAATACTATTTTTTATAATTCATAAAGATAAAATTCAGTCATCCACCTTGTCCTTAGTGCAGAACAAACAAATGGTTAAAAAAAAGTGCTATGAAATTAATCTATTTGTAATTAATTTTTTCACCCCTATCAGCGAGGATCACTGATAGATACTAGAGAAACCAAGTAAGGCAGCAGATACTGGAAGACAAGCTTTCAGAAGCAGTTTTTAGTATAATATTTCACTTATCCACTCTCCATAGAAAAAGAGGCATCAGCGGTACTTACATTGTCCAACAGATATTCAGAATAGAAGGTCCAGATTATTTGTACTGACTGCAAAACATCACCACCTAAATGGTTTCTTGGTTACTGACAGAAGACAACACTTTTGAAACCCCACCATACACAGCTTCTTAGCACCCAGGGTAGAGCAACATAAAACATCTGTGCCCATAGCTAACGTCAACTTACATTCACTCTGCCTACTGCCCCTCCCAATTTTTTTTTTTTTTTTCCCAGCAGCAAAAACTTCATTAAAATCAGAAAAAGAACCTTTATGACTGGTAGCATGTGTCTATGCAAATGAATCCTGAATAACCTTGCATTTGTCTTTCCATAGGTCATTTGCTCAGTGAAATATTTGGTAAGTACATCCCCAGAAGTTTCCTTCCCTTTTCAAACATTCACTCCTGCTTTACACAACATAGCTGGGAGATATTTTTACCTCTGTTTTATTTCACTGAACTCATAGAGCATATGTATATTCAGCATTTCACTTTTATTTTGGGGATTATTTTTCAACTTCAATTTTAAGTTCATAAAGCCATGGATAAGACAATTTGAGTAGAAATTTCCATTAATCTTTCAAGGATTTCCCAAGGCTCTCTCACACTAAATTAGCTTTCTTCTCTTTCTTCTCCAGAACGATTGAAGTTGTCAATTCAGTATCATTTCAAGCAACTAGGTCAGGGATACCTGAAGTCTGAACTGCAAAGAGCAGATAAAACAATTTGTTGAAGAATAAAATTAATAGGCAGAGCTCTTCTGTCATATGATAATTTTATTATTTTTTTTTTAAAGATCCAATTTGAATCCTGTTTTGGCCAGTAGTGCATGACAATCACTTAGATGTTCTGTATATGTATCACAACATGAAACTTTAAGGTGGAGAAATTTTGAGTATTCACCCCTTTCTCCTAAAAACCAGCAAAAAGCAAACAAATTCAGTCATAGTTTCAAACTACAGTGAGAAATAAGCAATGCAGTTATTCACAGAGAACTTATCTCTTTTTTAAATTGTGCTCTATAAACAGGTCTATTAAAATGATGGTTCCAGAGGAAGAAAACTGATCAACAGCCTACAATAAAACTTAATCACCAATGCTTTTCTTTTTAGAAAAGGTAAAAAAATCAGTTAATCTCAAATTCAGTTACATAAAAGTTATTAACATTTTAAAAGCAAGAGGTTATTTAAAAAGCTGGATGTCAGATGAACTTGAAGAACATAACTTTCCAAATAAATTTACCAGATCAGTTATTTCAATTTATTATTATTTATAGCAAGAAATTTGTTTTTGATCTGTTGCTTCTATGGGTTGTCCCTCCAAAGAACAATGGCTTCTACAAAATGAGTTAGATGCTCTATTAAATTAGCTTCAGACTATGAATCATATTCAAACTCATATCTTGATAAATGCATTTTACTCCAACTTTACCCAGTTTGGAAAGAGACATTCCTGCATAGACAACACAGTGGAAGGCCTGCAAGTAAAATTGTAAATTTTAAGTGGTTTATTTAAATTTCATTATCTTCTCTCTACTGTGCTGACAGATGACAATGGTCTTGCCACCTAGGAAAAAGCTGAAAGGGAGCAAATTTCTCTCTGTGGTACTTCATGAGATCCATTGTACAGTTGAAGCAAGGAAGAGAAGAAACTAGCAGAGGGTCAATACTGCCAGTAAAATAGTATCAGCCCTACAAAGTGAAATCAGTACCATCATTTCATTTGGACTCTGCTACAGAAAATAGCATGCACTCCATATCAGCCTCCCCAGTGACTTACAACACCAGAACAGATTGCAATATCAACTTATTACTTGTTGCATCAACTTGTATTATATTTGATTAGTGTTAGTTTTAATTGCTTTCTCTCACATAGCTTCTCTGTTGGGGCACATCCCTCTTGCTACAGGATTATTCCAAAAGTAGCCCCTGATATCAAGGCCTTCCCCAGGAGTTTTCTTTCATTAGCAAGCTTTTTCTATGCCAACAAGTCTGAAGACTTTTGGTTACCAGAGTTTTCAGATACAGCAGCTCCTTTTCATTGACCTTATATCTCACTAGCTGAGGCTAGAGCAGATCTGTGGTGTTGTAAGTGCACTACACAGCCTGCACAGGGAGAGGCTAGCCCAGCACTTTCAGGACATGCTCCACATCCATGTAGCACACCGGCCACCTCTGCCTTGTATAAGCACTATCCACATATGAACATATCTCCTTTTGTAGTTCCTGGGCAGAAGGAGCAAACTACTTCTGTCTTGGATAAATATTGCTCACTTAGTGCATATAGGTATGAGCAAACTGAAGAAAACCTACTGTTACACCAATTGTCTCTATTCACCCTCCCAACCTCCCCACCATAATAATTAAAGAAGCCTTCCAAATTGCCTTTAGGAGAAGGAAAAAAGGAAAAAATAATAAATAAATAAATAGATACGCATAATAGCTTAACAAGTGCATCAAAAGACCCAAAACAATGGTCCCAGCCTAATATAAAGTCTGCAATATTTAGCAAAAAAAAAAAAAAAAACCAAAACCACATTTCAGCTTACAGCACAAGGTAATGGTTTACTTGTGATAATTATGCTTGAAAATTAGAGATTTTCTTCTTTACACTTTCACTGACTGAAACAATTTCTGCAACTTCACAACCTTTACAACATTTATTAAGTGAAAGAATGGATACTCAGCTTTCTTTTTGAGGAAAGCAATGATAATTCTCATTTAAGATGAGTCAGTCTCAAGGCTGCATAAGTGATTTAGTATCTTAAAACAGTCATGGGACAGGACCCAAGATCCAAAACTAATTCTCTGTATTAATCATAATTTCTAAACTGCAAGCTTTGCAGTATTAAAAACTAAGTAATACTCCACTTCCCAGTGTGAGCACTCGTTGCATTCTGTAACTGTTAGACTAATCTCTTGTGTTCATTCCCTTCTGCAGGTTGTTGACATCAGAAGACAACCACAAATTTCTCTTCAGTCAAATACTCCAACCCCAGACAGAAAACATTATCAGTGTAATATTACTTAGAATGAGAGTACCCTATTGCAATGCATCTATTCTGTTCAACAAAGCCAAGAATAATTCCTAACATTTGAAGGCTAATTTCTGCTATCTTGAATTCTTTTAACACAACCTTTCCTACATATTCAGATGTCTGCTACATATTTCAGAAAAAAAATATTTTTTCAAACAGGAAGATTGATCATTTTGAATTCAAGCCAATCCAAACCTATTCACTGGAAACAGAATGAGGTTTTCTATCACCTGAAGGAAATATGCCTATCCGTATACAAAATGCATGCAGTCTGGATGATTTCTGTTACCTACAACATACACTCTGGCATGCACTGTGAAACTCAGGCTCGAGTATTCTGTTCCTGTATACATGTGATTAAAAAAAGTAGGAACAGTCACTTGCATTAGGATTGCTAGGCTTTGTCTTGAACAATAACTGGCTTCTGATAAACAACGAGCTGTTATGAGACAAGCTGTACAGAATGGGTCAGACTTTGCTGAGACAGAGAGGAAACCTTTAGCATTCACCAGGTCCCTTGTAGGGCTCGAGGTATTTGCTTGACCTCTTCTCTTCAAAGTGGGTGTAAGTCAGTTCAGAACACCTTCATTCATAAACTATTAAATAGGAATCCCGTTCCAGCAGGATTCTACAAAAGATTTCAAATTCTTTAGGCATTCACTCTATGCTAGTAATGCAGTTTTAGTAATGTTTGGTTTAATGAGTTATGAGTCTTAAATACAGAGAATAATATTTAACTGAAAACAATGCTCATGTCAGAAGGAATGCAAATTTTAACTTCAATAATAGTTGAATCAAAAAGTTAAATTCGTTTTCAATACTAATATCTTTAAAAGAATATTTTTGAGAGGCTGAGTCATCTTGACTGGCATGCTTGAGTTTTTTGAGGGTATTCATTGTTGGGGTTCTTTTGGGGATGTGTATTTTACAGGTTTTTCGAGGAGTTGGGGTTAGTGTTTTGTTCATATTTTGTGTTTTGGTTTTTTTTTTGGGGGGGTGTTGTGGGGGAATTGTAACAAAATTAGTGTTTGGGCAGGTTTCTGACAGAAAGATACTCACTAATGTTGTTTCAGTTCAAAACAGAGTAATTGAATAATCATGAATATGCATTCAGATTTCTAACATAAATAAGATGAAGTTTCCAGGAGACACTTCCTGCACCGATTCTGCAGAAGATCATTTTAGAGTAGTATAATTTAGAAGCAGCAAAACCCCCTAGGAAAATGTCTGGACTTTATTTCCCAAAAACAAGTTGTATCCATGTCTGACATGTTTAGAGGAGGTGGATCTACATTCTTCAAAGGCACCAGTCATATAGCTAGCCTGGACCTACATTAGAAGCAATAGATTATTACAAGTCCCAATTGCTTGCAGTAACTTCTCAAAAAACCATACTATAAACTGAGCACTGGGACTAAATATATTTGCATTCAGTCTTTCAGTTTACATAATTCACCTATCAATCATTTTTTAATATACATGAAAGGCCATAAGGCTTTCAAGATGCACATTCAAAAGAAAAAAAATCATACAAAATGCTTCTCCAACCTAACTTAAATTCCATAACCACAGAATGTGCACAGTCTTCCCAGTTAAATTCCATACAAATAATGAGTTTATTAACTAGAATCCTATGTTGAATTGAAGCAAATTGTAAAGATATGGGTCAACCACTAAGGTACACTGACTGAAACCTGTCACTTACCAGGTTAGTACCTCAACTGATATTAGAGGACATGACATTCTGGTATGTTTCTTATTAAAGGACAAGCAACATAAGAACATATGCAACAACTGAGCTAGGATACTTTAAATTAATAGAGATTACTGTACCGTACTAAAGGTTGGAGGTTTATTGTAAGCTGCAAGTTAAAAGACTGCAAAACAATTCAAATTTGCATTTTGAGCATGACTTGAAGTAATTTCATTTATTTGTTTTTGCTTTTGGTATCACCACTGTAACCTAGATTAGTTAAATTACATTGGTGGGATAGGAAACACTACCCATTAAGTGAGAACGTTGTTCTTCTTCACTTGTGACCCAACAAACATCCAGATGATGAGCATTAAAGATTATCTCCCAGTGCAGTACAGGGCAGAACAGTCCTATGGTAACTCATGGTCCATGAAACTATATGGAGCTAATGACCTTCCACTTCTTCTTTTAAGTGCCTTTCTTTTCACAAATCAAATTCAAAAAAAGAAACGTTAATTTAAACAGAGTAACAGGACAAGTACATCCTACATGCATACTACTCCAATAAAGTTTGATTTTGCTTTACAAAAGCTAATGTTAATTAAATTAAACACTTACTTCTAATCACATTGAAATCCACTTGCACATTTTACTTCCCAAGAGAAAGTAATATAGCATCAGAGGAAATATCTCTCATCTTTTTCAGTGAAAGCTCTGAGACATGCTAGTTGTCATTAGTATCAACAAGAAACTTTTCAGATCTAAAAACTTTTCATTTTTGCCAGTCTTCCTTGAAATTCTTCTTGCCAGCAGGCACACTAACGTCATTCACAGATGCATTTATCACACCTAATGATCTTCTTTCTGGCATTCAAACTTTCTTTCAACATGAATTGGTTTTCTTTAAGGAATACAGATATGTCTAAAAAACAATATATCTGTTCTCAACAAGGGACGAATTAATGTGACTCAAACATTGCTGTTGTTAAGCTGTCACATTTACTAGCATCCTCATTAAATATTTTCAGGATCTGACTTGTATAATAATCTAAATATAATGTAGTATCTCACATCCCATTCTTGCAGGCTAGTAACACACTCCGTTCATGTATGTAGGTGCCTGCGGTTTTGGTTCATTTAATTTTCCAAAGGCTACAATTGAAAAGAGATATTCCACTGGGAAATGTTTTTGTGGGAACAATATCCTATAAATTTCTGTAGAACAGTCAGGGAGCAACCCTTTTTGATTGCTTTTAAAGGGCTTTGTTCACTGCAGTCAGAAGTCTCCAAGTGAAGAGATGGAAACAGAGATTAATTGCCTCATCCGCTCAGGGTGTAATTCCCTATTGGGGAGTACCATAAAACTTAGAAACCTTATTGATGGAGTCATGTTTTCCCATGGAAACTTTGCTACTTTCTTTGCAACAAACTTAATCAGATCAACTGGGTAATTTCAGACTGGCATTTTATTAGTTGGAGGAGTTACAAGCGGAAGCAATCTTTCTACATCAGGAATGACATTTCCTTATTTATCTGCATATGACTACATAGTCAAAGTCTTTCATCAGTGAGTTAGATGAACTTGGAAGAAGTTTTAGGGCTTTAATGAAAGGATGGTTTTCCTTTCACTCCAAACAGGGTTTGGGGTTGTGATTTTGTTGTTTGGTTGGATGTTTGGATTTGATTCTTTTTTTCATTTTATTTTATTTTGGATCTAGGAGGTTACCTTGGCTTTATGCAGATCCATAACTACAATTATGTTGACTTTGTAAAGAGGAGATGGCATCTAGGGTATTGCATCCATCTCTAGGGTCCCCAACACAGGAAGGACATTGACCTGTCAAAATCCAAGGGAGGTGTGTCTACCAAGATGACTATTGGGATAATTCCCTATGAAGGGAATAATGAAGTTCATATAAGGAAAGGCTGAGAGATTTGGGTCTGTACAGACTAGAAAAGAGAAAGCTTTGGGGTGATCTAATTGCAACCTTCCAATATCTGAAGAGTACCACAAGAAAGATGAAGAGAGACTATTGGCAAAGGCATGCAGTGGAATGGCTTCAACTGAAACCAAGTAGATATTTTTGTATCTATCAAGTAGATAAATTAGATATTAGAAATAAATTTTTTACTGTGTGGGTGGCGAATCACTGGAACAGGTTGCCCAGAGAAGTTATAGATGCCCCATCCCTGGAAGTGTTCACAGTCAGGCTGGACAGAGCTCTGACAAACCTCGTCTAGTGAAAGGTGTCCCTGCTGCAAGTGGGGACATTGAAATGAAATGATTTTTAAGGTCTCTTTCAACCCAAGTCATTCTATGATTCTATACAGTACCTGTATCACAATCAACCAAATTATACAAGCCTTTTGTTTTTGAGAAGAATATTGAAGGATCTTAGAATAGGTGCAAACTTCAACAGTCTCATAGCCAAAATAACTCACCCTTCTGATTTCATTGTTTTGATCAGCTAGCAAAGCTCAGCAGCTTTTCACACATCATCACAATTAAATCAGAACCAGAGGCAATTGCACCAGCTCAAAGCTAAATAAAAAAAGAAAAAACAATAAACACAGGTAGTAGATATCCTTGCTCTTCAGTAAATATATTTTAATTATGTTAACTGATTTGACTGTGCAATATCAAAAAAATTACTGCAAGTTTGTATTATAGAGACAAGAGTTAAACACCATTTCTGGTAACTAGGGAGCAACTGATCATTTCGGGAGAGGATAAACAATTTACATGGCACATTACATGAACAAGACATCTTCACTTATGGTATTATCAAACTACTGACCAGTGAATCCTGGCTAGGTTTTTCTGTATTGAAAACCACGATTTCTGGAAACATCATTACTAGCAGGCAGTTAAGTTAAATGTATTCACAGTTCAGGCCGCTTTTTTAGCCTAAGAGTAGTATCACGGCCTAATTATATTACTTATATTACTTCAGCCCAGTTGGGCTAGACTAGCTCCACAGCAAATGTTCTGACTGTTACATAAAAGGAAAACTTTACAATATTAGCATTTTGTAGAAACCAAGCAAAGCATATTCCTCCTTAAACACCAGGAAACACCTTAAGAACCAACATACCAATCTGTTATTCAAGATTATTTTTGAAACTGTATACAGTACAGTGCTTTAGCAACCTGACTGAAGATCAGCATTTACTTTTGTAATGGGCTCTAAGTATTAAGACTTCATTATCAAGATAAGATTGACTTCTGCTTTCTAAGCTGTTACTGTTCAGCTGATGAAACATATCAACAAAATCAGCATACATCAGGAGGTCTTATAGTCTAACTAAGTTCCCCTTGACAGATTCTCCTTCATTCACCATTGAACATGCTAGACTAGTGAATAGTTAATAGAGTTATACAAAGGACAATGGCAAGGGAAAGCCTTGGACTTTCACCCTTTACTAAACTCATTACAATGCTCTGAAGTGGATTAAAATAGTACAGAAAGCACCTTTGATCCTCTTTCAGTCACAGAAATGACCTTTGAATTTTATTGTGTTTACAATAATCTTTAATGCAGATAGGTGTGAACTTTAGCTAAATTAGTTTGACCTCCTGCAAATAAAGAGAAACAATTTGCATTCAACGTTTCTTCCTGGAAACTAAGGGCAAAATAAAATCATAGAACAGCATTTCTAGAAAATGTTTGAACACTGCTTTTACATCAAGAATATGCAAAATTCACCAGATGGGATCTTTGAATGGTTTGGGTTGGAAGGAACCTTAAAGATCATCTAGTTCCAACTCTCCTGCCAGGGAAAAGGATGCCAATCCCTAAATCAGGTTGCTCAAAACCCCATCCAACCTGGCCTTGAACACTTCAAAGAATGGTGCACCTGCAACTTCTCTGGGCAATATATTCCAGTGCTTCACCACCTTCTGAGTGAAAAATTTCATTCTAACCTCTAATTTAAACCTACCCTCTTTCAATTTAAAATCATTGCCCCTTGTCCAGTTTTTTTATCTGCCCATAAAAAAATTCTCCTCTTTTTATAAAAAAATTGTTCCTCTTTTTTATAAGCCCCTTTAAAGCACTAGAAGGACCACAATTAGGTCTCTCTGAAGAATTCTTTTCTTGAGACTGAACAACCCCAACTCTCAGCCTGCCTTCAGATGGGAGTGTTACAGATCTCTGATCACCTTCATGGCCCTCCTCTAGACCCACTGTAGTGGATCCACATATATTTTGTGCTAAGGATCCCGACCTGGATGCAGCACTCCAGGTAGGTTGTCACAAGAGCAAAGTAAAGGGGCAGAATCACCTCCCTTGACCTGCTAGACATACTGCTCTTGACTTAGCCCAGGATGTAACTGACCATCTGCACAGTGAGCACACACTCTTGACTCATGTACAGCTTTTCAGCTATGAGAACCCCTCCAGGTCCTTATCCATAGGGCTGATCTCAATGAGCTCATGTCCCAGTCTGTACTCATGCCTAGGATTGCCCTGATCCAGGTGCAGTACTTATGGAACTTTAGGAGGTTCTCATGAGCCCACTTCTCAAGTTTGTCCAGGTCCCTCAGAATGGCATCCTGTCCTTTTGTTGTGTCAACTGCACCACTCAGCTTCGTGTCACCTACAAACTTCCTGAGAAGAAATTAGGAATTTAAATCTATCTATTTTGGGCATAACAGTAAACTGCATGCCAATGGGCAACTTTAGAGCTAGAGCTTTCCACTCTCAGAAAGGAATGAAACACTTTCTTTCATGAACTCTCCTATGTAGGTATCCAAGGTAAGGGGAACAGAACCAAGCTATGGAAAACAGCTCTGCAGCTTCCTTGCAGATAGCATCAACCAACAGTAACTTCAGTTGCAAGGAAAGATAGAAGTCAATTACTTCCGTAGATTTTTTTCCTATGCAAAATTCAAAATTAAAGACCAGTCTTATCTGCATTTTAAATTAATATATTCAAGACATACAGAGTAGCCTTTTCTCAGCCAATATAACCGGGATGGTGCACAGCTGCAGCCATACAGAGAAAATCTCATCTGAAGTGCACTCAAAATCTCTAGAACTGCAGTTTTGGAAGTGGGATGGGCTGCACCCCAAGCATTTTACTTGTTATGTTTCTAGTCCCCTGAAACAGTTCCGCTATCTCAGTGCAAACTACAACGAGAAAATTATTTTTGCTTATTTATCTAAAATACCACTCACTGCACCCATATGCTCATATACAGGCTACCATCCAAAGACGTAGGTTGGCTGAAGCTAGACGTATTTATTATGAGAATAATTTAGCCCTACATGTCCTGCTCTCACATCCTTCCCTGAAGGAGATCTGCTATTAGGTTTAAGACTGAGCTTTGGTCCAGACCCTGTCACATCCCTCACATCACTTCCCCTGTCATCACATACGCCCCGGAGGGAAAGCCCCTCTCTCAATACAGACAATACTTCCTCCTTCTTTTGCAAAGCTGTCACCATCATCACAATGTACCGTTTTAATGAGGCTAAAGGCTTCTCTAAGTCTAAAGGCTTTGCAAGCTCTATAAAAGAAAATAATTATGCAGTCTAATCTAATGCTTATAGATGCAAATGAATAAAACTTTATTGACACTCAAACTGTCCTCTATAAACTATCAGAAGTCTTTATCACTGAGCACTTCTGGGACATCCATGCAGGAGCTGAGATTTTTTACAGTCTTTATTTCAAAGTCTGCATTAACAGACTCAGGAGTCCATAAATATTTGGATGAGGATTTAGTTCTCTATAAACAGGCCTACAAATTTCTATCACAGCCATGCACTTACATGTAACTAAGATTCGATGCAGCTAGCTGTGACCACATATTACCACTTACTATTAAAAATGAATAATAAAAACCTGTAAATTTCCTCATACTCTGTACATAACTTCAAAACTTAGAGATGTCCACTAGGTGATCACAAATGTCCTGAAATATGAAAAATAATAAAAATTAAGATAAAGTACTATTATAATCAAAATATGCAGTTCAACGGCTAAAAATATGCTCATCTTTGGAACTCATAGAATCACAGAAATGAATCAGAATCTTTTAGGTTGGGTTAGACTTTTAGGATCATTGAGTCAAACTCTTAACTCAGCATTGCCAAATCCACCACTGAACAATGCCAGTAAGTGTCACATCCATAGTGACTCAAGCACTACCTTGGACAACCTGTTTAAATGCCTGACAACCTCTTTTGGTGAAGAAATTTTACCAAATATCCAATCAAAACCTCCCCTGGCACAACTTGAGACCATTTGCTCTCCTCCTAGCAAATGTTACTAGGGAGAAGAGATCAAATGCTAACTCAGTACAACCTTCTTTCAGGTAGAGAGTGATAAGCTCTCCCTTGAGCTTCCTTTTCCCCAGCTAAACAACTCCAGCTCCCTCAGCTCCTCCTCATAAGACTTGTGCTCCAGACCCTTCCCCACCTCTGTTACCCTTCTCTGGACAGGCTCCACCACCTTAGTGCCTTTCTTGAAGTGAGGGGCCAGAATTGGATATGGGATTAGAAATGCAGCCTCAGGAGTTACAGAAGGACAATCACTGTCCTGATCCTGCTGGACACACTGTTTGTGAATCAGGCCAGGATGCCATTGGCCTTCTTGGCCACCTGGGCACACTGCTGGCTCACGTTCATTTGGCTGTCAATCAGCAACCCCAGGTCCTTTACTGCCCAGCAGCCTTCCAGCCACTCTGCCACAAGCCTTTAGCACTGCATGGGGTTGTTTTGACCCAAGTTCAGGACGTGGCACTTCTTGTTGAATTTCACACAGCTGGTCTCAGCCCATCAATCCAGCCTGTCCAGATTCCTCTGTAGAGCTTTCTGCCTTCCACCAAATCAACAGTCCCATGCAGTAAACTCACTGAGGATGTCCTCAATCCCCCCATTCAGGTCATTGACAGAGACATTAAATAGGGCTAGCCCCAGACCTGAGCCCTGGAGAATACAACTTGTGGCTCAGTCCCATGGCTCTGCTTATTGCTGCTGGCCAGTACAGGCATAAGAGCAGGGCACACCCTACAGCCTGACACATGGATGGTGGCATATTGCCATAGGAATTTTGTCTTGGTGGTGAAAACACAACCGTCAAATCAAACGACCTGAAACACAAAGTACAAACAGCAGTTTTTTCCACATTCTAAAGTATTCTGAAAGTTGAAAGGTTAAGAGCATATTATTGGTACTATACTGCTACTAAAACAATTGGTAGAGGCACCATCTTGTCTTACAAATTACTCACACTTTTCTCAGCACCAGGTTCTTTAACTCCATTCTGGAAAGCTTGAACTATTGTTTGACCTACGGGTTATTCATCCATGTTATTTACAGAGTTCACAAACATTCTCAAAGTGAGAAGAGACAAACTGAACACACAGGTCCTTTCATGTTCAGCAATATCACAAGATGAGGGAAAATCTTTGGCAAGGCTTGGTATTTTTGTTCTCTGCACAATATTTTGCTTTTACATGTACACAGAAGGTTTTATTAGCTCAGGTGAAGTTTAATTAACAGAGATTGTTCAAAGTCTAGGGCTATAAAAGGCTACATTTTCTAATGCAACTTCATTTTCACAGCAGGATTAAAATTGGGGGGGGGGGGGGAACCAACCAACAAACAAAAAAAAACAAGCACAGAGGGACATAAAACCGGGCCGGTTAAAATTACACCCATTGCAGAGGATTAAAATAAAATTTTAATATATTTCCCCCTTATCAAGTGCTGCACATTCACAGAACAGTTTCCTAACTAGGATTCCTTCTCTTTAAACCATAGGATTTTCTTAGCACTGACAGTTGCCCAGGGGGAAAATTAGTTTGTTACCACGAACCTCTTGATTCTGTCAAAAAACTATTAGAAACTGTTGAGTTACACAGCATTTGGAGAGGGGCCAAATGAAAAATAATGAGAACATCTGAAACTATCTATCCACTGCTGTGGAAAAGGAGTTTGTGCTGTGATTCTTCTCCCCTCACTGGAGCAAAAGGGATGGTGGAAACCCTAACAAAAATAAGGCATTCCAAGTAGCTAATCAAAGCAGAAAATAGCAACCATTTTTAGGGAAGAGGAAAGGAACAAGATGAACAAAGATGCATTTAAATTAAAAAAAGAGTCTGTTCTTTAATCACACTCTTACACTGGGCCTGGCTGGGGTGGAATGAACCTTCTTCATTGCTGCCCACAGACTGCTGTGCTTCACATTTATGACTAACACAGTGTCAATGATATGCCAGTTTTGGCTACTGCTGAGCAGTGTTTCTGCAGCATCAGTTTTTCTTTTTCTCACTCTGTCACCTTTTCCATGCCCCAGCTGGCAGACAGCTGAACTGAAATGGCCAAAGGAATACCGTGTAACATTGAGTGGCAATAAAACCCCCTTTGTCTTCTAGTAGCCATTACTTGTAGACTGGCTGGGCATCAGTCTATTTATGAGAGGTGATGAATGACTGCTTTTGCATTATTTCTTTTTTCATCTCTCCATTTTCCTTCACTTATTAAACTGATCATAATCAATTATCAAACATGTAAACATGTGCCAAGGACATGTAACTCTCATGAGGCCTGTAAATTTTATTTGTTTCTATGGATCCCAATGTATCATATGAAGATAGCACAAAGTTTAAAGAAAAACTGAGGAGGCTAGTAAAATGCCACAGTATGTGGACAAATGAAGGCCATATTTCTTCGGAAAATGGATGTGGGAAAGCTATTTT
>JAWWMO010000083.1:81556604-81586544 GCA_035047845.1 Dendrocincla fuliginosa | reverse complement strand
AGGCTAGTAAAATGCCACAGTATGTGGACAAATGAAGGCCATATTTCTTCGGAAAATGGATGTGGGAAAGCTATTTTTTTTCTGTATAATGGCTTCTTTTTATTCTGAATAAATTTGTAACTATAAGGAGGAAAGGGATGTTTGTTTTACCACATCAAATCTGTACTCACTGAATAAACAGTAAAAAAACCCCAAAAAACATTATGTTTACAGAAAAAGTAACTGACATTTTATGTCTGGTCAAGTTTAAAAATTACTTTAATTCTCTGAGGATATGTGGACAGCTGCATCAGTATTGATAATTAACTAATATGATAAAGTCTTACTTACACCACTGTTTGCAAAATAAAGGCACTTTTTCCAGTGCATGGCACAAGAAAAAAAATGGTTAATGATAACAGTTTTCATACACAGATAAATACAAAACCCCTTATCATTTTATGCTGAAATGTCTGTAAATACGTTCTAACAGTTATAAAAGTAAAGCATTATTTTTGTTAAAGCTTACACAAGGCTGTATGAACTAGATCTGATTGAATTCTGTTTCAAAGCACATAACTATATATTCTTTGATTGAAACTGAAGGACAGAATGCAAGACTTGCAGAAAGCATAGTCAGTAATGTGTTTCTACCCAAGTCAGGAATACGTTTCCTTTTCAAGGCCTTGTTTTAAATGGTTTAGCCAAATGTAGCTTCTTGGACATTTCAGTTAAACTTAAAAAGATGAGATTTTTAAGCTGAACTGCAAAGAAAAAATGCTCTAAGTATTGGCAACAAGGATTTAATATAGCAAGGGTTTGAGTCTGTGGTAGAAAGTCCATGTTTTCTCATCTTTGGAAAACATTTCTCCAGTTTGGGAAAGCTTTATATCTCAGACTTCAGTCTTCAAAGGTTTTAGCAGATATTTCCAGCAGTATCATTCAAAAAATTCTCTATTTTATACTAGATATCATTGAGATCTGTAGCATTCCATGACTACTGTATTCAAACCATATCTGCAGCAATATTGAACACGGAGCTTTAGAATCATAGGATCATAAAGCCTTTGGGTTCAAAAAGACTCTTAAGACCATTGAGTTCAACCATTAACCCACCACTAAACCATGTTCCTAAGCACCATGTCTACGTGTCTTTTAAATACCTCCAGGAATGGTGACTCAACCACTTCACTGAGTAGCCTGTTCCAATATTTGACAACCCTTTAAGTGAAGAAATATTTCCTAATATCCAATCGAGGCCTCCCCTGGCGCAACTTGAGGCTGTTTCCTCTTGTCCTGTCACTTGTTACTGGGAGAAGAGACAAGAGACCAAAACCTTTCCTCCCAGCTTCCAGCAGCAGAAAGGATTGATCTCACTATTGTCCAACTGCATTTTGCTCCTAACATCTTCTCTCCATCCTATATCCCAGGTAGAAAAGATTCAAGTGAAAAACAATCAGTGCTTCCTCCAGCAGGAGCTCAGGGAGTGTGGAATCAACAGCTTGGTGGTATAGTTCAGAGAATCACAGAGTCAGTTAGCTTCACTAACTTCACTTCGAGTCCAGTCTTTGACCCAACACCACCTCACCTACTAGACCATACCAGTAAGTGTCACATCTAGTCTCTTCTTAAACACCTCCAGGAATGGTGACTCCACCATTTCCCTGGGCAGCCCATTCCAATGCCAAGTCACTCTCTCTGTAACGAACTTCTTCCTAATGTCTAACCTAAACCTCCTCTTGTGCAGCTTAAGACTGTTCTCTTGTCCTATTGCTGGTTGCCTGGGAGAAGAGTCCAATACTCACCTTGCTACAACCTCCTTTCAGGCAATTGTACAGAGCAATAAGGTCTCTGATCCTTCTCTTTTCCAGGATAAACAACCCCAGCTCCCTCAGCTGCTCCTCATGGGACTTGCACTCCAGCCCCTTCACCAGCCTCGTTGCCCATCTTTGGACACATTCAAGCACCTCAATATCCTTCCTAAATTGAGGAGCCCAGAACTGGACCTAACCCTAATGTGTGGCCTCACCAGTGCTGAGTACAGGTGCCAAGTACAGATGAAGAATCACTTCCCTGGTCCTACTGGCCACACTATTGCTGATACAGGCCAGGATGCCATTGGCCCTCTTGGCCACCTGGGCACCCTGCTGGCTCCTGTTCAGCTTCCTGTCAATCCAAACCCCTAGGTCCCTTTCTGCCACTCTGTCCCCACCTGCAGTGCTGCATGGGGTTGTTGTGGCCAAAGTGCAGGATACCGTTGGATGTGGCAAATATATCCAGTCTGTCCAGGTCCTTCTGCAGGGTTCAAAGCCAGAGGAAGAACATAAATTCAGGCACATAGGGATCCATATTAAAATGGGGTTCAGGGGACAAATGAAAAGAGAAAAGAGCAGAAAGAAAATGAGATCAAGCAGTACTTTCTCCACAGCTAACTGGATCATTTAGTTTATGGCTAATTCTGGCTCCAGATGTTTAAAAGCTCTAGAAATAAGCTGCTGCCAGTGCTCTCACTGCACAAATCTGTGCACGTGCCCTCTCTGCAGGAGCGAGCACAGCTCAGCTCATCTTCAGAGCAGGAGGGACCATCACTGCTGCTCTGTTGCCACTTGTCATGCTGTCACCTACCTGGGTGCTCAGCTGCATCAGTCACACATCTTTACTGCAAATAAGGCTGAAAAAATGTAGTGAGCCATGCGGATAATGCAATGGCAGGTAAACATGAAGCTAAACCTCAGAAACCATCCAAAAGGTTGCAACTACCTTACAGTCACAGCTGCATGGTATATACAGAAAAAGAGATGGAATATAAGAAATGCAGAAAAGGATTACTAAAACCTAATTAGTAGGTTGATGTCACAGATATAAAAAGCTCTATTTTTTTCCTTCATTTAAAAGCATGGTTGCCTTTGTAGCTGTATTGCTTTCCCTCCCATTTCTCTGCTAACCAAGTCATCTGGATAAAGAATTGCTCACATAGTTTTTCATATTTGCAAAAAAGATCTAAAGAAAAAAACCCAAAACTCGCATCTTTTATAAATTGATTTGAAGCATTAGGAATTAGAATAGATCATTCTGGCATCCTCACATCTGCGGAAGAAAGGTCATGATAAAGAAGGATAGATTCCATAGAATATGTAGAACACATCAGTCTATGGCAGACTCAAATTTCCAGAGATTTATGCAGAGTGATGGCTCTTACTTTAATAAGGTTCTCTATTTTTAGTCAGTATTAATGACATGTTTTGATCAGTTTAACACTCCTCCCTCTGCTAGAAAATATGTCAGTTCATCATTAAACTAGCTGCCAAAACATGTCTTTATGGAAAAAATATTTCCCAACCCCTCTCTGCAAAGTATGTAACCTTTCTTCCTCTCTAAGTTTACATCAATATTGTTTTAAAAAGGAAAGACTATTTGGAAAATGAAGAAATCTAAGAAGCAGCTGTCTAAATTTTAGCAGATACATCAGGGCTTTAAGAGTGGTATTTGTACTTGTATTGTTCTACAGGTTAAGCAGCTATCTTCAGTGTCCTCTTATTTTCCCCTTTGCTTTCCAAAATTCACTCAAATATAACAGAACTCTATCCTCCAAATTTTATCTATCTGCAGTAAAAAAAGCATCTGTTGACACTGTGGGGAAGGGAAAAATTTAAGATAATAAATCACACTGCTCAATAACCAAACCAAGACTGGAGAACAGCGATAATCTGAGTGCATGATGATGTTACAGAACTTTTTGCATAGTTTTCCACTGTTGAATTATTCATTATTTTCTGCTGTGGAAAAGGTTGATTCCTGTGATGCTGGGAATCAGTTTCTAATTTACACACATATATGTACACACAGTTCTTATCCCAAACACTATGAAAGAGCTCAGTATCAGAACTTTGGGACCAAAAATGAAAAACTGAAATTGTGTAGTATGACCTCCTAATGCCTTTCTGAATCAATTTGGGATTAATGCACCCAAAATCTGCTTAGGGTCATTTATAAATGTGGTGGTTTAGTTTTCTTGGGTTTAGTTCAGGCCTTCCTTGGTAGCAAGGTCGTAACTAAGGAAGTATTCCACACCATTCCTTCATGTAATCAGGGGTATATAAAGAGGAGGAAGGTTTCCTCTCTCTTCTCTCTCTTCCTTTCATGTGCTTGGAGGACATTTTATCATTATCAGGCCAACTGAGTAGAGTTTAGATTGTTCCTCACTGCTTCATTACTGATGTTTAAAAAGTAAACAAACAAAAATTGAACAACAAAAAAGAATCAACTACAAAACATTACCCCACCAGAACCCAACAAAATGCAAACAAAAAGCAAATCCAAATACACAAAAGGCATCCAAATACACAAAAAGCATCCAACCAACTCCTGCCTCCTCCAACCTAATTTGATGCAACTACAAACCTGCGTCTTGCTAATAAACAGGCAGACCAGTGACTGAGAAAGCAGAAAGACGGGCCAACGTTCACACTGCTTCCTTTTAGAAATAAAAACTTTGATGTGGTCCCTATAAAGGTACAATTTCACAACAGTATTCACATTCATTCTGGGCATTGGATGGTTTGAAACTCGGTTTCAGCCATTACTTTCAATTTGCTCCAATGAGTCTACAAGCGCTTTGCCATACACTTTTCAAAAGATGCCATGGAAGAAAGGCACTCTTCTCTGAGACCCTGCAGCACATTGCCACATCAACCAGAATTAGGCACCCAGGGGGTGGGGCATGACTGTCAAAACAGTTCTGGCATTTTTAACCTGTATGGGTCAGGTAGTAATTTTGTTTTCTCAGCCACAGAGTAATCAGCAGAGTTCTCTGCCCACGTGTGGGGTTTCTCACATCTCACCACTCTTCTCCTCCACGCAACAGTGCTGTCATCTGACAACCCTCAAGAATTTTTAGGTTACTGAGATCCAGACTGAACACTCAAATAAATATAGTATTTTTGAATAAATATAGAGGTCCAATTACCATTTTCCAGTGACATTGTTTGGACGTTGAAGCACTGCTGTCTGCAGACCAACTAGGAGTGAACAGTGAAGTTATAAAGCCATAAGAGAAAAGGAAGACCTGAGCAACACTGCACTCAGCAAAATTATATTTCTAGGAAAACATGAGGGAAGAAATAAATCTCAAAAATAATGTTTCATTTTGATATTTTATTTCAAAACAAGCCTCATTGGTCTTCAGTAGCTCTCAAACATTTCCCATTTAAGACAGAAAAAATATTTTTTTATTCCTTTTAAATTTTTTTACTCATTCATGAAAGCTGAGGTAGCATATTGAGGTAACCAGCCCCAACGCCTTTTTTTTTTTTTTTTTTTTAAAATTCTGTTGTCAGTAGTTGCAAGCTCTGCCTTTCCTTACCCTTTCCAGGTGACCCTTCCTGTACAAGATGCTCTAACTCCACAGTGATGTCCAGGACTTGAGGTTGCTTGAGATACTTGTATGGTTTCCATGCATAGCCCTCCCAATATAGCCTATGCCAGTTATTTAGTTTAAATATAATATTTTCTCATTTCCTATAATTACCTTAGTTGTACAGTAAGTTTAGAGTTCACTAGAATTATAACATAAAGTTCAGCTCCAAAACCATGCTCTTTTGGCTTACCCCCTTCCACGTTATGTCATTAACTACACACTCAAAAGGAAAACAACTCCACATTACTTCTTAGATTGCCTCTGTGACACCAGGGGGACCTCAAGTGTCATCCACCAGGGCGCAATTCAACATAAAGAAGTAATTCTCTCCTTATTTCTAGATGGAAAGAAGTGACAGACATTCAACATGCCATTTTAATTGAGAAGACTGCATGTCATTTGGAAGTTTCAAAACACCACTGAAGACTGGAAACCTAAAGCACATGAGAGGAACTGAAACAATAGTGTCTTCACAACACTCTTGTCCCTGATAACGCTGTACCTGCATGAACCACATATTTTCATACTTTGGGACTTTCAGGACCAATTTCTAACAATTTAAATTAGGAATAGGCTTATGAAAATAATTTTTATGGAAGCATCAGGCAGATTAAGTGTAATACCACTGTAAGTTATATAAAATTACTAACTCCAAGATACATTACAATCAATACACAGTAGTGTTTTTTTCCTGAGTAAATGGAAATACACCATTTATTATT
Organism: Dendrocincla fuliginosa; assembly: GCA_035047845.1. Classification (NCBI taxonomy): domain Eukaryota; kingdom Metazoa; phylum Chordata; class Aves; order Passeriformes; family Dendrocolaptidae; genus Dendrocincla; species Dendrocincla fuliginosa. Next base: position 81,580,427 of record JAWWMO010000083.1, on the reverse strand, counting down.
ATATGTTTACAGGAAATAAAACAAAGTCCGAAGTGCACAAATATTTTGATCCTGAAGTAGCCAAGTTTTTGTGTGTTTTTATTTATACTCACACACATATATAAATGCACATACACACAAAATTACATAAAATGTAAAATTAAAACACAGACTTTGTCTCTTCTGTGACTTCAAATAAAAAACACAAGGCCAACAGACTCACACATGCAACCTCCATCAAATACATTTGCACATAGACTGCTTCAGAAAGAGAAGCCCTAAAAAGATTTCATGTTCATTGATACTATAAAATACACATGGGTCTGGTGTAAGACACTCTTTAGATGCACAAGAGAGTTGTGGATGACGTGATTGTTTCTCTGGAGTTTCCTTTTCACCATCTTTTTGTTGTTAAGCTTTGATGACTGCAAAGATGAGAAGGATAAACTATAATGAAAACAATAAAAGCAAACTAGTGCAAAAAAAAAAGGGATAAAACATGAAACACATAGGAGTAAATAAGCAAAGGAACAAGAATGATATGTTCCAAAGACAACCTTAACCCTCTATATTCTACTTTTCCAAGGGACAGCAGGCTCCACAAGGATTTAAGTGCTAATAACTCAGTCCAACCTTTGGATTTTAGTTCAGCAGTTCTTGTAATGAAAGAGTGTCCCCAGTGCATGGCCAGGCACTGATACACTAACAACAGGGTTTTCATGGGTTGGCTTTATGGACTTGTTTTATGGTTTATTTAACCTGTTTTCCTTCAATATTGTTATTTCAACCAGGTTTTAATAGTTGAAATTCTGAATAAAAGGAGTCCCTACCTTCCCTTTTTTGCCAACGTATTCTTCTGATTATTTAAATAGGCTCTTAAAAATTATTTGATTCTCATTAAGTATTTAAACTTACAATGCTCATCAGGAAAGAATTATTTTTCTTTATCTTTGTGGAGATAATTCTTATCCTTCTGACATTGGTGAATTGTTGCTTAATCATTACTAAGTAATTAATACCCCAGTTGTTTTCAATATTTAAATTCAAATACCTTTCTTCTTAATACAGAAAAGTAACCCATGAAAATGCCATCAAGCAGTCAGGCTATGCCCTACAGCATATGTTTCTCTCAATTGAACTGTGAACAAAATCTTACCCCCTACACTTTAATCAGGAAATATCTTCAGTTGAAAGAAGTCTACTCACAGTTAAAAATAAACAAAAAAAAATCTCTGACCCTCTCCCCCTCCTAAAAAAACAAAAAACAAAAAAAAAACACAACCAAAAAGCCCAACCCTGAAACACAGAGGAAGAAAGGGTCGTGTTTTCCTAATTCAATAAAAATGTGATAAAACAGATCCTTACTTTCATGTGTGTTTTCGACTATGATCACAGCCTGTCAGATAGCTCTTTCTAACAAAATATCTTCCAGTTATTTGATTTCCAATGACACATCATCTGAAGCTCATTCATATCTCATAAAACATTATATGAGAACTGGAGTTAGATTTGGAGTTACCTGTAGGTAGAGACGCAGTTCCTGCCTCAAAAGGAACCTGAATCACAGCATACTCATAAATACTGAAACATTACAATGTGAGCAACTTGTTCCACTCTTAGCTGTCTACTGGACATTTTACTTGATCCAAATAAATTTTATGTTATGATACTTATGAACGTTTTTAGATGTAAATTGAAACCTTAGTGTAGGGTCAAAATAACCAAGGTACATGACTATCAATTAAGAAAGAACTTACATCTTGTATTGTAGACTAAGCCAGAATTGACATAGACCAGAGGAAGTCAGTTTGAAAAAACTGACAGAAAATCACCCAATCCTTTGCCCTGCTATACCAGTCCTAATGCAGAAAAAAGATGGAAACAAGGACTGGCAGCATGGTAGGCTTCTCAAAATGTCCTACAAGGGAAGGAATGGATTGCACACAATTAGAAACCCACAAAAAGCAAATGCTGAGGACAGGAGAAGAAAAATTCAGAACAAAATACTGCAAGGACCTGGAGAGCCACCAAAGAATCACCCTCATCAGTTTACGACCCACTTGCTTTCATCAGACTTTGCTTACTTTTACTTGACGATAAGACTATGCAGTGTATCCTGCAACCTTTGACAGCAAAGCCACAGCCAGAGGGCCATGAAGCAATATGTAAATCTATTCAATTCCTTAAAATCTTCTTGCAGTGAGCCAAGCAGGTTTCACCCTCCCTGTAGGGTTTGCTTTGCTGGTTTCCTGTTGGCAGCAGCTGGGGAGCAGATCAAAAGCTCTTTCTGGGGGCTGCAGGTACACAGGCTGGGGAGTACTCCTGCACACAGTAACCAGGGCTAAGAGTCCTTATTTTGCTTACATCACTGTAACCTGGATGTTGGTTCTGCCACTTTGCTAAACAGACAAAAAAGAGAAACAGCCTTCCCAATGTCCTTCACAGAAAGAGGCTGGAAGCAGGCATTTTCTCCAAGCACAGACATAAAAAACCCCCAAAATTTCTACTTTTAGTAGGAGCGTGAGCAAATGGGCAGTTATTTGATCACTTAAAAAATATCTTTATTAGCTTTTTCAAAGACAAGTAGCATTTCCTTTAGTTAAGAATGATCATAAATACACTTCAATGCGTCTGCAAGCAAGTGTACACAAGGCATAACAAAGCTTGAAATATAATTGAATTTCAGAGTTGCATGCCTTTTTCTGAAGAAAAATTACTCTGAATTTCATAAATGTGAAATTTAAAAGAAAGTATTTTCTAGCAAAATATTCTTGTTATAATAAAAAAAGTATTGATTTTACTGCACAAAAGTACTGTTGTTTCCTTCACTTTTTTCAGTAATAGGAAGACTATTTGAAATGAGGCAGTTTTTAGGTTGGGGGGGTTGGCTTTTTTGTTGTTGGTTTCTGGTTTAGGTGAGTTTTTTCAGAGACAAATCCATTTTTCTCTGAACATGACTCCAGAGTTAAACAGATCAATTGCAAGCTGTCAGATTGAAGACTGCCTGATTAGGTTGAACAGGCATTTTAATTTTGTTTTCATCTTTTTCAATAAACAGCATATAAACCATTTTTTCATTTTTTATTAGGACAAGGATATATAAAATTCATCATAAGGAAGATATTTACCTCTCACATTTGTGGGTTTTAGTTTAATGTTTACTAATAACAGAGGTAAGAACTGCACATTCCATTGTTTAAGTGCTACACCATTGAACATGTTGGAGGGAAAAAATGGAGAATTAGATGGAGCTCTATCTAAATAATCAAGGTTATGTTAGCACAAAAATCCATAAAACTCAGAGCTGACTTTCTCCCTTAAAGACCAATTTCCTTGCAGAAGCTCCTCATTCACCTCCTTTATGGTCTCAGAGCCTCTTCCACAAGGGTTCTGCATCTTCTTATCAGTGATGCCTAAACTGAAACCATTATCAGCCCCAACAGATCATCTCAGGGTGTAAAAGAGTCACCTCCTTGCCCTGACTTGAAGGGTGACATAAACATTTATACCAGAATTTAACCCAAAGGAATGCAAATTATTCTTCCTCTTCTGCCATAAGCACAGGCAACATCAGATTTCTGTCTTTTAGCAGTCCTTTTTTCCTCAGACTATCACCTTGATGAGTTGAATTTATAATATCTACTTCATATAAAAAGGAGCTTTCAGGAAAGCAAATCTGTCAGTTTGGACCAGTGAGATACCACCAAACCATCCAGAAGTTGTAGGTATTGTTTAAAGTCTAACCAAGTAATAACAGATGAATTCTTTATTGCATAATACAGACTTTTTTTCTTTTTTCCCCCACAGTTAAAACTCCTCAGCTCCTGTATTTATGCTGGATTTCAAAATTTACTTCTTTCTGTGGTCAGTCTGGCTCAAGAGCACCTGGTATCTCGGTAAAAGTAGATACTAGAGGAAAAGACAAAGCAACAAGCCATCATGTTTGATATCTAATTGTAGTGAAGCCAATTCAGCAGGAAATTGCTACAGAAACCTATGCCACTTCTTTGGAAAAAGAAAGACAAGTGTATCAAAACATGTACATGAAAGTAAAATCTATCAGCAGATCAGACTGTGAAACTCCTATTTACTCTCACTGCAGGTGGTTTACAAATACAGGTTTTAAAGTTATCATTTGGAAACAAAGCAAAAACTACTCTCTTTGTTTGGCATCAAAGAGTTTATGGGACTGATGTGCCCTCAATGAGTGAAGTATATTTGCGTGGAATCATATCAAATATAAAATGCAAAGCAGTCTACAAATTTGAGGGCAGAGGGTGGAGACAAAAAGTACATGAAACCACGTCAGGCACCTCACTATTTTATATTTGAAATTCAGGTACTGTTGTCAAGAACTGTATTTCTTTTAGGAAGCTAAAACTTCACTGCAGAACCGATGAAGTACAACTTCTTCTAGGAACCTATAATTAAAATGGGCCCAATCAAAGAGTCAAAATTCAAAAATTCAAAAGCATTACTGAAATGGAAAGAGCTAGAAGATGTCTAGCATTACAGTTTATGTATGGATTAACCATTGCCTCATTTTCCTCTGAGTATGTTTTCTACCAGGCAGTAATGGGTCCAAACTGAAATACAATTCTTGTCACATTTACAGTCTCCAGTAGGAATTGTCGTTCTGTGTTGACACCATGAAAATAAAACACAACAACTGGCTTTTCCTTGCAGAAGGGAATGAGTCATCATATTGTAACTTTCAAAAAGAGACTGTGAGGAAAGTGCTACAAAAAAAATCCTGGAATATCACATAAATATATATTTATGAATATATATTGCTCTATTCATGTCCATATTGACAGTGAAAGTGAAATGCATAAGATATGCTTGTAGTAATAAATTACTGCTTTAATTATATTCATATGTCTTGATTATAGCATTTAAAAGTCTTCCCATGCCACTTGTATTTCAGTTTGAAAGGATAGATCTGGGAAAGATGAGAAACACTGACAGACAATCACAACTACACAACAAAATTAATGACAAAACTGTGTAACTAATTCAGATTTTGTCTCTGCTGAATTTTAAATTGTCTCAAGTGAGACTCTGCTTTTCTCAACAACAACAAACACAAACCCAAAAAGTGAAAAAGTATTAAGGTCCTAAATTAAGATCACTTTCTGTAGGAAAGATTAGAAAGACGTGGATTCCTGTCTGCATTCTGTTTGTGCTTTGACTAACAAGTCTTTTTCTTTTTTTAATTCCAGATTCTGTGATTCCCCTCTCAAATTGCATGATTTCTAAGTATCACCACAAAGAATATTTAGGAAGACACTTGAGTATTTCTGTAACTATCAAATTATCTTGAGAATACCTTGAGAAATGGAAAAAATAATCAGGATTTAGCTTAACATTCATTATCAATAGGAAAAAAAAAAAAGTTGGCTGAAAATGCCTAATTATTGTATATGTAATATGTATACCATATATGTATACATATATGTATACCATATATGTATACATATATGTAATATGTATACCAGAAGACCCATTTGTCTGTTCTTCAGGGACTTGCACAAGGGAATCAGTATTAAATTTTTTAACCAGAAAAGTTAATTTTTATCCAAATGTAAAGGTTTATATCTAGTTATGATAGTTACATATCTCATAACTCACTGCCTACAGCTTAAGACTCACACTGCCAATGGTGTTAAACATTAGTAGCACAGAATACAAACTTCTGCTCTAAACAGTAGGGTACACAGCAGCTCAGAATGAGCTTTCTCACTGTGCAACAAACGACTCCAGTTCTGCAGGAAGCAAGCCTTGGTAGCAAACACGGTTGCACTTTTAGTGGTTGTTGCAGTTAGTGGCAGGCAATGCTCTTCTGGTGGACAGGCACTAGGTGTTTGCAGCTCCAGTAGGTACTGCCTCTTTAACTTGGTTGTGAGAAAAGGAGGAAGCTAAAATTCAAATGCATTTTAGGTGAGTATAAAATACTTAAGGGCAAGCCCTGAGAAGACCAAAGGTTAATATTTTTCTGCCTGCCTTGATTAAACAGATAAATTGCAACAAGACAACTAACTCAATTCCAGAGCCAAAGGGATAAAATCACTGGCTAACATAGCAGAAGGGCATCTTGGAGAGTTCTTTTAAATGTTTTCAAAGTTGCTTAGGTCAGAGGAAACCCATTTATTATTTCAAGATTTTTTCCAACAATTCTCCAAGTTATTCAGAAAATTGGAGAACATGGTGGGAGATGGTAACCATCCAGATGAATGAAAAACAATAAATATATAGGTTTAGGAGCCATGAAGATACAGTAGACCAGCCATGTGAAAATAAATTAATTAAAAAAATACGGAAGCAAATATTTAAAGTATATAAAGCCTTTGGAGAAGAAAATTAAAAAAAAAAGAAAAAAAACACACAAAAAAAAAACACAATCCCCCAACAACCACCAAACAAACAAACAAACAGAAAACCAATTAAAGGTGTTTTTATCAGTCTAGTTTCCTTCTCGGAAACAAGTAACATCTTTGAAATGGTGAGAAACAACTGAAGTCTCATCTCTATTTTAGCAAACTCTTTATAGGATCATGTTTGAGACCTTCCCAAAAGTCAGTCATGTCCTTCATGAGGCTATCATAAGGTACATGCATAACAGATTGGAAATATATACCAAGCATCTTCCCATAGCACACTTAAAATGTAAAGGTTCATCACAGACAGTTCTGAACAGATCTGTCCTACATCCAACAGCAGATAGCATTTTCATTAATGACATTAAAGTTTTAAAGTACATTGATGAACAGAACAAGATGAAAATGGAAAAGAACCTGAAGCTGAAATGTCTTGACATAAAACAAACCACAAATGACTGGGCTTATAGGAATAATTTGGCAAAACTGGCTAGGTGAATGCCCTTAAGGATCAAAAGTTATAATGGATCCCAAGATAAACCTAAGTAATGCACCATAAGACTAAAAATGTCAATCATCGTGGCATGGTACAGAAAGCAAAATAAAACCTAGAGGACAGCTAAGTTAGTTTTTCCTTTTTACCAGCCATTAACAAAGCAATCAGAACAGTAACATCCAGTTTGAAGTGTCAAATCTCAAAGAAAAGGGGTAGTTGCAGAGAACTTAAAACAGTGGAGCAAGACTGTTGAAAGGATTTCAGGAACATAATCTGTAAGGAAAGAGAATATAAATCTCAGCCTGAAAAAAAGAAAAAAAAAAAAAGGTGTCTTTAATGCATTTCTGCAAGAGAATTCAAATGACATCTTCTTCCAGGATGGAATACAAATGAAGAGAAATCTGACTTTTAACTGGAACAAGGGAAATTAAGGTTAGCTAGGAAAATCCACTAGCTGAATAATTAAATTATGAAATATCTTTTCCAAGAGTGTTGTTGCAATATCATATTTGGGGCTAACTAAAGTAATTAGACAAATATTTAGCTCAGAAGAAGTTTGCTTTCTATTTTGGTAACAGCTGAATGCAGACCTGTAACAGAGACAGCAATGCACATCTTAAGAGCTCCTTGTACTGAAGTCTCCAACCTTGGCAAAGAAGCTCATTATTGCTTTCTAGCTACAAGGTCATTGAACACAGCATAACACTTTCTCAGACTTAAATCCCAGATAATTTTATTTCTTTTTTCCAATTGGGTCTATTTTCTGTAGAACCCAGAATTAAACAGTAATCATGGTCCTCAATCTACCTATGTACATATATTTCTTTTTTGTTTTATTCACAGATCTACCTGTTTATAGTTGAAATGGTCAAATCAAATGGACTTTAAAAAGTAAACTAAAAAACAAAATAATTTAATTTTTAAAAGAACCATAAGCTTTAACATTCAAACCAAGAAGCCCAGAACGTACTCAGAACTGTAAAAGTAGCTGATACAAAACTGGTATGCAAAAGACATACCTTAGAGAAATTTTTCAAAGGAGCTTCAAAAAGTAAAAAGTCAAAGAACTACAGAACTTTAGTGATATTTTTGACAAATAACAGCATTTTAGAAAAACTGTATGTGTTCTCCCTGACTTCTTGTTCAGATTGCACACTTTGGGTGTTTATATGCTTTTTCACTGCTTCCCAACATACAGCCAACACCCATTCTGTATATTCCAACAATCCACTAGAAACAAACAGGACAAACATAAAAACTTGGAGTTTTTCTGTTGTTGAGAGCCAAATGATTGCTTTCTAGTAGTACTTTCCTATTGGGACATCTATGAGAAAGTCTTGGTTTGAGTTTAAGTAAAGGCTTTGCTTCTCTCAATTTTATGTTTTGTACTGAACTTCGTAGTTTTAATACTCCTAGACCATTTTCCTGGAAACTTTGTCTCCAGCAATTCTAGTGATAACTTAATGACAATAAAGTTATCTTAAGCACTACAAAAGAAAGTAGAAACTCATGCCAATTTAAGAAAATAGAGTATTATCAAATGCATATATTAGCCTTTCTCTACCAAATAGCTTAGAGGTCTCTGAATGCCAAGCAAGAAGATGAGGTTTAGCATAAGAGACTGATGTTTCATTCGTACCATGAGGAATGTTGTAAGAGCAGAAATACCCACCAGTCAAAATCTCATTATGCCCTCTACTAATAGAACACTGTAACTTATTAAGCAGAGCAATTTAAATCAAAAGTTTTCAGAAAGAGATGAAATACTAAGAGAAGATTTCAATTCCCAATCAGTATGTATGCTTTTTAACAAGCGTATAGATACAAAAACATGGATTAGTAATTGAGGAAGAAATAAGACAGAAAAGCAAACGGGCAACTGCCAAAATACAAACTACATACTTTGGAAGTAGAAGATGAAACTCATATTTTGGATTTCAAACTACGTATCTATTTCAAACTTTGCAGCAACTTTAGTTACAGTAAAACATTTAAGTGCATATCAATGCAATATTTAGAAAACCATGATACTATGTAAACTAATTTACACAACTTTGTGACCTTACCGAAATTTTAAAGCAGTCTGTTTTATGAAGATCTGATGCAATTTGATATATATGCAATCCTGTATTACATCTAAATTAAAATAAGGGCTGCTGCTCATTCAGCAAAATAAAACAACTAGAAAATAAATTATTTTATAAAATGGATTTTATTGTTTTCCTAAATAAATAAATAAATACAGGAATTTAATTAAGTCAGGTGGATAAACATCTTAGTAGAATCGGCTCAACACAGAGCACTGCACCTGCAGCACACACAGAGCTGAGCAGACCCCTCGGGTACTCTGCCGTGGGCATTTTATGCAGGGCAAGTGGAAGCTGCACAACCAAAAGGCCTATACTTTCACACTAATTTTTTTTTTCCTACACACTATCCGAAACTATTTTCAAAAGGCTTTTCTGAAGTTCCAGCTTGCTTCCAAGGAACAAAAATGAACACAAAAGGAAGAGTTCTATCATGTTCTATGGAGTGTCATGCCTTTGAAAGCCCTTTCTTGAGGGAAAAACAGAGGTATAAGTTACTTGTTTAAACAAAGGTACCACAGAATTTCTGTCACAAGGACAGTTTTTCCTCTGAATGACATCTGATATGATAATCCACAAGTGTTTTTCTCCTCTCTGGAACCGGGAATCAATTATTATTAAAACAAACATCAAAAACCTTTATTTTCTTATTATCTCAATTGAGTTTATAGTATGAGTCTGCTGAGACTTTAGTAAAACCTTTGACTGTTTTTCCCACAGCATTCTCCTGGAGAAGATGGTTGTCTATGTCATGGAAGAGTGTATGCTTTGCTGGTTAACAAAATGTCTGGATGAATGTGCCCAAAGAGCAGTGATGAATGGAATTAAATCCAGCTGGTAACCAGTGCCAGATGGTGTTCCCTAGGGTTGAGTATTGGGGCCAGTTCATTGTCTGGATGAGAGGATCAAGAGCACCCTCAGAGAGTTTGCATATGACACCAAGGTGTGCAGGAGTGTTGATAGACTGGAGGGCAGGAAGGCTCTGCAGAGGGATCTGGACAGGCTGGATTAATGGGCTGAGGCCAATTGTATGAGGTTCAACAAGGCCAAGAACTGGGTCCTGCTTTTGGATCACAATCCCATGCAGTGCTACAGGCTCTGGAAGGAGTCACTGGAAAGATGCCTGGCAGAAAGGGACCTGGGGCTGCTGGTCAACAGCAGCTGAACATGACTCGAGAGTGTGCCCAGGGGCCAATGAAGGCCAATGGCATGCTGGACTGTGTCAGACATAGTGTGGCCAGCAGGACTAGAACAGTGATTGTCTCCCTGTACTGGGCACTGGTGAGGCTTGCACCTTGAGTCCTGTGTTCAGTTTTGGGCACCTCACTACAAGAAAGACTATGAGGTGCTGAAACAGGCCCAGATAAGGGCAACGGGGCTGGTGAAGGGTCTGGAGCACAAGTATGATGAGGAGTGGCTGAGGGAGCTGGGGTTGTTTAGCCTGGAGAAAGAAGGTGACCTTATTGCTTTCTACAACTACCTGAAAGATGGTCGTACTGAGATACAGCTCAGTGTCTTCTCCCAGGTAACAAGGGACAGGGTGAGAGGAACTGGCCTCAAGTTGCACCAGGGGAGGTTTTGATAGGATATTGGGGAAAATTTCTTAATGAAAAGGGTTGTCAAGTGCTGGCACAGCCTGCCCAGGGAACTGGGGAGTCACTATCCCAGGAAGTATTTAGAAGATGTGTAGATGTGGCAGTTAGGGACATAGTTTAGTGGTGGACATAGCAGTATTTGGTTAATGTTTGACCTCGATGATCTTAGAGGTCTTTTCCAACCTATGGTTCTGCATCTCATAGCTGTAGCAACCTTTGCCACAGCACCAACCGAGAAATGTCATCTGTCACCCAGAGTGACAAACCATTCTTTAAACACATTTATTATTAATAAATAACATTGTACACATTTTTCAAAGCATGGCCACTCTATATATCTTACTCAGTTGAGTTCACAGTTCTTTATCAATTACCCTTATACTAGACATTACATGACATGTAGAAGATGAATGGAAGTAGTAAAGACAAATTCTATAAGCTAGACACAGCACAATGCCCTGATGAAGACACAAGATAAAGACATTATTTACTTTGGAAGTTAACGGAAACACTAGAGTAACATAGTAGAATAGCCATGTGTCCTGAACACACCTTTAATACAAGCTAGTTGTGGCAGGCCTCTGGAGTTCATTGGATTGTTTTCAGGGATAATTGATATTCATTGCTAGTTCAAATGCTTCTACAGGGTTGTATTGTTACAGGATATACTTGAAGTGAAGCCTTTATAATCTCAGAATGAAGTTTTTTAAAAAACACTCTTTTGTCAGAATTAAATTATAACATGAATGGAAAGTTCATTACTAAAATGTGACTATCTCTAAGACATTAGAAGGACATTAAATGGCACTTTAAGAACACAAATCTACCATAAAAAGGGTCTGGACTTCCTTTTATTTTTTTTTTAAATCGTACTAAAACCTTATGTATTAAGAGATTTTGCACTGTGGCCAAGTAATTCACTGAAAATTCTTTCCCATATATGCTTTTTGACATCCCAAAACATGGATTGATCCATCTTGAAAGACAAGGTTAAGCCAAAGTATTGCTTCTTGCCTTCAAGCACACACATTTGTTCATATGCTTTTGCACAATCCTAAATTCTTAGTCTCCATGGACTAACACAAGAAAAACAACTATATATAAGAGTAAGAAAAGTACCAACAACTCCACAGGACTTGTTCTTTCCTTTCATTGCTTTAAGCAACTTAGTCACAAGGAACATTTCTTTAGTAATTACTAATGTCACAATGCACCCTGCAGTGTTTAAATAACTGATTTCTATATGTATTATGAAAAAAAATAATACGGTGGGACCTGGATTGTTGATAAAGAAATAGCATTTAAAGCAAAAGAAATCCTGAAAATAAGGTGTTTAAGTCTGCTGTAAGGTTATCCCAGATGTATATAGTAAGTATATCAGAATCCAATGTTCATAAGGCAGAATAATGGAAATAAAGAGAACTATTTATTTTGATCAGAAAATAAGCACTTACCAAGTTCATCTCTAATCAACACTCCTCAATGGAAACACTGTCAGGCACAAATGATAAAGTGAATTTGGAGGTTGATAGGACAAAATATTTCTGTTCTTTTGAGGATGCACAAATGGTAGAGGAAAATGGGCAGGGGGAAAGAGAATAGGGAGTAAGTGGCAGAGGGGAAGTCCAGATAAAACTGAGTGTAGGAAATATTAAAAGAAAAAATTCTCTGACAAATTATCTGTCATGATTACAGATACAAATTAGATGTATCAATTAATTGATACAAAATTAGAGATATGGTATATTTCTTTGGTATAGAAAGGTCCAGTTGATCTTTGATAGTCTGGCTGCCACCCAGCTGTTCTGCATTTCCAAGCCGGAACGTGACAATTGGATAGCTGTGGATCACCTACTTAGCTCTATACACTGTACAACCACTTCCAATGCCTACATCAGAATCTTCTCACACTTTCCCATCACTGAGTGTTGCTACCTAGAAACTTCTGCTTTAAGATTCTGAATTCATGATTTTTGATAACACTGTGGGATATGGGGAGTTTTTCTAACAATTCCTTAGATGAGCATTGTAAAGTTATGTTTTCATCCAAGAGAAAACTTTTCCTTCATTCATATCTTTTACCTTTTTAGTAGAATCCAGAAAACTAGTCAAAGCACTGAAAAAAATGGTATTAAGCTGTGATACTTGAGTTAAGGAAGATATATCCAAACTGTAAGAAATTGAAATTATTAAAAAAAACCAACAAAACAAAACAAACAAACAAAAAAAAAAAAACACACAAACCTGATATAACTCTCCAGCATAGTGTTTCTCTTCAGTGTTTCAGCACAGCTCATTTTCCTAGTTTCAGTGGATCATCACAGTTGCAAGCTATCAAGTTATATGAGAAAGACAGAAACATAGTGATTGACTAACATTAACATTACCTGGGGATTTTAGGATGCTCAGCCAGACAATCACACTGTCATTCATCCGAAAGTCAAGCACAAATGCTATTAGTATGCTTTAGAGTCACCATTTCCTCACTATTACAAGATCTCCAAAACTTGTAATTCTATTCAGTCAGGATTTTGAGGAAGTTTGATATATAAGGGACTGTTAAAGCGTATTTCTCTCTTGTTATTCTAGACAACAAGCTAATACTTGGCTATATGAAGACAGAAATATCATGTTTTCTAAAATATTTAACCTCTTCATCAAAGTAGTCACAAATAGCCTTCAGAATGATTGTTAAAGCCTAATTTAGCAGGAGACAGAAAAGACACAGCAACCTTGTTCTTAGTTATTGAAAAATACAAATTTTTATTGTGCTTCCATCTTCTCACAAGTTGATGATGAAATTACAGAAATTATGAATGCATGAGGTTTTGTAATAATATTTTTAAAATGAAGATTAAACAATAATTGAGCAAAAAATATGGGTAGCGTTGGTTAACAGACAAGGAGAAATGACAAAATTCAGCTTATCAAAACATTATGCAAGCTTACTCTTTAAGCCCCACATTGTTTCTGCTGGAATCAGTAGTCTAAGAGTCATTGGTTTCTTGAGCACAAGACATATTATGTCCATACCCAAAGCATTTATAATAGTATTTCTATGCTCCAGCGGAAAAGCTGAAGTCCTTTTTCTTTTCTGCAAAGTCAAATGCCACTGTAGTAAATATCACTCTTGTCTCAACATAATTCATGCAGTTCTCACTTCCCAAAATACTCACGATCTTTTGAGCAATCCCAGAAAAACCTTCTGGAATGCACTCCATGTCACTCACATGCTGTGGCAAATGTGAGCTAATGGCATAACTAGTACAAAACTTTGCCCTGTGTCTTGCATCCCTTGAGCAAACCATGACAGCCCGCTTGACTAACCAGAGCAGCCACTAGCCATTCTTATTTTAACCCCTCTGATATTTTTAGCATAACAACTCTGCAAGATGGAAAGGGAAGCCAGATTAAGGTCAGACAGACCTCCACTTAAACATCATCATCCAGCAAAAGTCTTACTACAGCAACAAGAACAGATTTCTGAGGACAGTCTGTACATTAGCATGAAAAAACGAATCTGTTTATACAAATACTTCACTGTTATGACTACTTATTTTGACTTATTTTCTTCAGACTAAGTACAAGCTGTCTTTTTCATGTACTTTCAGTGCATTCAATATCTTATGCCATTTTACCATTCTAAAGTGATACACACCAAGCAATAATTTACTACACTATTTTCCTAAGCTCACTGTACTATACAGAGTGTAAGAACATCATGCAACTTTTTATGTGAATTTCTATCTTAAGCAAACAAACTCTTTACCTCATTCATTTTCATTTTACTGAAAGATTAATATAGTCATGTGCTGCATGAGAGATAGCTTAAAATTAAAGCATTACAGTCCCTAACCTGTCATGTTTGATAAGAAAGTCTCCATGGTGACAGGAAAATCTCCCTTGCAATGCTATAGCTAGACATTAAATTTAGCACTTCTTATAATCTGACAGTCATTTTAGCAACAATAAACCATACAAATATATGTACCTATTATATATGGAGGAGGTAGGCACAGTTACACATGCTGCAGAGCTTCATCTATGCTCTACAAAACCTCCCATATTGCTAGATGTTTGGTTAGTTTCATTTTCTATTTGGTATCCCAGTAAACCTCAAAAATACTAAGTTCATAAATACCACGAAACTCAATTTTGAACAGGATAAAAATACTCTGTAATGCCAAGGGAGAACTTAGCACACAGGTGTTTGCTCAAAATGCTGAAACAGCTCAGGTCTCATAGCTAGAGTTTCTGAAGGACATAGCCAAATTACTTCTGCCAAGCTTCACATTTCATGAGAACTCTGTTTTATAGTCCCAATTTAAGCATGATTCTATTTGCTGTTTGGCTGGATGTACCACACTGAAAATTGAGTTTTGATTTAGGACAATCATTTTAACTAAGCACAACACTAAACACAACCTGTGATTCAGGCACAGATGGATTAAATGTGATACCTCATAAGCTAGTAATGTAATGGTAAGCCTAAATTTAAAATTCAAAGTCGATACTTTAAATACATTCATTTCTCCACGTACAGAAAATCATATGCACAGCTATTTTTGAATTTTTCTGGCCATCACAATCAATCCTGAACTTCAAAAGAAAAGCAAGCAACTTGTGCAGGAAAGATTACTATTTTAATCAGTACACACAGTATATGTTCTTCATCTGGTAGCAAGAAAAATATAGATCCTGTCATTTGTAATAAAAAGTGAAATACTACCTTCTAAGTTGCCAATTGTCTTTTCTTTTTTTTAATGATCCTACTTAATATTTGGGATTGGCTTCGTTTATTTTTTAAAATGTTTATTACTCCTTAGAAGAACAAGATTATTTTTGTCATATTGCCATAAATATTGCATGAATATTTAAAATTATACAACTTTGACCCACTGACAGAACTGTTAAGAGTTGTAAGTCTGTTTACTGAGGTTGCAAACCACAATAAGCAGCCTAGCACCTGAAGCTGACATTATAAGCAAAGAAATCTTCAATGTCAGGAGAAGTCCAGGCACTTGCTCAAGATTAACGTTTCCTAAACTCTTCATTGAACAGCTCTCCTCATGAGCCAATCTTGGTTTATGTTGACCTTGCATTGAACAAAGCAAACAGCATCCTTGCCCTGAGAATCTCACAACTTGCATTTCACACTCAATCAAAGTGTTCTAAAAAACAGCTGTTAAAATTCACAACTGGCATTGCTACTTTTTAGTAAGTTCTTCATTCCCCTGTCCTCCCCTTACAATTCAACCAGAGTCACACGAAATAGCAATAGAGGTTCCCTACATTGCAATGTAATTATCGTGACTAAGAAACAGTTTTGAAAGGTAAAAAGATTGAAGTTCCAGGTTCCCTGTTTCACAAAGATAATTTTAAAGATGATTTGTTTCAAGATACAGTTAAAAGTAGGAATCTTGAATACATAAATACATTCATACATCTTCAACCCTCAATGTGACCATAGCTATAATTAATCTTTCTATATTCAGAATTAATTCCCTATGTTCTGTGTGTCTATTAAAGCTCATCTTTAGTTTTATATATTATACTTGCCTCAGTCTCATAGTGGGGAGATTTATTATGCTTACTTATTGAAAGACTTTCATTGTTGAGGCTATTAGTTTGATTCATCCTCAAGTTTTTAAAGGTCAGCTGCAAACCCACAAACAGCTTGACAAACAACCAACCTTTGTAGATGAATACCAGATTTATGTGATATTATATCATTCTCATACCATTGTAATTTGCAACAATCTAATTCATGACGTGTCACTTAAAGATATGCATGTCTTATGAATTATATGAATTATTCATGGCTTCAAACCACCAATAAATTTTCAGGACTATCCTCCTTTCTTGTATACTTGTTCCCATTTAAATAATTTCAACTTCAAATAATCAATTGAGAATTCAATAATAACCAAGACCACATCTGAATTTGAGTGCTTATTTCTCAATTACATGATCTCCAATAAAGTAGTTCAACTAAAGGTACTCAAATGAAGTTACCCATACGTTGACCATATAGCATAAGTTAGTTATATACTGATCATGTTTTATTTATATCTGGAAGAAATAAGAGGGCAGCATTTGGGTAGCATTATAGTGGATATAATTGTCTTATACATGTGTGTATATACACATGCACATCAGCCAATAACTAATTAATATAACTATTGGGCTCTTAGTGCAACTGGAGATTTGCAGATCACATGAAGAAAACATGGTGGCAATGATGTCATGATAATTTTTATCTTACATTTCATAAAAATTGAAGTTTAATGTAGGAAGAAAGAGATGGGACAATGGTGAAAATGTTGGGCTCCTGCCAAGTTTGCAGCTCTGATTCCAACAATAGTTGTTTGCTCTATGTGGAGTACTCTACAGTAGATAATTAATTCTAAATTTTCAAGCTTTACCAATAGGAGAGCAATATTTCTTTACCTATATATGTTGATTGGGAAAAAGAAACACAAAACAAGATTTTACTTCTTCTATATATGAAGTGGCAAGAGTCAGAGACTATCTATCTATCTATCTATCTATCTATACGCACATACATGTGTTTGTCGGAAAAGTCCCAGATAAGAATACGTGGGAATTATTTGTCTAAGGATATCTTTACTTCTTCCATGAAGATGGAATTACTTGACTGGTATTTGAGATATTTACAATTAACAGTTTATTCATCTTTCTACTTCTTTTTGGAAATGCAAGGCCTTACATCTGTACAGTGATTAGTACTTCTCATAGTACTTGCTTTTTGATTTTTGATTTTCACAAATCACTTGACTAGTATCTCAGCATTGTTGAATGTGTCACTGATTCACTTATTGTACACTTGTAGCTGACATGGATCACTTCAGTATCTTTTAAAGGTGCTATATTTGTTTTGTATAAAAATTATAATCTCTAGACATTAGTGTAAAAAAAATAAAAAGTGTCTGAAATACACACGGAAGTTCTACAAACAGCAACATCAGAATGGTTTTTGGAAATCACATAACAGAAATAAATGCACTCAACAGCCCTGAACTGTGGCTGATGAAGATTTTAAGCACCAAAATAAGCCACAGTGGCAAACACATGGCAATAAACAACACCTTTTCAACCATCATTCACATGATCTTTATATGAAGCAATTAATTACTTCCAAAATAAAGATGACTATGGAATTTCCTTAAAGGTTCATTAAAACTTTTGTACACACCATTTATTTCTCAGAGGTTTACAAGAACTTGCAAGTTCTCTATCACATGTCCAAAATCTGGGCTGTTGCAGAAGGACAGGGGATAGAGAAAGGAATACACTACATTGATGCTACTGTAGTAGATATTATCATTTATAGAGAATACTATTTTGTGCAGAGAAATTTATTTCCAACCCACCTTTGGGTTTCTCAGGATCCCAGAGATGACATGAATTTATAAATTTAGTCATATTTATTGTCTCGTGTCTCCCCTTTAAACTGTAGGTTTTAATCCTATTCATTATGAAGCAATTCTTAGACATATTTTCCATGCATAGCAATTGCATAGCAGCTTTTATGGAAGGCAGAAACTTATTCCAATTCGCAGTAGGAATATTTCATAATATCAAAGGTAATCCCAAAGTTCTTTAATTTCATCCACAGCAACATAACTTTCAAAAATTGATTACATTTATTGGAAATACTTGGCACTCTATCATTTTTACTGTAGTACTCCAAATTGTTTCTGTTCATAACAATTTAAAAAAAAAAATAGCACAGGGTCATGGGGTTTTGACTTGTAACTTTCCTGAATGTCAGAAAATTATCAACTTACTCAGCATGACCAAGTTAGTATTGGTGATATTTACGAAGATCTCATGGGAGACACAGCATGGCCAAGTTGCTGAAAGATTAAATACCTGAATTTAATCTTGATTAAATACCATCAAGGCAACACGTAACACTTTCTGAAATGAAAAGGTCAGGTTAGTGGTACTATTTGTTCCATTGTTTTGCAGTGAGGAGTCAAGAACAGAGAAAAGTGGACAAAAAGGTAAATTCTATAATACCTTCTTCAGGTAGGTCATCTGGTTAAGGATACTCTTATTGTTCGTTTATTAGAGGAGAAACACCTTGAGTTGGCCTTTCAAATCTAGCAAATTTTGGCAGAATACTCTTGGCTAGGTACTAAGGTTATTAATGATAAAACATATCCTGAGGCTCAGGCAGGTAGATATGTGCACATATTTCAAGCTTACTGCTGTTACAGAAACTGGCATCCCTGAGATCCAGCTGAATAAAGACTATCACTCTCCTCCAGTTTTTTCATTAGTAGACTCTCTAGTTCCATTCCTTCAAGGCCTTTAAACCATCTGCTCTCCTCACAGCATTTTGATATGTTCCTTCAAAAGGGTAACTTAGAAAGGCACCATTATTGTTGCAACTGCACCATATACCATCCCTTCCTCCCTTAAAAAATATAAATAAAGAACTTTATTTGAAAAAAAATAAATAAAAAGGTACAAAGAGCACAACTTTAAGGAAAGAGATTGCGTTAGAACTCTGTACAGAGAAAGAAGCCATTTCTGGAAAAAAAAAAAAAACATTAAACTATGCATCTGCAAACTTCTGCGACACCACTGTCCTACCTGCTGTTCCAATTCCACATCCTGCTCCTTCTTTTTTTCTTTTCCGCACAATAGCAGTAAAACTAATGGAGAGCACACTCCTGGCTCAGACACAAGCAAGTTATCATGATCTTAATGTGTTATGCTACTAGGCTGAAGTAGCCATCTGCCTGCATGCTTTTAGCCCACTTCAATTATGAGAGAACACAATTCAGCTTAATCTTCAGTGTAAGAGTTAAATATGAGATAATAGGACTTAGTTTAAATCTGAAACTAAACTGCATTATATCTCAATTTGACAGGCAAAGCGTGTTACCAAACTAATGGATAGCAAAGGTTAGCTGAAGGGAGGAAACTTGTTAAGCCATTAGAACTCAATCATGCTAATGAAAGGTTTAATCTAATGTGCTTTACGGCATATCTGCAGCCGTAAGTGCAGTTACGGATGCAGTCATGAATAGGTACTCCAGCTCACATGAGGCACAATAATTCACAAAGCTGTATAGTTCATTCATGGTGCCTGACAGATCATATAACACCCATACATACTCCAAAATGAAACATGGCTAGTTCATAAGTCAAACAAACCTGAACATGTGCAACATACAACCACAGAAAATCCTCCTTTTTTGAGGAAGCTACTAATCCATGGTTAGTAGACGTATAGAGCTTGCAAAGATTTATTTAATCTTCAAGTTTGAGGATCCTGTTTACAAAGCAAATAAAAGTAAAAACTGCATCCAATTTTACTGTACTTAGTACATGGTTCCAGTGTCACACACAGTGTTCAGTAAGGTTGTGACGGATCTCCACCACATGCTGAGGCCATACATTACTTGGCTATGTCCTAAAGACATGGATGACTATTCAGTTTTTCAAAGAAAATGGTACCTGTAAGAAATTACCTTTTTTATTTTACACACATCCATACTTAATAAAGTCAGCATATGGAGCACAATGCACTCTGCAAAATGATTCTATTTAAGATTTTTTAATGCAAATTTTAAAATATAACAAAAAAGGCAGCTCCTCCAGTATTAAGCTGCTATGCCTGAGAAATAATTATGTTCCTTTTGAATGGTTGTTATTTGCTCAGATACATTCTCTGAATTTACTTACCTGAAACTTTCCAGTGATACTACCTTTATCTTTTTGCAATGAAAAACACCACAACTTATGCTAGTATTCTGGTTGTTTAATATTATGAAAAGAATAATTTAATTTTAAATAAGTCTTAGTATTCTTGACCAAGCTTACCCTAAGCTTACTTTTGTGAGCTTTAGCTTCAACACAGATAACTGTTTTATTATGCCAAAGTTATTTGGAGCCAAATTATGATGAATTATCAGGCAGCAAGAGCTAAAAAAGGAGCCAAGGCTTCTGTTCAGAATGAACACTAAGAAAGCTAGAAACCAACAGCACAAATTAGTACACTTGTAAAAAACTCCACTGAATGGTCTTGATAACCACATAAAATATTGCATCTGTAGATTAATATCTTTCCATAAGAATATGTAACTACCACTTAGAATAGTAGCATTAACTTCACAATTTTCCCCACATAAAGAAAAATAAAAAATAAATCAAAAAACCCCACACAGTTCCCAAGCTTAAATATGTATGAATAAGCAAAAACATTTGCTCTTCCACCATGGGGACTTTTCACAACTCAGTTTCAATTGTTATAATTCTGATTTTGAAGTAAAGATGCATGCAGCTGTACCAATCTTATTCTAGTCTGCTGAGTCTTGTTGAAATAAAACTTATTTTCTAAGCATGAAATACTCAGATTCCTATAATCTTTCTTCCACTCAGACTGCCTCTACACAAACTATTCTGCCATTCCTCTTCCTTCTGCCAACCATAAGAACCTTGTAACTTGATTCCATTGTTTTCTCTTTTGCCTTTCAATGGTAACTTAAACGGGAAAGTACAACTATCTTAGCTAAAGCATCAATTTTCTTCCTGTTTTCCTTTTTTTTCCTGCATAAAACTTACAAGTTCTGGAGTCAGCTTGCTAGATGATCTTAATTAAACCATAACAAATGAAAACTGTTCAAAGAAAGTTGCCATTAAAGAGCAATTATTCAGTATTAGCTGCATGTGTGAAATCATAAACAAGATTTTGTGTTATTTATTCTATTATTTACAGAACATAAGAGGGAACTTTCATGCTGCATTGTTCCATGTCTTAAAATTTAAAGTTATAGCTTCCATTTCTCATATTAATAGCCCCAAATAAGATCTCACAGGCCCGCTCAGTATTACCTGATCTACAGTGAAGAGCAGACTATTTCAGATTGGGTTGAGCACTGGAAACCCCACTTGGGTGATTATGTGGGCAAGGTAGGTGTTTTGCTTTTGGAAAGAAAGCAGCCTCAGAAGCAATGAGAGGTAGGACATCATGCAATTTCAGGCTATTTTTTCAACTAACAGGGAACATATCCATGAACAATTGTTTTTTTCTCCTTGGTATAGAAACACTTCCATGCCCACCATTGATTCTAAAGTATTATGTCTGACACTATATAGTAAATCTAGATTTTTCTAGTTAATTGATTAAAACTCTACCATTTGTTTACAAGACTCTTAGCCTAATAGTGTGAAACATTTCATAACACTGTACTGAAAGCTTAATATAAGTAATGAGAGCATTCATCAGAGTCCAGGAGGGATAGTCAGGTTTCAAACAATGGAACAAATTTAAATTTGTAATGAGTACTTCTGTTGAACACAAGTGATGATTTTCTCGGGTACAAGATCACCAGGTATGAGCATTCACTACTTATACATGTCACCAAGAGAGACCTTTTGTTGCCAGACTTTCTCAATTAACTCAAGAGGTTAAAAAAAAAGCAGACTTCAAATATAGCCATTGCATGCCAAATCCATTTGCATAATTTACAATTTTAATATACAACAATTGGCCAAATTAAGTTCCATCTTGTCAAAATCATTTTGGTTTATGAAAACATGACTGACCTTGAGATAAGTAGAGCAGCTGCATTTGCCTTTGAATGCCACAGCCAGAATGGACGTCCTGTCAGGAGCAGCACTACCATGGGAGTCAGTATAGCCATATAAAATAGACCACATCTCACATAGTCTACAAACATCCAATACCTATCTCAAAGACCTATCTCAAATTTTTGTAATGGCAGTCTACTTTTCTCCCAAAGTTTTACACAATTTACAGGGGTTTGTTTCATTTCTGTGCACCGAAACACATTTATTCAAAAAAAACATTTACACAGTACTTGCAGTAGCTGGATGTTAAACACACATAAGAAAGGGGTGGGGAGAGCCGGGAGAATCCGCCCTCTTAAGCACATCCCAGATAAGGACCACCTTTGTACCTTAAAGAGATAACACAGATTATTCTAGAGGACATTACTGTAGCTTTCAGAAAAGTTCTTTCTATCTCTAACCAAAATTTTCTATATATGTTTATGAATGTGTATATGTACCTTTGGAGGTACAATGAAGACTTTCAGAAATCCACCTCTTAAACCTATGCTCACAGGTTGCAGAACATATGGATTGACCTCAACAGTTTAATGAAAGAAAGTAAGTCCATTATCTTCAATATCTAAATATAAATTAAAGTCAGTATTTAAATGTAGTTGTAAAAGTATCTTAAATCCTGGAGGGTTGAGCGAACATTAAGAAAGAAAGCATCTCATACACACTTAAAACTAATAAAACTAAGTAGAGACTTTTCAAAGACAGAACATCTGTTCCAGAGGATAGAATATAGAATTAGCTGCAGCACTTGTTTTAATAGCATAAAGAGAAGCTGTGGTGGTTTGACCCTGGATGTCCAGCAAAACTCTTTCAAGGCCTTCCCGCCCCACCTTTCCCCTTCCAGAGGGAAGGGAAAAAACCATCTAGGAATTTACGGCTAGAGATAACAACTGAAAGAGGAGCTCTGATTAATACCGCGGACAAAGCAGAACTGAGAATAATGCTTAAATTTATTACTAACAAACTAAAAATAAGAAATAAAAACAGGTTAGAAACACTTTTCCACCACCACCCCTCGATCTGTCCATGCCCTCCCCTTCCCCTGATGGTGCGGGGGACAGGGGAATGGAAGGTTTACAGTCAGTTGTTGTTGGGTCAGCCATTCGCAGATGTGAGTCCAAAACTTAAGCAGCAGTTCCGTCTCAGGGGTTTTCCTGTGGGCTGCAAAGGGGACAGTTCACTTCACCACAGTCATCACCACGGTCACAGGGGAATCACAACTCTGAGTCCTTCCCCTGGCCTCCATGGGGTCCCCCCCATGAGAGAGATCCTCTGCTCTCTCGTGGGTCATTCCATGGGATGCAGTCTCACATGAAAAGCTGGCTGTGCCTATTTAGCGTGGGTTCCTCCCCTTCGTGGGTCTTGGCTGCAAATCTTTGCAAGACTCTGCTCCACCTTGGGGGCCTCCCACAAGGTAACAGTGTCTTTCATGCCTCCCCCTGTGCTGACAGTACAGGGTCTTTGCACCCCGATGGATCCCATGGGCTTCGAGGGGACAACTCGTAATCACCATGGTCATCACCAACGTGTTCAGGGAATAATGGGTTTAAGTCCTCTCTCTGATCCGTGTGGTCCCTCCCCCTTCTTCTCCTCTTCTCCTCCTGCACTGACCTTGATGTCTGCATTGTGATGTTGTTAACCCATGGCTGCCAATTTCTAAC
>JAWWMO010000083.1:81518426-81556504 GCA_035047845.1 Dendrocincla fuliginosa | reverse complement strand
TGTTGAACCGTTGATGGCCCATTAGCAGCCACACCCCCTCAGGCTGGGTGTGAAGGTGCTAACGACTGCCTGGGCAGGGACTGCAAATGGTCCATTGTTCTTGGGAAATGAATAGAGGGGGTAGAACACATAGCTGTGATCACCCCCACACAGTGATAACTGGCCCCTCCTGCCGAACTAGGACAGATTCACAGAGTGTATTTTGCTCTAAGTGTGGATGGCTGGGGTAACTTTTCTTTCCTCTCATCATCCCATCCTGTGAACTATTTTGTACCCTCAACATTGTGAAAAGCAAGCAGGCAGTTATGGGTTGAGACTGCCATACCTTCTGCTTGGACAGACCACAGGAGAAAGTATAGCAAAATGTACAGACCCACCTGTGTAGACACCAGGGTCTCTCATACAAGAAAGAGGAGCAAGGAAACCTGCAAAATGTTCTAATTGCCGGCATTAAATGGTTTGCTCATCCCACAACTAGTAGGGTTTTTCAGAAGAAAGGGTGGGAAGGTATCATTTTATCTACAGGTACAAGCAAAGCAAGCTGAAAACAACCATGGGAACAAATTTGGTGTTAATATTATGCATGTGACTGTGCAGTTTATTCATGAGGATTCAGTAGGGACATTATCAAGCATCTCAGCTCTAATATAAGTTAACTAATTACTGGCCTCAGGGTCCCTCTTTCTAGCAGCCCAAGGACAGGTGAATATTGGTGCTCTCACAGCTATTACAGAGCTGAGTATTTTGATGGAGTTGTTCCCAGGAAGGATGCACTGTCAATATCTTTGTGCACGTTCTGGGAATAAATATCTACATAAACCCAAAAATCCAGCATCTGTGGCTTTTCCAGCAAAATTTGCAATGAAAACAGTGGAGGCATCTGTAATTACGAATAAGGTATTGAGCTCCTCTAAATGTATTAAAATATATATAATATACAAAATACATTAAAAACCCACTAAAAAAAGAGGAAAAGATACATCAGATCACTGAATCTGTTCTATCTAGAAGGAACAATGTAGAAATCATTAACTATAAAACTGCAAAGCAGCAGTAACAGAGGGAGGGGAGCAGGTTTTTACTCTTGATGCTGCATGTGAAATTCAATTCCTTCTAAGGATGTTTAGACTGACAATGAAGTACCTTTGGACATAGGGGAGGGATCCTAATATTTAGTAAAATCTTTGCTTACTGTTCTTTTTTTCCCCCACCAACTTTTCCATGTCACAAAATAACAAAGAGCAGGACTGTCCAGGGATCATTTCAAGTATGAAGTGGTCTCACACAGCTATGAAACAGCAAAGACCATCCTGACAAAAATAGAACAAAAAACTCCACTGCAAAGCTTTCTCTCTGAAGCAATCTGTTTTGTGACTTAGATTTGGCTTCCAGTGGCATGCTGGAACCAGGAGACCAAATCCAGAGTACCTTCTTACAGCAACAGCAGTTAATCGTGTACAGTGACAAGAAAAATACCAGGTATGTTGGAAACAAATGTTGGTGAAATCCTGCAGCAAATGATGGATCTGAACTGTCAAGCCCTCCCAGCTCTGCAGGTGCTTTGCCCATTGTCTTTTACACTCATGGAAAGAGATAAGTTTTATTACCAACATAAAACTAACTCAAGGAAACAAACAATTGGGACATGATGATTATGTCTCTTGTCTGTTTTTTTGGTCCTCATTTTGGAGTCCTCTAAAGGTGAAGGACAAATGAAAAGAGAAAAAATACCTGTGTGGTAGAAGAAGCCAAATACCCTAAAGCAGCAGAAAGCCCATCTCACCCTTTCCCACTGTGGTGGTTTGACCCTGGGTAAATGCCTGGTGTCCAGCAAAACCCCTTCAAGGCCTTTCCCCCCCAGCTTCGCCTTCCAGAGGGAAGGGAAAAAAAAAAACCAGCAGGAATTTACAACTAGAGATAACAACCGAAAGAGGAGCTTTCATTAATACCACGGGCAAAGCAGAACTTAGAATAATGCTTAAATGTATTACTAACAAACAAAAAACTAAAACTAAGAAATAAAAACAGGTTAGAAACACCTTTCCACCTCCACCCCTTGGTCTGTCCATGCCCCCTCCTTCCCCCAATGGTGCGGGGGACAGAGAGTGGAAGGTTTACAGTCAGTAGTTGTTGGGTCAGAGATTCGCAGATATAAGTCCAGAACTTAAGCAGCAGTTCTGTCTCAGGGGGCTTTCCTGTGGGCTGCAAAGGGGACAGCTCGCTTCACCACAGTCATCACCACGGTCACAGGGGAATCACAACTCTGAGTCCTTCCCTTGCATTCTGTGGGGTCCCCCCCCACAAGAGAGATCCTCTGCTCTCTCGTGGGTCATTCCATGGGGTACAGTCTCTCATGAAAAGCTGACTGTACCTATTTAGTGTGGATCCTCTCCCTTTGTGGGTCTTGGCTGCAGATCTCTGCAAGACTCTGATCCACCTTGGGGGCCTCCCACGAGGTAGCAGCCTCTTTCATGCCTCCCCCTGCTCCAACAGGGGGGTCTTTGTACTCCAATGGATCCCATGGGCTTCAAGGGGACAACTCGTCATCACCATGGTCATCACCACGTATTCAGGGAATAATAATTTTAAGTCCACTCCCTGATCTGTGGGGTCCCTCCCCCTCCTCCTCTTCTCCTCCTGCACTGCCCTTGATGTCTGCATTGTGATGTTGTTAACCCATGGCTGCCAATTTCTAACTGCACAACAACTTCTTAAATATGTTTTCACGCAGGGGTGTCACCTAATGATTCAAAAGCAGGAAGTTTTCCTCGGAGCTGGCCCTCATTGGCTCTGCTCTATAGGATGGAGGGAAGCTTCCAGAGGCTTCCAACAGAAGCCAATTTTCCTCTTATATAAAAAAAAAAAATCTAACAAGATAAACCCACGACAGAAGGAAATCTGACATTACCCAATTCTAAGTTAATTGTTTTACTAACTTACAGAAAATTTATTACAAAATGCAGTATGCAATCGATATACGTTCTACAAAGCACAAGCAATCACAGTTAACAGATTTTCACAAGAGGAAAACATTAGGTGTTAAGTTGAAATTGTAAGTAAAATGTGATAGTATGGTGTCACCTATAGCATCCATGAAAAGGAATTTTGTAGAAAATACAGTAACTAATCCTCATGTTCCTAAAAACAGAAAAAAAGCCTCAGTTACCAAACATTTTTAAAGGGACTAAAAATACTTGAACACATCAAAGACTAGTTCTGTTTTATTTTTCCAAATTTCAGAGCTCAGGCCAAAGTTACTGCACTGTGGTGTTATTATGATGCTATCCATTCCTTTTTTTTTTTTTCTGTATTATCCCTTAAAACCTTCCAGTCACTTTCAAATGATGCTTTCTACTAAAGATAGGAAGTTCCTTAAGCAGTTAAGACTTTTATTGGTTTGCAGCTGTAAGACCCACAATGTGATTCTTTCAGAATGCCTTTTCAATTAAATACCTCATGCCAAATAACTCACATTAGTAAGATGGTTTGACAAAATGATCAATGATATACTTAATGATGAGATTTAAAGTTGATTTCACTTGAAAACAGTAGTTATATTTTATATTTTCTGTCTACAGATTATTTCCACATCAGATGCCTTCATCTTTCAAGTGTAATTACTTTTCCCTTACTGCTAATAACAATAGGCTGCTAAATTCAAACTGACTCTAAAGGATATCTTCTGCTGGATTTAGAAGATAAAAACATGTAACCCCTAAGGCCCTAGAAAAGATCTAGCAGCTTTTTCTTTTTTTTTTTTTTTTTTTCAAATGTACAACTCTTTTCCATATAGGACACCAGTATTTAGAAAATTTAGAGCAGTGGAAATTTACAGAGGAAGGATATAGATGAACCATAATTTTAGTTTCACCCTTGAATTAATGCAACTGATTTATGCATTCTATAAGGTAGCTTACAAAACAAAATGTTAAATACATATATGGACCAGTCACCCTTTTCTCCAGGGCTAAAGAGAACTAGGACTGTTCCAAAAAGTACAGCTAATTATAGTATGAGTTTAAATAGAGAGATTCTCTCAGTCTAGTTATAACTATCTTTCTAAAAACTGTTTATAGAATATGATATGCATTTTCCGCTACTTTCCAAATATTAAAGAAAATCCATACATTTCATGCAACTGGCTTTTCACTAGTTCTTTTGCATCAGGTTACCATCTCAACAAGAGCTTTGAACTAGATCTGCCCAGACTGCTTGCCTCTATGGTCAGTTCCCAGAAATAATCCAAGGGCTTGAAAATAAAATGGAGAGATGGAGAGGTGGAGGAAGGACTTTCACTAAATTAGGTTGGAATAAATAGTTTTGCAAAATAATCTAAACCATTTATATAACAACAGTAAGGTTTTACATTCAAGTCTTCCCCCTATCCACTGTACAGGGCATGGTTAGTAATGACTGGATTTACCTCCTGAGGTTTCTCTCAGTTTATCTCCCCCAAGAGTCCCTTGTCTACTCCCAGTCCCTGAGCTGCCCACCTGTGTTTGTCACTCTCCCCTCAGAGCTTGAGCTCCCAGATTTTTGAACTCTCTATCTCTACCACTATCCAACAAACTCTCCCACATCATAGGCAACTGTTTCCTGCTCTCACAGAAAGGTTGCCTGGTCCAGCTACTCCAAAGTAATAAAACATACAGACCGAGACCAAATGCCATCCCTACAGAGGTACAGAGTGACCTGCAGAGTTCTCTTTTAGCACAGCCTTCAATAAAAATTCCTGTAGGCTAAAACTCAGGACTTTATCCACATCACTGAATGTTTCAAGTAGGAAAGTCTGTCCTTCACTGCCACTGGTATTTCATGTAAAAGCCAGAGTTAACTATCTAGATATTAGGAAATTGATCAGCATTCAGCGAAAGAAGTCTGTCTTTCCCTGCCCAGCACCACCAACAGAGCTGAATACTTGCAGTGTTTATATTGATCTCAAAAGGACTTCCTTTACTTCACTCAGAATCATGAAATTATTTATTCAGAGTACTAAGTCTTTTCCTTTAGGAACATAATGTCTGACTGTAGGAACTGAAGTGTTGGTATTTTGAACGGATACTTTAATAAAAATTCCTCAAAACTTAAAGATAATTATTAAAGCATGTCAATTTATGTGAATTTTGTATCTACCCACAACCAAGGCAGAAAGTTATAATTATGTTCAGCCTGAACAAATTCTACTTTCAAACCTACTTCTCTCTTTACTGTGTTGTCTCACAGTGCAGTGAATTAATACATAAAGTGGATACAAAGCGATTCATTCTTGCAGATGCATAAATATGAAGGCACAGAACTGATAACATAGGTCAGGAGCAGGCAAGTACGGCAACGGGAGCTGAAATGGAATCCCTGCTTCCACGGTTCAAGTGGGGGGCCTCAGTGAGGCTGTTTAAGATAATTAATACTCACTAGTTCTCTTAGGGCACTCATCTTCAGCTGTGTACCTATCAATCAAGAAGGGTTTTTTTTCACCAGAGTGTTTTTATAAAACATAGTTTTGGGTTTCCTTCTCACAAAATTATTTTGCTTAATTCATAACTTCTTATCTTAGTTCAAGAGGAAAAAGGAGTTTTTGCTAAAATAAAAACAAAAAAAAAAATCAAAAAACCCACAAAAAAAAACAAACAAGAAAACCCCAAAACCACAAAAAACCCCAACCAACCAAACAAAAAAAAAACAGAACAAAACAAGACACAACAACAGAAAAATCTTTATAATTCCCAGAATGATAAAAACTTCTGCTATCCAGAAAAGCATGATAACTGAGAAATTATATTCACCACAGTAGTGATGTTATTATATTTACATATATATATAATATAATGTAATATAATGTATTTTTAAATACATACAAGAAGCATCACTGGCATTACAATATTTTTTCATAGCTTTAATTGCATTTTTTCATTCAGTCCAGATCATCAGTATATCTATTCACCTTTCTCTCAAGTGAGCTACTTCTACTGAAAAGAGGTGGCTCAGGGTTGAGATTGGACTTTCCTCACCTTCTGAATGAATCATTTGCTCCGCCATGCATGCCTGAGTCGCTGCAGGCACCTGCCTGGCCCTCAGTAGGCATTTCTAAATTAAATGAAAGAAACAAATACCAAGAAATACAAGTATGATGAGCCTTTCAGTTAACCTGAGAAGCATTACTGAGCTTCCTCTTCTGTTGGTTCCTGCTCAGTTTGCATTAGTTCTGTTGCAGCTGGTGAATAATGACTCATTTATGAAAAATAACCTTGCTAATCTTCAGGAGAACTGATAGTAAAAGGTCACTTAAGCTTTGCAAACAATGTTGTTTCCCTTCCTTTGTTGTAATATAATCTTCAACTGGTGCAATATGCAATCTTAAAAGATGACTTTTTTTTTTTTACATAGTTGAAATGAAAATGGTATTTGGTTTACACTGTAATAACTGGATGAGAGAAAGGTTATTCTACCCATTTTAAGAGTACCATGTTTTCATGGCATATGTAGTACACTTAAATGATGTGTAATTTGAAAGAAAGAAGAAAAGAACAAGCAGTAGGTAAGACGTGAACTTCTGCAATAAAACTGTGAAAGGGTAATTTCTGTATATTGAAATTATTGCAGGTGGATGGTGTACAATTGTAAATATTCTGGGTTCTGAATAGTTTCTATATCTTCATTTAATGTATCCACCTTTGAATATGGATATTCACAATTAATACTATATATTCACCACTAATACTATATATACACCACTATGAGGTAAACTACAAACAAGAAAAGGAGCCAACTGCCATCATTGTGCCATGTTTTTAATTAATTTGGTGGGCTTTGTTGGTTTTGTTTTCTTTTTTTTTTTTTTTCAAGAGTAATTCAGAGTTTCTAGCTCTTTTTGCATGAACTAGAGACACAAACAAATGGTGTTTCTGTACAGAAATCTCTACTCTGAGTGAACTGTAAACACTTCTCATGTTGGCAGAAATGAATTCTACATTTTTAAAGAATGAACACTTATGGAGATGTTTTTTTAAAAAAAATGGAGAACCATAAAACTTTGTAAGGGATAAAATAAATTTAGGACTGAAATACTTTGTTACTTACTTTTGAGGCAAATGTAATTATAGACAAAATAGACAATTAGGTATAAAAATCTGTACATATATTTCAGAACAAAAGTAATTTTGGCAAATATTTTAACAGAAAATAATACCATATGCTAGGAATCTGTGCTCCAAAGCACATTTATGCTTACGTTAGAATTGTTCATAGTAGTATATAGGTCACTACAGTCACTGACATAATAAAGGTTACCACCATAGAAGCTCAGCATCAGCCAAACCAATGCATTTTAGTAATGCATTGCAGTGTGCTATATGTAAAATGAGGATATTTCCATGTGATCTGCATAATTTTCATGTTTTGTATTAGTCTTCACCCACACAGCCGCCTTTCTGTCTTGTGTATGTTTGATATGGGGGCCTTCTACAAAATGTCATTAAAAAGTAATTGCTCAATAAAACATCATAGTTCATGTTTTTCAACACAAGGCTTTTCTTGCAGAGACAGTTACAGATAAAAGAGTATGCTGGAACTGCAAAGAAAGCCACAGATCTTGTGTGTGGCACATATTAAAAAAAAAAAATTATATTTATTAGCCCTGAGTATAAAATCAGGAATTCATATTTGAAATTACTCCCTGCAAGGATACATGTGGCTGCAACACCTTCATAAGCACATAGGGTGTGAAAGTCTCATCAGGCCGGGCTCTTGCTGTTGTTGCTTCAGACTTGAAAGGGTATCTAAATCTGGTTTGTAAATGTGGATGAATTCTGTCCCACGCCAGTCAGGTTTCCCTTCCTCTATAACACTGCTCCTACTGTGGTAGCAATGTAATAATGCTTCCCCCAGTCTCACAAGATAGAAAGGTATTCATTTGCTACCTATAGTGTATTAAAAACCAAATAAATACTTTGGAAACATTTCATAATCCTAGTGCAATCTGGTTATCCCCACCCTCTGGAAGTACCTGAATGAAAACAGTACGCAGAACTCTTATGTTTTTCCCTTTGTAGGAGTAAACTCAACAAGACCTCATGCTCCCAGCCCTCACTGAAACTATGAGTAAGGCATGCCTTTTTTTGACACTTAATTAGCACAGAATTTTAGAGACACAGTACGAAGAGAAGGGCCTGACCTTGAAGAGAGAACCCCAAGCAGAAAGCACATCTCTCAGCAGGCAGCTTTCACATGTTTAGGGCACCAAAAATTTAATTCTCAGCAGTAAGTCAGTTTCTTTTTTTATGAGACATTGCAATACAGCTAAACGTAGACTTGTGTTCACATAGCCCATTTTCGTTAATATAAATCTCTTTTCCCTTCTAAAAAGTGGCTGCGTTTTCTGCAACATTGAAACTCTACAATTTCCCAGAGAGCCCATGAAAGTCGAAGTAGGTGGTCTCCTGACAAAGCTATCAGTATCTGACTTTGATAATGCGATTGCTGTACTTCTTGCATCCTCCCTGAGAAAAACAGCCTTACATATTTTCAGTCATTTGATATAGTTTTAAAACATATCAGAATTCTTTATAATTCTGAATGTTTTTATTGTGGTGTCACAGACAAACCAGGTTAATAAATTCCTTCTATCAGAATATTGAAAAATAAATTTCTTCCTTTCAGCAGTAGAAACAAAACAACAGAGTGAATTAATTCCTACTGCTAAAGCCAAACATAAGTCTTCCTTTTCCCCCTGGAATGTTGAACACATTCGTTTTCTATTCACTCAGGAATTCCCTCTGGTTATGCACCCTCCATTCTATTTTTTCAAGTAGAAATGATGAAACATTTGTAATAAATACATGACAAAAAGGCAGTTTATTGTTGTTAAAATAATTGGAAATCTACATTTCATCACTCATTGACATGTTTCTTATTATCTGTCATAGAATTCAGAAAGTTACATATTTATGACCAAACCTGGCAGTGCTCTCCAGATTTATATACTAAATACAGTCTTTTCCAATTTACAGCTTCAGTCAACACATTTAATGCAGTGCATGCAATTCCAATTATTCTTCCACTGTAGCAAGGCAAATACAAGCTAAGATGCAAATTAGCTGCCAAACATGCAGCCCAATCCTGCACACAGAGCTTCCATTAGAGCACTCTAGAGAGAAATTTATAGATCAAGTTAGCTGACTAGTAATTTACTTATTTTAATTTTTTTACAGATTAATTTTGCCAAAGCCATGGATTCATCTCTTTCTGTTAATTCAAGGTAATTCACCTAAATTATTATCCACTGCAAAATGACTCAGCAGTTTCAAGGAGTATTCCTTATGTGTGTTGTCTGTGGGAATAATCCCATACTCAGCACCAGAAAACTCACCAACATAACTACCAAACTTGAACCTTTCTGAAGGTCTGGTCTTAGACTTAACCAAAACCTATTCAGAATGGTGGGGAGACATTCTTTCCAATCTTCACTGTACCAAACCATGAACATTGACATATCTTTTGTGAAACACGTGACAGTATCAATATACCAATTAAGGCAAACACTGAAGAGAAGTTTTCTGCTAAATATCAAGGTGTACATTACCCAGATAATTTAACTGCTCCACAATTCCCTCTGGCTTTCTTCTTCCAGAGTAATGTTTTATCTCTTATGTCTATTATATTAAAAAAAATGTGGTTTCCTAAAAATATCTAAAGACAAATACTTTTCATTTCAGTATCAGTTCACAGAGTTAACAGTAGGACTAGAAATGTAAGAGCAAAAGAACAGAAGCAGCACTGAAGTTACATGGAGAAATCAGTTCATTACATAATAATTAAAATTCACTTTGCTTGTATTTATATGATTTTTGTATCAGCAAAGCAATTAAAAATAGTAAGATGAAGGAAATACAAGATCTTATACAGCAACCAGGAAAGATTCCAATTTTCAAGGCAAAAGTGAATTTTTTCACCTTAAGAAGTAAACAAAAATAAAACTTATGTTTTATCCAATCATTCCTCTTCTCAGTAGTCTCTTCTCCAATATACCAAATATTTTTTAAGTTTTTTCGAACCTGAACTTCTAGGCTACTGAGCAGATAGATATTCTTTTCACCAGACTGAAAGCATATTCTTAACATACAAAGGTGTTCATTAACATCATTAAAACCAGAAAGTTTATTTGCCAGATATTTCAAGATACATTTCCATTGGTAGATTGCAATCCTCATGTAAGAATCAAAGAATATCAAACTTATACAAATATCTCATACTTAAGCCTTATTCCAATTCACACAATTCACTTCAAATAAGTTAACTGCATTGTATGGCAAATCCTTCATAAATATATTTGAACTTATTTCAGCCTTTGTATAATAATCTGCCCTTTCTTATTCAGGAATCTTTAGTCTCAACTCTTTCACTGACCATGACATTTTGAGGTGCCTATGAAAACTAAATTCCAGTTATAAAAGAGTAGCGACCTGTGACTCAGAAGAGTTTTGTTTTATTCCCAATCCTTTCAGTCACCTCTTGTGCAAACTAGGGCAAGTCACATCAAATCTCTCTTTTCTTTTGTTTGCTTTCTTGATTTACCCTTCTGGAAGCTCCTCTGAGAACAGGCTCTCCATGTACCTACCAGTGTCCCAAGGAGGCCTCACTCTCACTGAGGTCTTCTGGGTTTTTTATTGTTAGGTTTTGCATATTAAATAATGAATAAGAAACACTATTTGTTTGTGGTTTACAAAGACACATGGGAAAAGTGTTAGCTATTCTCTCCAGAACAGCCAGGATTTTCAGAATCTGATATTGTAGGACTGCCACAGACAAAATGAGTACTCAACGCAGAGTAAAGATACCTGAACCTGAGCAGGTAATGTTCATCTGCTCTAATGAAGAGATCGTTGTATGGAAAATTAGAAACACAGAGAAAGTGTTGTCTAAAATTGAGATAAAAAGCTTTCAAGACAATATTAGTATAGGTAGAGAGCAGTTCTTTGATGAAAGCTTTCAGATGCAGGCAGTATATAGGCACATGGACAGTGTAGGGTTCTTACAAATTAATAACACTACTTAGTTATCATATCTAGTGGGTTTATCCAACCTTTTGCCCCTGGTACCACCCTGGTACTATCCTCAGAACTGCCCCGTTGGAGCACCTCTAGGGGTTCTGGGCCTTCTATCTTGTCTTGTCTTATTGGGGTCCCAAACACAATGTCAGTGATGCAATCCTGCTCATTGAAAAGACAGTTGAACAAAATTCAGGAATGTGGCATAAACCATGGGAAACTGTTAGAAACTGTTAGCGGCTATCTTGACTGTGAGAAAATATACAGCTATGTAAAAATCTACAAATATATAAAAATCCTAAGGAATCAAAAGACAATAGGAAACTTGTTTACATCTCCTCTCCCTTAATGGTGCAAAAAATATTACAAATGACCAGATCAGGAAAAGAAATCTAGATTTAATTTTTTGTTACAATACAGTGAAGGTAATTGGTTACCAAAAAATAGGAATGTAACCATTCCTGTTTAAAAATATGTGTATTGCTGTATAATGTTTTGATCTCAGTTATGGAATATGCTGATTGTTCACTGAAATTGTAACAACTTCAATTTATCCTTTATTCAACCCTCAGATTACAATTTCCAAGGAAATTCTCAGCTCATCTCCATTAGGGCAAATTATGTTGCCATTTATTTATCTTGTCCAGGCTAAATGTAGTTTAAGGCATCTCTTGAGATAGTAGTGGTAGGGGGAGAAGAAACATGGACAGAGAAATAAGAGAAGAGACGAGAGAGAAATCTTACTAAATTAACTCTGTCCACAGAAAAGCTCTGAAAACAGTTATGTGTCCATCTAGACTGGGAGGGGAATATTACTTTTTGTATACAACATAATAAAGCAGTAAAATTTTAAAATGCACTTGGCAACTCAGCAGTGTATTTTCTGTAATCAGATACAATTCAAGGAGCTGAACTGTTTACCTAAGGGACGTATCCAGGGTTTCTGCATCAATTTTTGAGGTAATTTTTCCACTATGTATGGAAGAACTGGTTGAAAAACAGTCTTAAATCTTCTTTAATTTTTAGGTTCAAAATAAGCAAACCCTTACAGATATGTTAAATTAATGGATTCAAGAGCATTGAGTCTAGATTAATATAATAAAAAGAAACTACCAAAAGTAAGCTTTAAAGACAACTGTTTTAACATAATTGAACCATAATGAAAAGTCATGGGTATTACCTATAAATAAAGGAAGGCAGTGGAATAGCTCAAACACCAAAACTGAACTAAAATTTAAAATAGCATTATTTTCCCCTATAATGTAAGTTCTGTGCTCAAACTTTATAAAAGAGAGCCAGCAGAAAAAAATGGTGATCACCTGACCACCTGATGTATGAAAAGATTTGTAAAACAATACAAATAGGCAGGTCTAAAACATTTCAAAATCTATCAGCAGAGGCACTTCTGTTATCAAATAAGTTCTGATATGAAGTGGAGAATATTCCACAAATGTGAAGAATTATTTTTATAATTCTGAGGTGACCAAAAGTGAAAAAGTGTGGCTTAGGCAAGTGTTCAAAGTAAAAAGATAAAAACCTAGGGAAAGGGACTGGGGAAGACTGCTTCAGCAGTGCCTTGTTAGCAAGGGTATTGGAAACGTGCTGAAGAGAAAGCAGCAAAGTTTATCCAGGGCAGTCAAGAGCTGGGACAGCAAGGTGAAGCAGAGTCAGACTGACTGTGGGAGCAGTAGCTGAAGGGCTCAAAGTGCACAGGCAGCTGCTGACAGCATCTGGCCTGGGGTGAGCAGCCAGGGATCTGAAAATCACAAACTGAGGGAAGATTGTGGCCAAAGCAGTGGGAAGCAAAGAGTAGCCCCATTAATAACCTTGCTGAGAAAAGGACTGTACATAATTTCTGATTTCAGGAAAGCAATTTTAGGGATGGCAAATCATCTCATTGCACTGTAAATTATCCTGTTGCCTTTCCCCCTTGATAAATTACTTTTCATCAAATCAATCGATTCATGTCTGAAAGTGGAAAAAAAAAGCAGCTACCTTACACAGTTCCAGACAGCCCAGTTTCATTTCCCCAAGCTTCTAGGGAAGGTTGAAGCTGGCATTTATTGGTGATCCACAACATTTCAACAGGGTATTTTTGCTGCAAATCAAGTTCTATATTAACTTTATTTATTCCCAAATCCACATAGTGAAAAATAATATTTAATTCCTTATTGAAAGGCCTTTTTAATGAAAAACAAATATTGAGGCAACCTAGGAAGAATTTGAACACTTTTACTTTTTAACCTTATTGTTCACGGCCACTTAAACTTTCTTTTCTTTACCTGCAGCTATGCACCTTGCAGTGGAATAGCCCGTGGTATCTTCTTGCATTCAAGCTTGAATGAGATCTAAAATAAAACAGTGGGGGATTTGTTCTTGTTTTTAACAAAAATGTTCATGTGCATAGAAGCTCTTGTAAGCATTTTTGGACAAAGGCTAAAACACCAGTTCAGTATTTAATACATCATAGGCAAAAGTGCTGCTGTTTCTCAAAACACAGGGATACATGACTTCCTTTTCACATCCATCCTGGAAGTGAGGGGGAAAAGGTAGCCTCTTAAATACATTTTAATCAAATAACTTGGACTTCTCTGGTGATTATCTATTACCCTCTCCTGACCTAAGCAGGTACTTTCCACTGCTCTTTTTTAGCATTTCCCAGTGCAGATGAGAAGTTGGTGCCCCACTGGGTGCTGGTCTGATTCTCTAGCCCTTATGATCAAGAGAGAATTTTTAACTGCAGACCCCTGCGCTAAATTATGTGAGTAAATGAACTTGAAGCAAATTACAATAACATCAACAGGTGATTGCCTTCAAAATATTTTATATTCCTCTATAAATGGGGAGGAAGATTCTGTAGCAAAAGAAATCGGTTTTGGATCTCCTCTTGCTTGACAAATTTTCTCATCCAGAGGATGGCGAAAGGAGAGAAATGGCAGTCTGGCATTTCCTCCTCCAGTCACATTTTAGAAAATTATGCAATCATATATTTAGATAATGGTAACAGTTGCTGACTTTATGGAGATAATCACAGGCTGTGAGTTCTAAAGGTTGGGAAAATACAACTTCTTGCAACATAAGTGAGATTTCCAAATCCAAAGGAGTGAGCTTTGAAACTAATCCAAGGAAAAGCACATGCGTTGTCCTATGGACCTTTGGCACCTCATGGTACTGGAAAACATGAGTTTAATTTCTGCCTCAGATGCTTAGCAGCTAAAGCCTGTAGTTTTCACCTTTCATAGGGCTAAATATTTCGTTGTTTTAGGTTTTGTTTAAGTGTACCAGGAAGCCAAGTGAGCAGGCTACTTTGCAGTGGAGGCTGAGCTGGGAGTTGATGGTGACTCAAGTGCAGGCCTCGCCCTCTCTGATGGGCCGCCATGAGGGCCAGCAAAGGTGGCAGAGTCTGCCAACAGCACCAGGCTGATCACATCCCTTGTTACTATCATTTTGGAATGAGGGACAGAAGAATGTAGGATAAGACTCTTCTCCCCAACCCAGCTCTGCTGAATTAACAACTGGGTGATACACATGTATGTATACAAAACCTATACAGGAACTTCTTACCAATTGGACCTGTATTGCTGAGCAGAAGTGGAGGTGGTGTTATCTGTACTGACTGGATATAAGGAACGTCCAACAATTTGTCCAACAGACAAAGGTTTGAGTAGAAAATTAAAGCAGAATAGGATAAAACAGTAGAAAATGGGGTTTGAAATAGTCATTAGTAAGTGACTTGCTCAGCTAACCACCAAAATAATCTTTTTTACCCAGTCATTATTTACAATCCTTTGTGAGTCTTCAATAGCATTTCAACATCTTCCATTATTTACACATTTTTTTCTTCTTAGGGTTGGATATAAGATTAAACTATAGATAAAATTTATGCCTATGGAACATTTTTCAGGGTCAGATTTCTTCTACAATCTCCATAGAGCAATAATTAACAGTTCTAGTCATTTGCAACTGCCCTTATTTGAGCCCTTATTTGTTCCTAAAAAAAATGGAAAGCAAAATAAGAAAATATAAAAACCTCACAAAATATAGAGAAAACATAGAAAAAGAGAGAGGCATGTGAGGAAATAACAAATGTTCTCATAATTGTATTCATTTGCCATCATGAGATATGAGTGCTCTCTACTGAAAAAAAAAAAAAAGCCACTGAAAGTCATAATTGTAGTGGTTCTCTTGCTGAGGTTGGGGGAAAAAAAGGCTTTCGGCAGAACATGTCAAGCCTTGACAAATTACATAGTTTAAATGACAACCTGGAGACAATAACTCCAGAAGAGATCATCCTGGACTGATGTACGGCAGTCTATTTAATACATACTAGATAAACAGATACAGTCACTAAAATAAAAGACTATTTTGCCACTTTCATAGCCCTTTTGAAGACATCTACATCAAAGAACTGTGAAAATGGCTTTAAATTTTTCTGGTTCAAATCACACAATTAGGAATATACTTTCAAAATGGATTTTAAAATATTTGGAGGGCCAACAAAACAAACACTGAAAAAAAATAAAGGTGTTTTATATGAAAAGACAATTACTCGAAAATGGAGGTAAAGGAATGCAAAGTTTGCAAATTTTCAATTGAAATCACAAATAGTTCATAATATTTCAGCCCATTCAGTTGAAATTTTAACAACTGTATGCTTTGGTCATAATAAAAACACTTCTTATATATTTTGTCATGAACACAAGTGTCAGTAAAATTTGTTTGTAATCTCCTACTAGTCTGTAGGAGGATGGCCACCCTTAAGGGTATTTTGTAAATCATACACTGACTAAAGCTAACTTCTATTTAAGCCCTGCCCACCTCTACTGCCTACATTTAAATGAAAGACTGACAAAATAAGGGATATTTTTTACAATATACTAGAATTTGTTGGAAGGAACTTACAGCCGCTTTTGAAGATTCAGAATTACTTTTTTCCTAGATTAGGTAGTTTATTTGAAATCAATTAATAAAGTTTTTAAGAAAAGCAATTGGAAACTGGAAAACTGAGAGTATGTTTTTTCAAGAAAAGGTAGTTATGAGGCGGATATGACAAAGTGATTTATACTTGATTTAACATATTGAATTACACAAAATAGGCACAGCTTTTTGGTTTAATAAAACACCATCCTTTCAGTGAGAAACACTTTTTAATAAATCTTTTTGTTGCATATTCATAGTTAATAAATTTTTATTCAATTAGTATATTACTGATGTTTTTTATTTCCATCTTCATCTTAATGTAATTCAACACAGAGGAAGAACTAAATACAACTTCTGAAAATTAGAAGGATTGTAATTCACTGATAATATAAGCCTAGAAATATTTTTTTTTTTTTTAAAAAAAAGTTATGTTGTTTTTAGTATGTCTGTACATATTTATGGAAAAAATGTACAAGAGTTGTTTAAAGTTTATATGCAGCTGTTCATCAAGTTGGCAATAAACTCTAATGTTTTCTTGGTGGAGGAAAGAGGATCAAAAAGTAAAAAACTAAAAAGTTGATGTGTGAGTCAAAACTTGTGCCTGTTCAGTAATCTGTGGGTAAAGTAGATGGTTTAAGCCGCTTGGACTAAGTCAGTCCCTGCTAGGTTCTATCTATTCTTGGTGTTTGACTATGATAGTGGCACATATTTCAGCCTCTGTGAGATAAATCCCAAATACTCTTCTTGGCATATATAAAATAATGTGCTATGTTGTTCATTTTTTAGTACTTTATTCCATATGGTAGATTAAAAAATATATAAAAAATTCTGTTTAGTTTTAGTTTTTCAACAAATACAAACAATTTGAATTCCATAAAGTGGCAGAACATGCTGCTACATATCACTTTCAAAGAATTCAAATTTTAGCAATTAGTCAAATATTCCTTTGAAAAAAGGGACTTCTTATGCTTAGCTACAAGGTTCTCTGTAGACAACATTGCTTAGAGAAGCATATATGTGAGTAGTAGGATAGCTGTCCTCAACCTTGATTAAAATAAGTTCTTGAGAATGAATTACTCCTTGGGCTTGAGACAACTGAAATGAAAGTTGCTGTGTACACTGACTGTTTTCCTGCATGGTATTTTCTCTGCATGATTTCTATAATGGAAAGAAACCAGTTTCATCTGCTGTAATGGACAGTCCAGATCCCTCTGAAAGTCTATATTTGGATTATATTTTGGAAACCCATCTTCCAAACCAGCCATACCCAATACTGAAGGCAAAAAAGCTCTTTTTACACTCATCCAAGGTAAAGCACTTTATCATCACTGTTTTTTTTTCTTATTGTCATGTGGGAAAATGCAGATGTGCAGCACTAGCATTCAGTAATTTGTACAAAAGAAAAAACAGAGATTGACCAGATGATTACTCAGTAAATACCTTAATTTTGAAAGATTTAATATACTTTCAGACTGGAGTACAGATGAATTAGAGTCCAAATGCATTTTTATTAATATAAAAATAAATCTTCTTGGCAGCCCCACACAACTTTCTACTGTCTATCTGCATTTGGTGAATGCAGGGGAAACTATAGCATAAGTAAAGTGGAATGGAATGGACTCTGGTTTTATACAGTGTCTTTCATATGTGTGTCTTTAGCTAATGACATCTAAATGTGCACCTGAGAACACCATCTGACATGTTTTGACAGTCTTCTAAAGGACTTGCCTGCAAGCATTTTTCATTGTGTCATTCATATGCAGTTTTATTAAATAAAGGAAATGTAATGGCCTGCTGACAATTTTACTTCTGGACATGTCAAAAAGATGTATTATGGTAATTAAATTGTACTTGTTGGGCCCAGTTCCTACCTGTATTTTGGGGCTGATCTAAAGGTATGTGAATAACATGAAAGAACCAAATGATAAATAATGAGTTATTTGGTTTATTCTAATTAATATAATTATAGATTGGCTTTACCTCAACTATGAGTCTCAGTTATAAAGGAAATGAGCTGCAATCTCTCCACCAGATTCAGGTTAATTCATCTTATCCTAACATCATGTGGCAAAGTGCCTTAATATTGACTAACTTGCTCCAGGAAATGGCTGAAACACCTCTGTGAATTATTCTTTTCTAAAATTCAAGAGCTCCTATTCCAATTGCCCTTAATAAACACACAAACAAAAGACAAAACAAAAAGAAAAAACAAACAAAAAACCAAAAACCCACAAAAAAACCAAAGACAGTTAAAACTACCACTAACCCACCTGACTTGTTGGCCAGACTGTCTTCTCCCTACCCTTCCATTTCCAGATTTTGTTCCCCTGGAACACACCAAGATGTGACACCTAAACCCTAGTCCAGGCTGCATCCTGTGATAAAATTCTTTAAGGGCTCCATATCACACCTCAGGCCCACGTCTGGATGGCTTTTGAACTTCTCCAGGGCTGGGGACCACACAGGCCCTACAGACAACCTCTGACAGTGCTCCGCTATCCTCACACTGAAAACATGTTCAGAGAACCTCCCATGTTTCAGTTTGTTCCTGTTGCCTCTTGAATTCATGCAACTGGTAAAGCAGAAAGCATAAACTCATGCTTCCCTACTGGTACTACATTTCTTAATTTAAATTATACTCCAGTGCTGTTGACAACTCCTGTTGCAACTGCAAAGACTATGAATCCAAAACACGATGCTTGATTTGGTACAGAACTCTTCACTGTGGAGAACTGAAAGCTTATAAAGAAAATTGCAGTGAGAAGCTTTTTAAAAGCAGGTTAATTAAATATTTTAAGTTCTTAACAGTAAATTTAAATATTTCAAAAGTTTCTTTTCAAAATTGCCTTCCAACAGATATCAGATCACAAAGAAGGCACTAATTTCGTTGGCCAGCTTTTCAATCTCTTAGCTTTATCTACAGCTTTTATGCTGTAGAATTGGGCTATGTAATCAAGACCTAAATATCTCCAAGAGAGAACATCAATCTAAGGGCTTCTGAAGTCATCAAGAAAACATTTAGTTAGAAAACATCAGGAAGCAGAGCAGTGAGCTGGCC
Source organism: Dendrocincla fuliginosa (assembly GCA_035047845.1). Classification (NCBI taxonomy): domain Eukaryota; kingdom Metazoa; phylum Chordata; class Aves; order Passeriformes; family Dendrocolaptidae; genus Dendrocincla; species Dendrocincla fuliginosa. The sequence continues at coordinate 81,537,484 of JAWWMO010000083.1, read as the reverse complement.
CTCAGGCAGGGGAACAAGGGGCACAGGGGCACAGGGGCACAAGGGCAGTGACCAGGCACTGACCAGCCAGGCAAAGGACTTGGGCTGGGATGGAGGGTTGAGTCTGCAGCAGCCCATAAGCAAGAAGGGAGTCCTCCTTGCAGCCCATTCCCACTCAGACCTCCCCTGTCCAGGGAAGCAAGACCTATAGCTGGCCATCTGGTCAGGAACCAGGATCCAGCAGACAACTTCTTAAAGAAGAATTCTCCTTAACGCAGGAACAGAGAAATTAACGGTTAACAGCAACGTCTTATGATATCACTTGCAACTTTTTTCTTCTCCTTACAGAATTATATTGAATTCACAAAGGACAGAATTATATTGAATTCACAAACGCTTGCTAGAAGTTTTATTTTACAAAATCTGGAACTGGAAATCTCTGCATAAGAGGTACAACAGGCAAAAATAGCAAGAAGGTGACACAGTAGGCTGATGACTGAAAGTAACATAAGGGGGTCCTTGCATCTATTTGCCTTTGTGTTTTATTCCTGTCGACCACGGTCAAAGGCCTGTTGCCTCTCTGGTATGGTACACTAGAAATAACTCCCTGCTTTCAGATGGTGCCTGCCTTTCCTTCCTCTGCAGTAAAAAGGCTGCATATGAATTACATACATAAAAACATACGTATATAACATGTATTAATATATAACATATATATATTATATATATTACATATATATAATATATATATTAATACATATATAACATGTATTAATAACCACATACCATCACTGATATATAGAGTTCTCTAAAGAACAGTATTATAAAACTCCATGAAACAGTATCATCCTTAGTTTAGAGCCATGTGAGGACCATTATTGGGAAAGTATGTATTTTGCTTTATGTTAAAATAGTTGTGAGAGAGAAAATGTGAATTTGGAGCTGTGTTTTATATTCTCTCCCTTCAAAAATAATGAGTGAATTATCAACAAACTTAAAAATTACATACACAGAGGAAATATTTTTTATACTTTTGTTATGAACTTTTGAAACCACCATAGCATAAAAAGGGATGCCAAGAGCCTAAGAGGATTCTACAAGTTTTAGCCATGTATATCAGTAATGAATACATCTAGAAGTGCAATAAACCAAATATAAAGGCAGCAATAAATAGCAATCATAAAACCCAGCAATTTTCACCCCGGTCACCTAACCTTTCAAACATCAACTTTCTGCCAAACAGGTTTCAGAATTGCTTTAAACACAGAGATAACAATGTATGCTAATAGGCTTTGAAAAATTGTTTCCAGACTACAGTATTATAGTACTAAACTATTTTATTGAGTATGCTCTCTTTAGGCAGTTCATCTCATCTGCATTTTAATCTTCCATTTGGTTGTTCTATTAATACAGTAAATGTATTAACCAGAATTCTACACTAGAAGATAGTTTCAGAATATTTAATTCACTAAATAGAGGCAATTTAACATAAAGGGTAGAAAAATAAAATCAGAAGTTACCAAAACTGCATTGATTAAACTAAGAAAATGCAGTCTTTGAAGAATAGTGGTAATTACTATACCTAGCCCTTGCATGGTCCTTTCAACAAGCAGGTCACAAAGCACTATGCAAAGGAAGTTGGCATCATTACCTTTGCTTTGCAGATAAACAAAGTGGCTCAGAAAAGGAAAAGTATGTTCCTAAAATTGACGTCCCCCCACACACAACTGGGTACACAAAGGATTGTCTTGAGTCTGAGTGCAGTGAGGCCACACTACTTTACGAAAGGTATGTATGAGAAAAAGCAAAGAGAAGCAGCCATAACTACTGGAACACTCTCAGCCTGAGCTTGTCACATGGAGTTTTAACTCCTTTCACTGTCCATGATAAAAATAATAAAGCCTTTTTTTCCTCAAGATATTATGAGAATACTTAGGTCCACTTGGGACCTTTGGCCTGGAGAGCTGGGTGTTTCTGAGTATCTTTGTGGTGAGAGTCACAAGGCCTAAGTGAGATGAGCAGCTATACATCAACATATAGGTGAAACGATGCTTCTTTTGTATAAGGCTTGGTTCTCCAGTCCAGTTCTTAAAGTCTAGCGTTAAACACGGCAATGTAAAATTAATTGAAATGCCCAGAAAAGTTACTTGAAGTCATCATCAAGTAGTTGCTGTACCAGAGTATTTGCATCTGATGATGTCATTATCTCTTTGTTTTGTGTGAAAACATATTTTTATTTGCATGTCTTTAGCCCATTACATTATGACAAATCTCTGGCTCTTGCTAAAAAAAGTCTGTTCATGACAAAACCATATCTTTAGTCATTGCTGATGAAATAGTGAGAGATTCCTCTTGGAATCCCGTTTTAAGCAGACACAGACATAACAAACTAGAGAATTATTGCTCATTTTCATTCTTGACTTTCTTTGAGGCCTCAGGGGATACATTTGTTCATAATCATTTGCTATTAACAGGATATTAGTGCCTCATTTTCTCAAATGTACATACTCTGTCTCTGCTCTCACAGTGTTTTCCTGCACAGTCCAATGCAGTTGCAACATATAGCATCTCATCAGTTACTGTGACAACTGCAAAACAGAAATAAATAATCTTCCTGTGAAGAAGTGTCATCAAATGTTAAATTCAACTAAGCCTTAGAGCAGTGTTCGAATTCCTGGCATGATTTTTCATCAGCAAATTGTTGTGCATGCCTTTTTGGCACTCAATAAGTCTGAAACTTCCTTTAAGCTATAACTTTATTGTTTTAGTTTAAATATATGTCGCCTCCAAAATGGATGTAACCCTGACCAGGAAAGAAGGTTGCACAAGTCATTCATATTACTTGTGGTAGGCAAAGAGCATGGGTTACATAGTAATGAAAAACAATTAACATGATAAGGTACAGGCTTTACAAGAATACAGAGGTATCTGTAATGCACTAGCTGGTTTCTCCTCTCCCCTGTGATTTCTGCCTTGAAACTGGAGTGATCCTCCTGTTATCAATTCGGTGCTCCAGTAGCAAGGTATAGATTTTTGCACTCCTTTTTCCTGCACCTTTTCTTCCCTTGCCAGTAGTGCTTCTCTTTCTCTGACAGCAACAAATGTGAAGTGGGTGAAGGGGTCCTGTGAGAGAAAGGGCTGTTCTGAGATGTAGCCACAACCTGTATTTTTTATCTTAGAAACTTTTACCTTTAAGAATATCAAAAGAACACTTAACAGTCTTCACAGCAACAAATACCAAGATGTTAAAAAATGGGAATTCAGGGTGATATTCCCAGGTAAAGTATTAATAACTAGTATTTCTTGCTAAATCTCATGTGAGCTAAAGAAAACTCACTAGTCAAAACTTCCTTTCATCTTTAAATATATGTATGTGTAATAATTTCTTTAAAAAACTGATTATCTTTGTGAAGATAAAATGCAGCTGGCATACTCAATATCCAAACTGAACTATTCCTGAGTTTCAGTCTGAGATCAGATTTCACTTAATGCTGCAGAAAGGAAAGTGATAACAAAAAGTACTAAATAAATTAAGTGACTGAACGTTATGAAAAATATAAGCTAACTCTGAAAGATACATAGTGCGTATTTCTTAACTGGAATTATCTGGCCAAAAGTTCCACAATTCTTGTATCCAAAAACTTAGAAAACATGAATAAAATAGTCTTAATATCTTCAAATAGCTGCAAAATAAACTGAGGGCTGCAGTCAATTGGATTGCTCAGCCTGCAGAAGAGTAGACTGAGGGGAGACCTCACTGCAGTCTATAAATTCCTCATGAGTTGAAGTAGAGTATCTGGCTCTGATCTCTTCTCTCTCGAGATCAGTGATAAAGCCAATGGAATGGCATGAAGCTGTGTCAGGGGAGGGTTAGTTTGGATATTAGGAAACTGTTCTTCTCCAAGAGGGTGGCTGTGCCCTGGAAAAGGCTTCCCAAGAAAAAGATCACCGCACCAAACCTGAAAAAGTTCAAGTATTTGACATTCGGGCATATGGTATGATTCTTGGGGCTGTCCTGTGCAGGACCAGGAGCTGGACTTTGGTGATCCTTGTGGATCCCTTCCAACTCAGGATATTCTATGATTTTGTGATAAACAGTTGCAAGTATCCTCTTAAAGGTTACAAGCAGTGCTTGGTCTCTCTCTAGGTGTGTCTGTAGTTTGAGCGTTCAACGCTATCAAAGTGTTCTGAAATAATCTGTCTGGAACTCATTTGTAACAGCACATCCATACTTCATTCCCCAAACTTCATAAAGGTGAAAAAAAGATTTTTTCAAGGGACTTGCTATAAGTATAAACTCATTTAAGCATTGGGTGAAAGACCATAGAGGAGTCCTAAACTTTTATAAAGGCTCCTGCTGCAAGGCACAGAAAATTTGGACTTAACAGTTCAGAACTCCTACTGAGGATTAAACAGTGTGAAAAAATTCTATGCAACCCTTGTTACTTTGTTGTGACACATTTGCATAAATGCAGTGGATTAGAAAAGCCACATAAAAATTTCCACACCAGCCTTGACTTTTTTAAGGACTGTAAATCATTCTTGGCTCTTCAGAAGCACTAGGTACTAAAGAGCTGTAGAATGACAAGGAAGCCAAATCTGTCTTTTCCTATCCATCTTAGTAAAGCCATTTCAGAAAAAAAACGGATTTTTTTTTTTTTTTTTGAAGGAGAGGTCGCAGCTGTCGCTGATACACACACCAGGTTTTTTCCCTTCAAGGTTGCTTTTGCTATTAACGTATCTGAAGTTATCCAAGTGATTATATAACCAAAAAGATTGTACCAAGGCTTTGCGGTCTGCCTCAAGGGATCAAAGAAATGCATTTTCCACAGATACATCAGGGCTAGCCATCTGAAATAGTACATTGTGCACAGAAGACTGCCAGCATTTTTCTTTTCTTCCCCCTCCCTTTTTCCCCTCTTAATTTAAAGTGAAAAAGGTCAGTTTGAAATGGTTGGTAAATCCAAACTGAGATGCTAAATTTCCCTAACTAAAGCAGCTGGCAGACTTCAGCTACTGGCAGTCCTCACCACTTCTAGAGTGATAACTCCATAAATTCAAGGGTAAAACTGCACCTGTGGTGTGGCAGTCTTCATTCATCCTGAATTATTCTTTGTTCTCAGAAGAAAAAGAGAAAAAAATTAAAAAGAGGTCCTGCCAGCTTCCCTTTCTCTACCTTGCATAAATTCCTTATTTCTAACTTAGTATATTAAGTTCTTCTAACATAGAGGAATATTCTATCTATATATCTATATCTATATCCGTATCTATATACCTATATATATCCCATGAAATTGTGAGCACAACTTTAGTGGTGAATGGCACCACATTCAGTTGACAGACAATCACTAGAGGGTAACCCCCGAGGCTCAGTATTGGTCCTAATCCTGTTTGGTATCCTTATTGATGATGGAGCATTGAGTGTACCCTCGTGAAATTCACAGATGACACCAAGCTGGGTGGCGGTATTGTTCTGCTGGAGTGTAGGAAGGCTCTGCAGAAGAATCTGGACAGGGTGGATCAATGAGCCAAGGCTAAGTCTATGAGTTTCAATGAGTCCAAGTGAAGCAATTGTTTCCCTGTACTGGGCATTGGTGAGGTCACACCTTGAGTCCTGTGTTCAGTTCTGGGTCCCTCACTACAAGAAGGACATTGAGGTTCTGGAGTGAATCCAGAAAAGGGCAACAGATCTGGTAAAAGGTCTGGAAAGTAAGTCATATGAGGAGCAACAGAGGGAGGTGGGTTTGTTGGGTTTGTTTATCTTGGAGGAAAGGGAGCTCAGGGAAGATTCTCTAAAATGACCAGAAAAGAGGTTGTAACCAGGTGGGGATTGTCTTCTTCTTCCAGGTAACTAACAACAGGACAAGAAGACATAGTCTTAAGCTGTGCTGGGGCGGGGGATTCAGGCTGGACATCTGGAAGACTTTGTCACTGAGAGGGTTCTTAAACATTGGAACAGACTGCCCAGGGAGTTGTTGGAGTTACCATCCCTGGAGACATTCAAGAAATGACTGAACATCACAATTAATTCTGGGCTCTGGTTGACAAGGTGGTCATCGGCTGACTAAGGCTGACTTGATGATCTTAGAAGTCTTTTCCAGTGAAAATGATTCTGTGATTCTGCATAGACTTAATGTTTTTATGACATCACCATAATAATGAAAATATGGCTCTGTTTTTTTTCCTTCCTACTACTGGCATTCTCCACACATTCCTGTACAGGAATAGTGTCCATTACAATGGCTACTATAATGACCAAAGGCAGTACTTTCAAAACAGCATGCTCGAAAACTTGCAAGCAGCTGAATCCCAAATGAGTGTGAAGGAGAAGAGCATGCAGTACCAGAGGGGAGTTTTGTTTGTCCTGTTTGATCTTCAATGTTCACTTCAGGCTCACTTGAGACTCAGTGGAAAAAACTTTTAAAAAAACTGCCTTTAGAGGAACAAGGACACTGTTTGGAAACATCTGCTGACAGTCTGGAAAAAGAGCCTGGAGTAACCAGTTCAGCTTTCAGCATCTCATCTTAGACAGCTCAGAGCCAATGATTGTCCACAGAATCTGTCCGTTCTTTCTCAGACTCTTCCTCCTCTCCCAGGGTCCACTGAACCTGCAGTTGTGCTCCTGAACTGAAACACTAGGTTTACAACACAAGGAATTGTGCCAGACCCCCGCTGTCTAGAGAACTTTTAAGATATACCAATCTGTGATAACTGTAGATAGCTGTAAACACTGAGTAGGTCACTGTGAACACTGACTCAGGACTCTTATGGAGGCTGTAGAGGTGGTAAAGATCAAATGGGGCTTGAATTCATCATTTGCAACGTCATAGAGTTGTCTGTGATTCTCTGGCTCCTCTGCTTGTCAAAAGTAGGGCCTGGTGAATCTCTTCCACAACCATACTTTAACCCCTCTCTTGCAGTTAAAGACATGCAAAGTATTCCACTTTAAGCAGAACTTTCCACTTTTACACACAACTTTTGAGAGTATGGTGAGGGAAAACAGTATGAAACTAGACATGGAAAGCAAGAGTAATGATCTAATGGATAGCAGTGCTATCACTACTACTCCCATTGACAGAATAGATACAGTGTAAGAAATAAGTAATTATTTTTATTCTCTTCAAGCAAAAGTTTTATCCTTTATTTATAAATCACTCACCCAATATCCTGAATGCCACATAAAATAATAAAGAAATACTGCCTGTTAAATAATCTGTTCAGAGAATATTACAACATATATACTTTTTGAAAACAAGAGAATTAATACACTGAAGAAATTTTATTATAACTAAAGGACATGCAGCAGAGCAAAGAACATTTTTACCAGGAGAAGCAAGTGAAATTATGTAATTCATTAATTAACTCTATGATTAGTATCCTTTCCTATGTGTCTTCTGTCAATTCTTCTTGTCAAAAATTAATCTAATTTGCTTCCATTTCTTCAGGAAGAAATAATTTTCAGCAGGCAAAAACCTGAAGTGAGATTTTTTTTTTTTTTTTTTTAGTGGGAGAGTATTTAATAGCTTCTCTGTTTGGAACTGCAAGCCAGAATTCAATGTCTGGCCCTTAAATAAATTATAACAGAGCAGTATGAGTAATTCTCAATACTTTCAGAGGTACCAAATAAATGTAGGGCTTTTTTCTCAAAGAGAAAATAGCTTATTCAAATCTTAAAGTCACTTTTTGTAGTATCATATTAAATTTTGCAATATCCAAACCAGAAAAAAAGTAAATTTTATGTAAGCAGACAATATTGCAAAGGCAGATTTTTGAAGCATAAAAGTAAACTTCACAATGTTGACAGGAGCAAAAAATTTGGAATAAAAAATTAGTGAATATTAACCTGACTCAGTCTATACTGACAAAGTATTTGCAAGGAAAAAGATCAATTCAGTAATTTGGAACTCTAAAACAATATCAATTTTTAATACTTTTTGGCATTTTTAAGTACATCTGCAGAAGTGGTTAGCTTCACTATTATTTTTGAAAGAGTCTTTCATTCCTGTGAACACTGAAAAAATATTTTTGTTCTTTGTTTGATCCTATTAAACCACATAGATTTATAGCTCAATGAGGAAGGAAAATGTCCTTCCTTGCACATCTGCCCTAGGAACATTTCTCACTGAGAACTGACAAGAAGCGGGTCAGAAACAGTCCATCTGATGTTATTCCGTTTGCCCCATCCCTCTTAGAATTGCTGACTGTTTATGAAGGTGTTTGATTAGCTGTGCTTCCTGCAACTAACCTTCCTTATTACTAGGTGACTGATTTATTTTACTTTCTCACTCTGCAGCAAGGTTGCTAAGGTAGCTTCATCATTGCTCATCCCCAGCAAAAACTCAAACCAGAATATGGCTTTTCTTGTTTCTGGACTACCTTTGTTCTTTTCGCATGGCAAAAAGCCATTGTCACATGCCAAAGAGCAGCAAGCCTGGGGGACACTGGGTCAGGCATGTAGGTTGTGCAGTCTAAACTTATGCCTGCTCAAAGATCAAACATGCTGAAGGCAGGAAATCTGATTCACAGAAGGTATTCCACAGAAAACAACCTCTCTTCAGATTAACATCTTGCAGATGACAGCCAACCCCAAAAATTAAGCAATACTGGCTTTGGAGTTAGGACAATACAGCACCATTTATGTGCTGAGTTAGTATACTTCTTTTCCAGCTTTTCTAGGTATCATAGGAAGCTATAAGCTGTCTTCTAGAAAGCCCTGAGACATGCCTGCCATGGTATAATGAAATCAAGAGGTCTGAATTCAAAGGGCTTAGCATTAACCGACAGATGACCACGTACACAGGAGAGTCTAAAACGATAGTCTACTCCACTCTATTCACTCACATCTTGAAAACATATCCGTTTGGTTTCATGCTACAAATGGAGAAATTAATTTCTCTAAGAAAGAGGGGGTTTTCCTGTATTTTGGGGCTATTTCTCTAGTGAGGGAGGAAGTTTATATCATAGCATTGTTTATCCATATGCCAGCTTTCTTCAATTATTTTTCACTCCCATGGCCAATGTCAATAAATGTGACTGAGGCAGAAGCATCCAGTGATAAGAAACAGAGAGAAGGCAGAGAACTGAATTAATGTCCTAAGGGAAAGAAAGGGAAGGGGAACAGAAAGGGGAAGGGAAGGTATGAGCTCTCTGATTCTCCTTCTCACTGCAGGGCGGGCAGGCAGGAAGCACCACCCAGAAAGACTCCCTGTAGCACAGACTCAGGCAGAGGACCTGCGGCCGATGGTACAGCTGGACAGGGAAGGCAACTTGGTGGGAAGCAGGAGAAATCACAAGAGTAGTGGCAGGAACCATGGCAAGGGGAGGTGTAGGTATGCCGAGAAGGGTTGAAAGAAAACACAATAGGGGGCTGGGGTTATAAGTAGAGAGGCGGGGGATAGGACACAAATCCAAAGCAAGTCATTAATTCTGCTGCTTTTTTAATGATTGGGCTTTTGGGAAGCCGAGGACAGGACTCCCAAGCTGACTACCCAATAGACAGGACGTTTGTCTATTAAGGAATTAACAGATGAGGATTAAGAGCACAGGAAGTTACCATAGAACTGAAAAGTTGGGAGAAATCCCACTGAATAAACTCTTTCTTCTCTGTAGAACACACTTGCTATTCCACTGATGTCCTCTACAGAAACAAACCAATTGCAGCCCCTGCTCAAGCACACAAAAATATAATTAATCTTTTCTTTTCCCAATTGCCTTCTTCTCTGATGAACAGAACTATCACCTCTGGATAAAGAATAGGGATTTTCTGAAATATGTCCTTGAGGTAACAAATGTCATCCTCTCTGAAAAGTAATCTCACCTCAAGATAACGAAATCTTTTTTCCATTTATCAAATATCAGAGAGATAACTATCCTTACTTTCTATTTAAATTCTTCTGCAGAAATTGAATTCTCACCTCACAAATAAAGATTGTTGCAATTATTTTCTCAAGCAGTAAGCAGCATTCTTGTTTAAAGGAAAAAAAAATAAAATCAAAGCAGTTGGGGGCTAGCATAATGTGCAGACTGGGGTAACCAAACCCTTCTGTCTCTAATTTCCTTTTTTTTTTTCTTTTTTTTCTTTTTGTAAGGGAAAAAAATTCCCATTAACTGAATACTACTTAGCAGCAAATTTTAAATAAGGCCAAAACTAGGCCCGTTTATAGCTCTGTTCTGCTTTTGCATGTCATAGGTACATATATGTGATGAATTTGCAACACATATACGTTCTTCTGAAGCAAAGTGCAAATTTGATTCTACTCCAAAACCCCACACAAAAAAATCGAAGTGACTGGAGTTACAAAAGCACTGTGGGGGTCTGAGCACCATGAATCCTACCATCTGACAGTTTTCTGTGACAGGAAACAAAGCAAGAGTATTCTTTTCTCATTTTACAGTCAGTTGTTTTAGAGAAAACAATGATAAATCACCTCTAATTCAACTGACATAAATCATTAAAAAACAATCTACCTTCATTGTCAGAAGACTCAACAACAGATCTGCTTCAGAATATGCTGTCTCAGAAAAATGTAAATATAAAGTATGTGTTTTTCTACACTTATATGTATTTGTCAATTCACTTTTCTTGAACATAATAAAAGAATTCTTTGTTTTGTTAAGATCAAAGTTTGATATAACTTCATACTTAGAGATTTCTACAAAACAGAAACAATGGCCACACAATTTACTACCTTTTTTTCTTGCTTATTTGGTTTTACTAGTGTTGAAGTTATCATTTTCAACCAATCCTTTTACAAATAAGATAGCAATTGATGAACGCACCATATGAATTGACCAAAATCCACCCCCTTTTTTTTATTTTTAATTCTGCATTCCTTCCCTTTTTCCCTTTTTTTTTTTTTCTTAAATTATCTGAAAGTCTGAAAGGAATGTAAGTTCTCCCCCATAAGCCCCTATTTGCTCATTCAAGCCTGTTTCAGAGCTATGGCTAGAAAAGGCTTAGGCTGCTTAAGCCATACAGCCTCTCCCAGCAGAGCAAGACTTTCCCAGAGACAGAGAAGAAAACCTGGCTTTTCTGAAGGCATGTCTACATCTCATGTCCCCTGTTCTAAAATGATACTGTCATATTTTCTACTTGGTTGCATAATTGCATTTGAGAAAAAAAGAATAAATTATTTGTATAATGATGATAACAGCTAGACTGGTTGCATTGTAGAGGCTTCAGGATCATATGTGGAGAGGATCATAACTGCATAGATCTGACAGTAGGTCTGTATTCTATTTATATTCTCCAGTAGTTCTATGATTTGACTGGTATTGAATTTCATTTGAGCTAAAGAATAAGATGATCACAAATATCTCATCAATAACATCTGTCTGATTCTTCAGGTGTGCTAAAATTGTAAGCTTCTTTCAGGCTTCTAGGACAGTTTTTTTGAAGGTTTGTTTCTTGCATTTTTTTTTTTTTTTTTTTCTTTTTTGTTTTTTTTTTTGTTTTTTTTTTCATTTTCTGTTTTGCATACATTACCACTATCTCAAACAGCATATTGGCTCCATCTCTGAAGTTTCAGTCAGCTCCTGCAGCGTTATCAGCAGCACACAAGTGCTTATAATAAGCTTTTGGAAAACATAATGAGGAGGATGATTTCTCATCAGTTCTTCTTGGCTCAGTACTAGAACACAACAATGGGATGTCGTCAGAATAAAAGTTTGAATCAGGACGTCTCATTTGCTTCCTTTCATTAGTGTTTGGGGAGGAGAGGGTTGTTGTGACAGCTGGTCAGTAGTGATTCAATTATATGCTCTGTTCTCTGGACTTCAGTTCAAGATGTCCTTTGGCAAGCTGAGCAACTGCTTGATGATAGATTTAATAGCTAGGATTTGATAGAGTATGCAAAAGACATGACTGATTTTGATAAATTTCTCATGCAGTATGCCTTTGAAGGTACAGTACAAGCTATGGAACATCCATTTCATCTAAAGTTTTCCATTAAATTTAGTTCTCCTCTCTCTTACATGGTGAAAGGTATCTGTAACACATGCACACACCACTTGACACATAGAATTGTATAGGGCAAAATGAGAGGAAAACCACGCTCACAAGTGCTAGGGTCTCAGAGATGAATCTGTTCTGCTGTAATGTTACTTTGGTAATTGTCACATCTCAAGAAAGAGAGAGAATTCGTAAAGGATCATTTCATTGAGGATGTTACATCAGGCCTGCAGTTGTACAGTAAAGGACACAAGGGGCCCTCCAAGACCTCCAGTAATATCCCTAATGTCAGATGCCTTTCAGTGTCTAGGGCAGGTGAGCTCTCCTGTTTCTCTATCTGAGCATTCTTACCTGTACGTGTCTATAACCTTTATCAGCCTTTAGAGTTCAAAGAAGCTTGGCTGAGAGGACTCCCACACATATCAAATACAGAGAAAACTTAAGTCAGTCTTCTGAAAAGTGAAGGCAGTTGAACAAGTCATGAGTTAAACTGCTATCTGCAGCAGACTAGACACCTTGCTAATATTTTGCAGTCTAGGCTTATCACTAGCCTTTCACTGGGCTCCCTGGAAGAGCTGTCTGGGTTGAAGGAAGAATGGCTGCCAAGGGCACCTTCTCTGCAGAAAAACACTTCTCACTTCTGTTCTTCCAGTTTTTCCTGAGTACTTTAAGAAGAGTGAATAAATGTTTTGGAGCAGAGATACTTACTATCTCTTTAGATACTTTTTCAAGCACCCTAGAAATCTACTTTTTGAGAAATATGACCCTCATGGATTTCTCATGGAAATATGCTATAAGCATTAGTAGAGCAAAATCATTCCACTAAAAATCTTAAAGCAAGAGGAAACGTCATTGCAGATCATCAGAACATGTGTGAAAAATACAAAATTATTCCATTTTGCCTTCTTTTCAGAACAGAGTCCTTAGTGTGGCTATTATGCTTGGCAGAATTACATGAAATTGAATCTTCTCTTAAATCTTAGTTTTTCAGAAAAGAAAAATAATTTAGAAGCTATAGTATAACTATACTATAGTAACAAGAGTACTAACTATACTGTACAATAGCTAGCATAGCAACTATAAAGAAAAGTACACTCATACCTATTGTGCATAACAGTAACTACCTAAGGTTCACAGATCCTCCCTGGAGGTATTTAAGGAAAGAGTGGATGTGGCACTTAGTGCCATGGTCTAGTTGACAACATGGTATTTGGTCATAGGTTGATCTCAGAGGTCTTCTCCAGCCTAGCTGACTTTGTGATTCTGTGTGATTCTGCGATCTTTTTCTCACAGTACTAATGAATATAACCAGTTTAATAAAATCTTATTTTACTGCAGCACCTACAATAAAAAGTTTAAGGGAAATAGGCATCACAGTGCTAGAAGGTTACATAAGAATTTTGCTACCATGAGCTCATAATTTTACGAGACAGATATTTGGAATATATCACTTATCTAATTGATACTTACAGATTATTTGTACATTGCAGTCAGATTTCGTGGGGAGGTTGACTTACTGAGAGAAAACCACTGCTTATTTTGATTAAATGATAATTTGGAATAATGGTAAATAACTAGATACAACTGAATAAGGATGGCAAATTGCAATATCTAGCATACCTCATCACAATATTTTGTCAATTTTTATTTAAATATACTCTATGATGATTGTGCTTTATTGCAGGAGTCAGTTAGGAGTATTTTTACCACAAGATCTGCTAGAAAATGCCAGTTTTTCAAAACATTTTTTTGATGTATAAATTTTTTAGTACTTGTCCCAATATATTTCTAAAAGTCAGGTTAAAAAAATATATCATAGGGAAATTAATTCCATTATTGTGAAAATACTGGTTTTCTTCTTAGACAGATGCTCAGAGTCTTTATTTTTATTAAACTTCTGTCTGTTCAGAATATTCAGTTTTTTTTCTCTTTCTTAAATAAAGATTACCTTTTTAACTGGTGTACCTCAGTGTTATTTTAATATCATCTTTTTTATATTCAGCTTTATATAACTTTGATTTTTCTTTACATGACATTATTTCTCTGGAACAGTTAGAGTCTTATCAAAATATCTCTGTAATCATTGCTGTTTAGTTCATTATTTTCATATCACTCTGATGACTCCTTAGGGAAGCCAACACCTGTCAGATGTTCACTTTTGTAAAATGTGCTTGGGTAATATTGCAGGCATTAATTTTTAAAGTGAGAAAATAGTGTTTCATCCAAGTATTTTCTGCTTTATAAGCAGAAGACTACATCTAAAGTTTCTACTTCGCTATACCTTGTTTTGAACTACTGTGATATTGAAGAAAGAGTTATGAAATGGTCAGGTATAAAAAGTAGAAATCCTCCAGTGTAATAATTATTTATAACAATCCTTTCAGTAATACAGGGCACATATCTTCTTTAGGGAAATAACCTTTTTAAAAAATCTGTTTCATTTACTTGAGCTCTGATTTAAATTTTTTTTCCAAAGTACAAATCTTTGGGACCAAGAAAACTGTCTTCACACCACTTACGTAATAGTCTCCTTCTGTTAAATTTTGTGCTTAGGATGTGGCCAAAGGAAGCAAAGTGGCTGGAACTCACAGAAATTAAGTCATCAACAGAGCCCTTGAAAATGCTATTGAGGCACTTGGGAGCAGTGCTGCTTACAGGCATACTGTCTCGAGCAGTAAAAACAACTACAAAAATTTCCTCAGAGGAGGTTGTATCAAATGTCCTCAGCAAAAATTTTAACTTCTAAAGAGCTGATCTGCTAACAGGAAATCAGTCTTCTTGCACCAGAAGCAGAGAGGGAGTTTGCTTCTTCACTGCTTCTGTACTTGTGTCTAGTAATACCATAAACAGATACAAATGCTGTACTATTCAATACAAAAGCCATAGTTCAAAAAGAAAATGACCCCAAAATAATGTTCCATGCTATTTCCACTCTACCTAGACGTTTGCATTTGTTCATCTGCTGATTTACACAACTCCTCAGTGACTATTATGGGTTCTTGCTTCTCCTCTCAAGGACTGGCTTCAGACACAACCTGCTGGTGGCGAGATGGACAGGTGATACTGCTTATCTATGTGTACCTATGTTTGGATTCTATGAGAGGTGGAGTTCTCTGAATTTCTAGTACACAGGAGAAATGTAAATATGTGGGCACATGAGGTAGGAAAGAAGATCAATTTTTCCCCTCTGATAGATCACTGGATCTCAAGAAGTTGGGAACACTTGCTTGTGCTTAGAATAGAACTAGAGATCTGTCAAGACTTTGATATTATCTCTCATTCTCATAAAGTTAGATTATAGCTCATACTTTCCAAGTCTGCACATGCATTGACTGCATTGTTTCATGGTCCCTGGGGTCCCCAGTGTTACCTACGATAAATTCACAGATACAGATACAGATACTTCATATTTGCTAGCTCTTTCACAAGTACTGATGTTACATGAAGCTAGACTAATTTTTTTCCCTAAAATCTATTTTACTTTCATTAAAAATTAATGCTGAGACACTTTTATGATTGCAAGCATCCAAGGAAATGGGGATTTAAGAAAAACACCTTAACCCCATGCCAGTTAAAATATAATCAGAATCCTCCTTTGTCAAATGTTCCAGCAGGGCAATGGTAGCACTCTGTTGGGAAGCACTGGGGCGGTTTTACACTATATTTGATGTTATGAAAAAACAGTTCTATATTTCTTGCTAAGGTTCCTAACCTGTAACACAACCTCAGTCCTCTGTGTTCTAGATCACAACTGACACTATATAAGATACACTTTGAGGTAATATCATTCTTTCACAGTTACCATCACAGTCAAGTGATGGTAATATGATAAAACCCATGAGATGGTAGAATAATTTTCAAATAAATTAAAATCAAAATGATGGATTTCATTAAAGAGTATCTTTGATGCAGCATGTGGGGAGAATTAACAGCCCTTTGGACTTTATAAAGAATTATATTCCTTGTTGTGAATGTTATAAAAGTCTTCAAAGATGCATGGAAATACTTTCCTTCTATAGTGCTACACAAGCTCGTTCACAAATCCATCCAAGTATATCCGCACAAACTCTTACACAAGGAGCTAAATTACATAACTACATGATTCATTTAGTATTTCACAAATTTAACTTATTAATTTATGTGTTAGTAAATGGCAACTAATAGCTTCATGGTGATCTGAACTGCCCTGCCTACGTTCTGTACCAAATCTAATCCTTGAAAATTGCATTACCAAAACTGCCATCTCTTTTATACACCATACAGATATAAACATGCACACACACATGCTCAACAAAATATGGTCTATGAAGATCTTTTGCTTAAATAAGCACAAATCAAGGATTCAGCTAACCATCCAACACATTATTCCTATTACAGTCATTGCTTCAGTCAAACCTGACAATTAAGGATTTAACCTGTCATAGAGACATGAAAATATTCTATTCTATTGCTTTTAAGTCTTTTTCTTCAAAAACAACACTTGAATACAGAGGCATACTCCTTTCCAAAAAAACACTTCATGATGTCTGCTGAAGAGGAAAATAGCTTTTGCTGTGAAACATGTTTTCCTTACGAGCGTTTGCTTCCAAAATAATTTGTGGCTGCTCATTTCCTCGAAAATCTTCTGAAACAGATATGTAAAATATCCGCTGTAATTGCTTGAACTAGTATATGTGACATAACTCAGATTAAAAATTGGACGAGTATCAAGAAAAATGCAGAAAATATTAAAATTTCTAAGTTCAGACTTTTCGCAGGGTAAAGGGCTCTAGAAATTAGAATTAGTAGCTTAGAATTGCATGAAGTACTAAGTTTTTGTAATAATTCATGTTTAAATAAAAATGAAAAAGTGCAGTGAAAAAGAACATTGAGTTATACATTTTTGCTTTTCAGAGAAAGAATGATCACCACTTGTAGTTATACAATGTGAATGTAGGATTCCTAATTGGTGTTACTTTTTTCATCTTTCATCTGTGTCGTTACTTAGCCATATTCAACATCCAAATTAGTAAGTGAATGAAGTTTTTTTAATCCTAACAGAAGGAGACCATTAAGACAACAGATGAAATACTCTCATTTCTCACAGTGTGTTTCTAAACAGTGTCTGGGCCAACAGATTTAGATAAGTGATCATTGTGGCTTACATGGGTAGAAAGTCAATATTTGCACTCTACTCTGAGACACAGAGTGCAAAGTAGAATGTAGTATTGCCCGGATGGCTACATCTGATACTGGGCTGTTGCCTCGGAAAGCAGGTCCATCCCAGCTACTTAATTTTCAAAATGATGTGGCTGGTATTGACTCACTTTTATATGTGGGGTGTATGTGTAGTACGAACAGCTGTATTTTCTAAAATGAAAGTGCTTTATGCAGAGAGATCAAGTGTATTTGTGTACACTGAAAATTTTCCTTTCTCATAGCAACTTCTTATGGCCGCACTGAAGAATGGGGTGAAATGTCATGCCTTGACTATGATAAAATTTGGAAAGCTGGGTTGATAAAAGATACTATTCCTTCCAAGAACAACAGTTTTACCTACCCACTCTCCCATTTTTTTGATAGTAGCAAGCCCCATAATTAGGGCTTTCCCCTAATTCTCCCTCCTTAATCCATTCCTTTTTCCTTTTCCCAATCATTTCCCTTCACAAGGCAGGAGTCGTATGCCTATAGCCCTTCGTTTTTGATATAGCAACATTCAGTTCTGCCTGTAGTGTTGAGAAACCACAAGCCAAATCTGAAAAGCAATATGAGCTAGAGAGATCTAGTTTGGGTGCACATGTAAAGCACTGAGAGAATGAGAGAGGAACAGACTCTTCAACAGTTGTCCTTAGGACTTGGAGAAACTAGAGCAGGAAATCTAATTGACACAAATATATTAGGAAATTGCAGACAGGGTTAAGTTAATATTTTTTGTTTGTTTGTTTTAATTGACATGCTCCTTAGAACCATTTTAAAGCATACACCTCTTCGGTTTTGACTGAACATTTCATGTATAGATAGCACTGTTGTGAGCCCACTGATCATCATTTTTGCTCAATTGCTCCCTCCTGGAAAGAATGAGTCCGTAATTGAAAAGGAAAATTTAGCATTTATATTAGTAATACCAGTTTCATTGCCATTCTCCCCAAAAATAATTTCAACATTATGGTGAACCATATCTCAATGATAAGTGAATGGAAAGAAAGTGAAGCATTCTCATTGCAAGGTCCCCACGAGCCTAGTCAATTTTTTGTTGAGCAAAGCCTTCTATTGTTCTGTAACAATTATTTTTGCTCCCAGATATGATAACTCTTTGAAGCAGTACCTGGGAGACACACGTGATCTACATTAGCAGGGGAGTTACAAAGTGTTGGCTGATAAACTAATCTCATTTGCTGTGCACCTGATATTTTATTGTTCGTGAGGTTTTTTTCTTCTAATGGAGAGAGCCATGAACTCTGGTTTGAATAATTCAACTCAGCAGAATAAATTACTTAAATACAAGACACAGTTTGAGATTTTAAATTTCTTCTAGAAACTGTTGTTGAAAACATAATGCTTTAGCACTTTTTAGCTAGCTAGAGATTAAAACAGAGTTTGAATAGAGTCCTGTTATGCCAGCAGGTTTGCATGTATGTTATTCCAGGACACTTTTTCAGCCTAAAAACCTTCCGTAAGCTCCTGAATCACACTGTGATTAGAAGGATGATATGGATAAGTGCCACAGCAAGGCAGTGAAACTGTCTTCATTTTTCATAATTTACAACTAACATTTGAAGATAGGACTCATGAAATATAAGCTGGAGGGTTCATTCTGAGAAATTATTAATAGCATATAGTCAACAAAATTATAGACTGTCACAAAGTGGTTTTACTACTTTTCAGTACTCTATGTGCAGCATAAATGTACATGCATACCTAAACTGGCAAAACAACCTCATTTACTTTTAGCTACAGGCTAAGGGAGGTATTTTCTGAAGTAGCATGAATATTAAAATATCTGTTTGGCTAGGACTATATGTGATTTTTTTTAACTAGTCTTTACTTGTGATTGGTAAAACCCTTTATTGTTGTGTTGCCTTAGGGTTTTCATGAATTTGTAGATTTTTATACTTCTAGGTAGTTTCTCACATACAGCATAGCTTGTAAC
>JAWWMO010000083.1:81475846-81511138 GCA_035047845.1 Dendrocincla fuliginosa | reverse complement strand
CTCCCCTCCCCTCCCTGTCCTTCTCCCTTTCCTTTTCCCTTTCCTTTTTCCTATTTAACTTTGCTCATAGCATAGCTCTTCCAAGCTCTTAACCAGTTTAACTGCCCTTCTCTACCTGCTTTATGTCTGCTACATCCTTCTTTCAGTCACAGCCAACACAAAGTCATGCTAGCAGACCCAGAACATGGGTGAGGGCCAGCAGGCAGGAAGTATGTTTGCAGAATAGCAGCAAGCTGGGAGGAAGCAACATGGGGTCACTTGGAATGTGCTACAATCCCATCCTTTCCAGACACCAGACTGCCAAGACCAAAGGAAGGGGAACTTGTGGTTGAAAAAAATATACATATTTTCCTATTTTATGGTATAAAGTAAATTTATGGATGGGTCTATACCGGTTCCCCATTCTTTCCCAATCATGCACAACTGCTAGACTCTCTCAGCTTGCTGTCATCTGTGACTTCCAGAGTAAGACAAACTCACCAGAGGCACAAAAGTCGAGTCCCACAGTATGATATCTTTTCTGATACTGTGCTCACAAGTCTCAGCTTACCCTTCTTTATGGGAGGCTCTAAAAGATATAATACAGTAATATGAACTTTTCCAAAAAATTAGAAATTAAATTGACTAGCACACAATCATTTGCAGATTATTCAAATGCATTTGTAATACATGGTTTGAAATTCATGCTGCATTACTCAGTCACCCAACTTATTCATAAGCGAGTAATGAAACTGTCATCTGACTTGCATATTAACTAGTCCAATACAGATCAAAGTATACATCTGACTTTCACCTAACAGTTTCAGATTGAGCTGCAAGTTTCAAGAATATGACCAATTTAAGAGAAAGGTGATTTGCAAAACTAGCCACCAGAACCCTACTTGTAAACTTTTATAGTGTGCATGTAATTAAAAATTTGCTTCCAGCTTTGAGCATTCATGCTTCAAAAATAAGTTTTCCACACCTCTTATAACAGAAAAAAAAAAAAAAAATAAGCTATTTTGGACAACAGTTATTACAGTCAAATTAAGACCAGACTTCAAATCCACCAGGCATATTGTAATAAATCTGAACTTCAATTGAAATTTCTTTTAGAACTTAAGTTTCATACTCAATTTGAAGTAGGGTATTCTCCAAAGGCAACCACCACAGAAAGAAACATAAATAAATTTGAAGTAAGCTGAAATGATTGATGTTTATGCTTTTTATCAAATTTGGAAGCTTGGTCAGACTATACGGACTTTCTGAACAACAGCTACCTGTTATGTGACAGTCTCCTGTCCCCCCTAACTTTCACCCAGAGACAGCAGTCAGGCATGCAGCCCATTTTCTGGAGGTGTCTCAATGGCAGTGCTTGATTCAAAGAAGAGTACACAAGAGAAGCTGTAAATATACACAAATAACGGAAAAGCATTTAAGTTTTGCATATTTTTCCTGTTAGAACATTTCAGAAGTTCCTTAAAATGGCAACATAAATGCAAAACAACTACTGAGTCACCTTCTAAAAAGGCTAGTAGATCTGTATTTCGCTACTGTGGACTGAACTACTGTATTTCAAATATTTGTTTTCCTCTACTTCCATCTAATAAAACTGATTTCAGTCCAAAAACCCATAATGTATTTGGGAGGGGAAAAAAAAAATAAAATAAAAAGAACACACCATGAGATCTCAGTGTATCAGTTGCCAGTTTATGGTTTACAGGACACCATTTTGCTTGCAAAATCTTCTGATAGTCTCAACTACAGGAAATTAAATGGCAGAAAATAAAGCCAATAGCATTTCCCAGAGTTAGTGGCTCAGCATTGAAGTCTGTGAAACAAAGGGGCACAAGAACAATATTGCAGGGAGCATTAACTCATACACTCACCAGTCATCTAGTACGTGTGATCAGGTAGAGAGAAACAATATTCAGCTGTTATTCTTTTGCTAATGTTTTGCTGTTATAATTCAGAACATTTTGGTGCCAAATACTTCGCAGTGAAAAAGGAAAACACTGCTAATAACAGTAAAGGAGGGTTTACTTGTGAAAGATGAGCCAGGATATTGCCTGAAACAATGACTCACAAAATAGATGTCAAAGGCAACATTATTTACATCAAAAGCATTATCAAAGATCCCTCTTACTTTTCTAATTCTCTCTTTTGTTCCGCATGTAACCTTTAATAGACTGAAAGTCATGCTTCATCCTTTGTGACGGAGGGCACAGGGACAGACATGAAAGGCACAGCACTTCAGAGCATGGAGAAATATGTCCCCCCAAGTTTTAACAACAGCCCAGAGTAATCACCTACAAAGAATACACTTTCTTTGGAGGATATTTGAAATTTCAACCCACAGTTGTATGTGGGGTTCTATGCCAAAACTGGTCTCAAAGTTAAGTTTTGTTCTAAAATATGACTATAAACAAATACCATACTTGCCATAGAGGAAGTGATTCTAGTATGTATGGGTCAAGCTCTGTCTGCTACTGGAGACTATGCATGGTATATAGTAACAGAAAGGTAAGGGCTCTGTTTCTGCTCTACTCCATATTTAACAGGGATAATACAGAAAGTCACCTTCCCTTTGCAACTGGGCATCTGTGTAGGTTTTAGTAAACTGGCTAGTTATGACACTAGTGTGGACTCAACACAAAAAAATAAGGAGAAGGGTTTCCCCTAAATGAGTTGCATAATCTAGGGCATCAGAGAAAACTAACTCTAAATGAAGAATTTCTCCTTGCTAATATAAACACTGAAATGCATCATATATTCATTAAAGCTTAAGGAGCCTCTGTGAGATGGGGCTCAAAACTCAACTTCTTACAAACAGGTCAGGCACCTGCAGCATAAGCAGAGACCAAGTAGCTTCCAAGCAGCAAGGAAACACAGAGCTGTGCCTTAGAGGTTATGAAGAGATTTTTCTGGAGAACTGAGTTGCATTTATTCTTTTTTTCAGAAATTGCCAGACATACCACAAGTCTGAGAGAAAGGATACGTTGAAGGCAGCTTATATAAAACCCCTTTTTATTTTACTGTCTTGCCCTGAAGAATGCACTTTCTGCTTTTTCAGTTTTATCTTAGTTTTTGTTCAAATAAAACCCAGCTTTAGAGACTTAAAACCTCCCTGTGGTCTCTGACAAGGCAAACCAATGTTTGTGCTATGTGGGAAGCTTGACACACAATCCCAAAAGCATAGCTTCACAGGAGGTCATGAAGGAGTCATTCACTGTGAGTGAAAAAGTTGATAGAAAACACACTTCTAGAAGAAAGTGGTGGTGCATGGGGAGACTCTTTCAATTTGTCATCCTCTTCATTGGGACACTCATTCAAGCACACTCCCTTTCACAGGCTCTGAATCCTACCTGCCTTCGCTCGTAGCAGTGAAGTGTTACAAGAGAAGTACAACCATGGCAAGGATCTCCAGCCTGATGGAGCTGAGGTCTTGTCCCTTGAAAATGACGCACTAGGTAACAGACGCTGTAGTGTATGAGCTGATGTTTAAAAAAAAATAACACTTGCAAGCCTATCAGGGAGGAGGAAATTTAAATTGCAGTGGCATTTCTTAATTTCTGTATTTATGTTGGTTTTTACTCTTACAGCCAGTATTCCAAAGAAAAGCAACAGCATTTCCATCCCACCCCCTGCTCTGGGGAAATCTGTCCCTCCAAAAGGGATGGTGGGACAGAAACAAGCATTAGATGTCCATTATATGGTTGTGGCAGGTTAACAAAGATTTAAAGTATTCCATATCATACAGGGAGAGCTTTGGTTTTCTTGTAACAAAAGCATGGAGGCACTAAAAAATACCAGGTTTTTGTTACCAATATATAGTGAATTGAGATATTTTTAAATGCAACATTTGATTTCTTTTAGGACCAAATTTGGCGAAGGCTCATCAACAACATCATGAAAGAGCATGCTAACCATGAAAACTCTGTGTTAAACAGGTTCATGTTGTTTGAACAAAAGTCCTGCACCCCACCAGGTGGGGCAACAACTTTGGGTTTCCCATTAAAAAAAAAAAAAAAAAAAAAAAAAAAAAAAAAAAAAAAAAAAAAAGAAAAAAAAAGCTTTTTTTTTTTCTAAATAGCAAGCATGTTTGCTTTATTTTAATACAAGTACTTAATCTTTGCTGTGACCAAATAATAACTTTTCAACCGTGTAGCATGACAGTAATACAGTATTCAAAATAAGTAGTTACAAGGCAAAATTGCAACAATCTCCCTACAGGGAGTGGAAACTCAGGGGGGGGGGAAAAGGCAAATGACTTAGCACATTTTTTAAGCCGAGCCTGGGGCATCAGCCTGAAGATCCCATGCCAGGCTGGGGTGGCCAAGCCCCTCCAACCACTCCAGCCAGAAGCTGGGTAGCCCCTGCCCTGGGCATTGGGCACAGCCCTGGCCACGGGATCAGGCTCTTGGCCCCGGATGGAGCTGGAGTGGAGCCACAAAAGGGCTGTAAGGGCAGGTGGTGACCTCAGGGCACTGACAGTCCCATTCCCACTGCTTCAGTAACAAACTCCAGGGACGGCATAGCACAATTCAAGATGAGGAAGGAAGGTAGGGGAGGGAAGGTCTGTCAGCACCCACATGGGCACTAGTAAGCCCACATAGCCCCAGGCAGCCTCTTCTGGGGCTTCCCCCACATCCATGGCCCCAAGAGCTCTATTTCATCTCTGCCACGAGGCCTCCACTTCTTGATGGAGTTGTGTCAGAGGATTGCTGAGTCCTGGCCAGCCCCTGCCTGCCCATGGAGCACCTTAATCCTGGCCTGGACCTCAGCCTGGCCCTGTAGCCCTGCCTGGTTTTTGCAGCACCTGACCTTGATCTGCTGTGTGATTTCCAGCCTGGTCTCACACTGGCTTCATCCCTCCAGTATTTTCTTACAGTCTAGGCCTGTGGTTAATCTGGCAATTGTTTTCAGGTCCATCTTGCTTTCCATGCTGGGAGTGGTAGGACGAGCTCAAGCTGGTGAGCCCAGTGCCCTTCAGGCCCTGAGGTGACCCTTAGCTCCTGACTTGACTTCCCTTCGGCAGCAGCCTTGCTCTCAGTGCTTTCTGGTGATAATCTGCTTTACAAATCTCATGTTTTATATTGCAGCATATTGCTTCCACTTGTGGCACAACAGAGCTATTCCAGGCACAGCTGGAGCTTAGCTGGTAGCCAGCTGTGCTATTACAATGGGAAGGTGATTTTGTTACTGTCTGGTTGGGGGAAGACTGTATGTTTATGTTTATTCCCCTCCTTCTCTTCTTTATGCAATGCACTGTAGTAAGACAAATTTTACTGAGTGTGTGCGTATACATATATACTTGAAAAAAAACACAATTCCCATGAGCTTCTTAAATAACTTGCAATTTCAAATTCTAATGGTTGAAATCAGCTCATGCATTTATTCTGTTCCACTAAGCTAAACAGTAGAGCATTAATATTTGTAGAAAAAAAAGTTTTGTGTATCAACGAATAAAACTGTGCATGGAATAGTTGCTACAGGGATCGTCCAGTGTTTCAGTTGCCAGTTATTGCTAATGGGTTCTGGAATGACAGGTGAAAAATTACACCCTTTTAGTGTCAGGTGTCCAATGGGCCTCAAAAAAAAAAAAGCACTGGAATAATATTGGGGCAATTCCCAAAAAATACTCTGCAGGCCTTGGTTGTGTAAACATATGCCACAGCAGCAATGTTACTACTTCTAATATACCTTGATTTTATAAAGGTATATTTTTTATATACCTTTATATAAAGGTATATTCAAATATATTTTTAAAAAGATTTTGAAAAGTAGTAGCATGCTCAATCTGCCCTGGAAACAAAACACTTTAGCATCCAAAACACCTTGTTGCCAAGAAAAATAAAATATAACCATGGTTGTATGCAATATATTAATATAATATATTAATTCCATAATTTTAATACACACTCTCTGCTGCATCAGCAGTTGAACAAAAGTTTCAACATCTTTCAATATATAGCCTTTAGTTGTTCATAACATAAGGCAACACATTCCTCACACTGGGCAGCCAGCCCTTGCTGTTTTGTCCAAATCTTGTCCCAAGACTGCCAGCTAGAGCTGCACAGCCTCTGCATAGCTCTACAACATCTGCTTGGGTTAGCTGAAATATCAGCAGA
Organism: Dendrocincla fuliginosa; assembly: GCA_035047845.1. Classification (NCBI taxonomy): domain Eukaryota; kingdom Metazoa; phylum Chordata; class Aves; order Passeriformes; family Dendrocolaptidae; genus Dendrocincla; species Dendrocincla fuliginosa. The sequence continues at coordinate 81,505,028 of JAWWMO010000083.1, read as the reverse complement.
AGTTAGTCCTGTGCCATTTTATTAAATTCTTCAAGGCAAGTGGTTAGCATTTCTTCTAGACCAGATGGAGCCTAACATGGCACAATATCTCTCACATTTAAACCTCATCCATTTGATAGACTCCAGCATAATGACCAACATGTGAGGCCCATTGTTTGTTTTTCCATATCTATTGCTGTTTTGGCATGGCACACTATACCAGCTGGAGAGGGAGCTGGTTAATGGAACAAAAAATGTACTTCACTGCTCTGCACCAAACTGCAGGAATCCTCCCACATTCCCATTCATTTACCCAGGTAAGTGAATAACATAGCTGTAGTGTTCAGCAGGGCTCCTCAGGGGCAGGTAAACTTACCTGATCAAATAGGGATGAAGAATTAGGGCCCCACTTAGCTTGCTGGAGCTGAGTTGGGTCAAAACCTTGCTTTATCCTTCATCCCGGGTCCTGCAGAAGCAAACTTGGTCCCCTTGGATATCTAGTCTTAATGCTGTTGGAGGCTAATTCAGTCACAAGGGAGGATTATAACTGGACCATGTTCCTCTATTGTTTCTCAAAGTCAGTGCATTTGCTGGAAGCCTGGAACAGGTTCTAATTTCTGGGCATAACTCTGGGCCTAGGTACATTCTCAGGAAAAAAGCTATTAATCTTAGGTTTTCACAGGCTGAAACATTTCTTCCTGCATGTTATTAGACATTCACTGTAACATCAAGTAATAAAGTATATGCATAGTTTCTGCAGGTGTTGAATTTGAAAAAAAAAAAACTCTACCACTTTCATTCCAAACAGTTCCCATATGTCTCAAAGTAGGTGAGTACAATGTGCCCGTTTAACTTTTACTGCCTATACCTGCTATCCTACACTCTTGCTTAGTGGATGCAGAGTGTGGAAGAGGAGTGTGCACTTAACTTTGCCAAGCTAATATCTGAAAGTTTTTGACTAGCTTTCGCAACCTAACTTCTGACAAGCTGAGCCCACTGAACCAAGTTTGGACCTGCCTTGCATTTTGTGCACCCCAGTGAAAGGAGAATTTTCTCACACCACAGAAGACATGAGACCAGGACTTTTCCTTGTGAAAGAAAAATGCACATTGACATGAGAATGGTTGAGTATTCCACTTCAGACTAATAGAAGACATAGTGTCCTCCAACTGATTCAAGCTAAAATTTGGGAGGCAAAAGACTTATCAAGACACCAGAAAATGTCATACAGACATACCTATAGCAATGGTATCCTTTTATTTTTAAAAGTAATTGTATAGTTACTATGGATTTCTGAATATTACCCAAGTATTCACAGAGTACATTTTCTGTGGGCATACAGAAATGTGGTACATCATTTGTCCAAACTGGCCTTCTTTGTGCTAACTTGGAACTCACCCTGTGACTCACCTTTGATGAATGCATAGCTGGAAGCTCTTACAATACCATTCTGTTCCAGAAATGTCAGATGCAATTTTCCATAGATTCAATGACCCTAAATGATATTGCACCTTTTTCCTGGTAAATAATTGATATGTGCCTGATAAAGCAAATGGAGCAGGAAGATTTCTGTTGCTTGACTCTTCAGGCTGCTGTATATTTTCTGAGGGTTTGGCAACACTAAACTAATTAAAAAGTATATATTCACTACAAGCTCAAGCAAGTCATAGATTCCACACATGAAAGGAAATTAATTCTCCAAATTAATTCTCAGAAGTCTTTATTCTCAGAATGAAGCAATTCAGAGGGTTAATTTGCCATTGTAAGGCTTATGATTCTAAAAAGCCAGTAGACCACAAGAATTTTAACAAGATATTTAATGTTTAACTTTTCTCTAGTCTTTGGTTGCATTATACACAAATAAAACTAACGTTGAAAGCATTAGCTTGCAGTTAATCAGTTCTGAAGTGTGTTGCATTCTTAATCCAGTACCAATGATGAAGTTATTCCCTTAGTTTCTTAGTACTTTTATTATAAATTGAAATAGTCATATGTCCTTGCAATGTAAGGAGGCATAAACAAGGGTTAGTGGATATCCCTCTGTAGATCTTCTTATTGCTGTGCCTACAGCTGAAGCATTAAACACTTCAGAGTGCCACAGCCAGAACACTCATAGTTTCACCACCCTTTCACTTATTTTCTGTGCTGTAGAATTCAAACTCAGCATGGGAAACCTTTGACATTGTAATGTCAGCAGTTAAATCTAGGAGAATTACTTCTTCATTTAAAGTTAGCATAGAATTAAACAATAGTATAAGATGAAGTTGCCAGTTTAAAATGTAGTACACGACAATTCAAATCACATGCTGGTTTATCTGGAACCCAGTTCTGTTTGTCTTAAATCTTGTAGTACTTTTTTTTCTTTAACAGACTTACTAGAAATAAATATGTATATTGCTCAGCTCAAATAGCAAATGATTACATGCTGTTCCAGCACTTCTGGGAACATCAGTGTCACATGTGTGTGTTAGCTGCCAGATGGATCTCAGGGATCTCTGTCAGACCAAAATTTCTTCACTGCCATGCTTCTATGACGTCTGCACAGGACTGCTGTACCTCTGCTCTGGTACTCCAGCATCACAGGTTCTCAGCAATGTAATAAAAAGCATGTTCATAAGTGTTCTGATTATCACTGGTTTCAAAATCCACTCTAGATACATGTCCATGCTAATAATGTCTAAGTGCATAAGCAGTCATTAAAAAGGGCTGTCAAAATTTTCTCTGAAATTTGGAGAAATGTTCCAAATGGCAATGTTTTCTGCCATTTCCTAATCTATATACATCCATATACCTGGCAGGGGTAAAACCACTTAATGCTAGCCATTGTTCTATATGATCTGGTTCTGTACTCAGCTCATTTGAGTTTTGTTCATTTTTAAAAAACAAGGTATTTTTTACATTACTTCAGACAATCCATCCTTCTGAAGGGTTACCATGCAGTCTGTTCTGAAATTACTAACGTTACATGAGTCCAAAGAGCACAGTTGCCATATTATTTCTTTTGTGGTTTTTTTCAGACTTTAAAAACAAACAAACAAAAAAAAAACACAACAAAAAAAATAATATTTTTATGTCTTTGCCAAAAGTGACAAATTGTCCTTTTCCCTGTACAGTATGAAAAGATGTGGTCTTGTTGTTGCTGATATTTGCTCTATGAGAAAGAAGCTGAAATAATGTTCTAAATGCAAATAGAGTATAGATGTCTTGGGCCTTTTGAGAATAACTCTCTGTATTGATTCACTTCTGAAATAAAAGCCTATAGGACTGAATGAAAGTCAGCCACAAGCAGAGAGGAACCATTGCAGATGTTTTGCACAAGAGGCTTGAAGGCTTTAACAAATGTCAGGTGCAGAAGGCAGCTCTGTACCCCACAGCTCTGTATCCCCCCACCCTCAAAACTTTTATATTCCTTTTCCTGATGACATTCAATTTATTTTAAAAATACCCTCTTTCTCTTGTAGGTGAAGATTTAGAAACTGAGGATGAAATCATTGTTTAATAAAGTGATGATCCAAGTGAGATAAAAAGAAAATGGGAATAGGCATTTTAAGGAAACCTTCATCAGTGTTTCGCATTGCTTAAATGCAGTCAACAGATTACATACTTTGGTTCTTTGAACATACCTTTAATGGAGAAAAGTTTGTTGGCTTTTTTTAAAAAAAAGACTCACTGTGAATCTAATTGTCTAACTCATCACTAGAGAGAGCACATTCTTTCCAGAGCTTTTGGTAGAAATGTTAATTTATCTTAGCTAATACTTAGTATGAAATATAATTTTGACCTTCTATAGCTGCCACTTGCTAGCCTGTTTGCTTTTCACAGTTAGGCACAGTTAAAATCTATTTGTGGAATTTCACGACGTGAGTATATGCACCCATGGGACCCTCACATTTCTGCCCAACTGAGAGTCATGTTGAAAGACTGTCAAATACCAGTGGCCACACAGAGCTTTAAGAACAATTCAAATAGCCCACTACAGGGAAAGTAAGCTCCAGAACCCAGCAGGTGACTTATACTTGAAAGGAGACAAGTGCAAGAGCACATATGGTATAATTTCTTTGTGACTGAATTTAGAAAGACAAGGTTTTCTCTTTCGAGTCAAGTTTGATCAAGTTTTAATATTTTTCATTATCAAATTCAATTTGCAATCCTACATAAAGGGCTAAGAAAATTCTCAGTTCATCCCTGATATTGATGACTGGTGATAAGTATCCTATATGTTAGTTCTGACAGCTTCCTTGGAAGGGGGAGCAACTGAAAGGCATCTTTTTTAGCCAAATTTAGATAAATACCTGTTTGATACAACAATGTTGTGTACCTAGCATTGTATTATCAGGGTACACTAAAACAAGCAGAGCCTAAATTCACTAGATTTCATCCAGATTTTGACAAGGTAGATGTGAGTGATAGAGGCATATCAGCCAGTATTAGAATCTCGTACAAGTTTATAATACACACCAGGTGAAAGAGTCTTTCAGATAGAACTTTTTTGCCCCTCATTGCATCTAGTTCCTGTTGATTACAGTGTGATAGAAAAGTAGTGCCTACTAATGCCTATATAATTTTCAGCCCAATAAAATTAATCTAGTAGGTCTTCACAGTTCCTAAACTGATATCGTAAAACTCACATCAAATTCAACATCACTCAGCAGTTTAAGTAGAGGTAAAAAAGGAATGAGCACAAGGGTTTAACCACCTTTCTGCAAATACACCACTAACATACTCTACACTGTCAAAAGATAGTTTTTGTAGTCACTTTGATTGTATGTTTGCATTGTAAGTAGTAAGATACATTCATTATGCGAGCATGGAAATTAGAGCTTTTTCTCTAAGAGACAGTTGTGCTTCCTTAGAGCAAACTGTATACAAGAAACAGTTACAGAGCATAACATTCAGCTGATTTATCTTCTGTAGCGAATAAAAACAATTTAATAAAAGGATTTCAGTGGAGGAAAGCCTCATCCTTAAACGGGCAGAAAAATCTGGCAATTTTTTGGATCATTAACAGGGCTTGTAAGAAGTACTACTGAATAGGAAAAAAGAAATGGAGATTGAAAGCTGGCTGCTAAAGACTGAAGTCTGTTTTGGATTCCTAGCAAGACAGGCTCTTCTGATTGTGTATCTCCTTACACTGATGAAATTGGTGCAGACTGCTTAAGATCAAGGAGAAGGAAGGAAGATAAAAAAAAAAAAAAAGCTCACCAGCAGAAAAACTCAGAACACAACTATGCACTTAAACTAGCATTTGCAATTCTGCTATCCCTAGAGAGTACATGGAAACCATCGAATTTTCCCATTCTTATGACCCCATTCAGAGGCTGACTTAGAAAGGGAAGACAAACAAGCTGCCTGAAAAGTATAACACTGTTGGAATACAGAAGGAAGTTATATTAATTTAGGAGAATATGAAACCAATTGTTTCATCAGTAAAAACCAATAGAGCAAATGAAACAATGATAATGCTGTTGATAATGAAAGTCTGACAGCAATCTAGATCCAAACCCAATAAAACCAGGTGTTGATATTCAGGGCAGATTTCAAAATCACAAGGAAAATTGGTGAATTTCTCTGGGATGAGAAGCAAGATCATAGGCAATGGAAATCCAGAATTCAAAACAGATTAAAAGTGTTCTCTAAAATTACAAGGGAAGTGACCTGAGAACTTAGCTGTAGATTAAAATGCAGAAGTTGTTTGGAGAATAAGAATGAACCATTGTTTCCTAAGTGAAGTAGCCACACACACTATTTTAAACTAAAGTTACAGAGCACAGCTAAATATTTTTTTTTTATTATTATTTTAGGAAACCAATCAAAGATGATGGATTTCTTAAGCTATTAATTTTCTCCTTAAGAAAAAGTTATATTGTATCAGATAGGCAGTATTTGCAGTAAAATTTTGCACTGAATTGTTTCAAAGTCAGCCTGTACGGTATCTCTAGCAACTGGTAGCATTGTTTTTTTATCTGGTTTGTAGCTCTGAGTGGCCACTGCTACATCCAAAATCTCCAAACACAAAATGAAACAGTGCTTATGCCTTTCTGAACGGGCATGTCCCCCATTCTTAAAAAGGAAAAACATCTTTGGGCAAAAGTATGAACAGTCTCACAATGTCATTGTTTCACCCTACAACAGACATTTATCTGTGAGCAACCGTAATACTGCTTGCAGCTGCCTGACAGATGGCCAACAGCTGAGAGGAGAAGCTGTCTCTTGGTAAAGGGATAATAGCTGTCTGAGAAGTGTCCTGATGGGGTTTATCATCAACAAGGAATTGGTCAGGTGCTGACAGACTCTGAGAAGGAGTAAAAAGAGAATTGTCAGAATAGCCTGTGATTATCCCATTTTCTACATGTAGGTAAAATGCAATAAATTTCCTTTTTGCTGTGAAACTTAGCTAGTGAATCAGGGCATTCAGGAGATATTCTAGCCCTTAGGAATTGTCATAGAGGAACAAGTGAAAACTAAAGAGCAGAAGCAAAGGCAATTGCTGATCACTGCACTGCTTCTGCAGTCATTGTAGAATAAGGCACGTTCTGTGATGTGACACCATTAGTAGGAGATTTTACAACAGTAACAAAAAGGTAGGATCCCTCATATACCCTATGGAAGGTATGATGACATTTTGGCTAACTGTCCTATCTTTGTAGACCACTGAGCTGCGGTTATTGAGGGAACACTGACTTAATCCTTGCACACAACACTTTTTAATATATATGCTCCTATTGCTTTTCAAGACAGGAAGGCTTATGGGGGGAAATGAAAGAAATATCCAAGGAGAGCCAAGAAAGTTCTAAATGACAAAGCCACTATCCACCTAGCTAGCTGGCTGACTAATAACAGCTGACCCGAAAAGTATGGCAGGCAGAGGCCATCCATAAAGATTTCCCCTGCAGATTGAGAGGACAATTTAATTAGAAAAATTATAACACCAAGTATGGACATCAAAAGAGAGAACAGTACTCCTCTTTGTCTCCTTTTCTAACAGAGTAGCTGCATGCTTTTTTAAAGCACCATCATTATCATCAGAACCCTGAGTATAGAAAACCAATGGAGATAAGATATTGGAGATTTGATCCTCTCTGGCATTCCTTTGTCTGTGAAGATTCTCCTCCCTGTACATTTCTCATGAACAGTAATTTTGCTTAAAATTCACCACACACATACCAAAGCTGTATTAGAGTGTAGCTGTCTGAGCAAAGCCTCAAAAATCTGCAAATTGTAAGGCTGACAAGAAAAGATCTATATATGAGCCTGTGACAGTAATTGTCAGGTTTAACAAGGATAAAGGGTTTTATATTATATTCTCCATCTCTATTTTGCAAAGAAATTACTAATCTATGTGTCTTTCGCTGTATAATTCTGAAGAAATAATCTTGATTTTATACCCAGTGATCATGACATTTATTTATTTTTTCTAAGTTCTTATAAGAGTTCTCAGAGCCATTTTTTGTTTCCCTGACAGTATAAATTAAATGCCTAAGATGTACAGTTTTCTATGATTTTAACAAGGATGATTTGTTCTTTTATAATTTGATTTTCACTTTGCGGATTTTGTGACTAGTGTGATGTACCCATATTTGGATACATGGTTTAGTTTAGGAAAGACAATAGTAAATGTCAGAACTTTTGCTTTCTGACATTCTTGTTTTCTCTCAGAGCTACTATATTCCTGAGGTTTACCCATAGGAAAGTAGACTAAATGCAGTAATATTCTGAAAAATCTGTTACATGGTAGAGAGGCTTGTTTGTGATGTATCAAATATTAAAGAAATGAAAATACCTTCCTAAACCAAGACTGTGCAACTGTATTTTAATGAGGGGTGGGGGAAAAACCTAATAACCCTGTTCATTAGACTAATATCAAGTGTAAAACTGTTTCAAAACAAGCAACTTGTGATGTTTAGGTTGTAGTTTTTCTTCTTTGTTTTCAAGGTAGAAATAGGTTTTCCTACCCTTGCTGATATTGAATAGCAAGCACCAAACACGGGGAGAAGGTCCACTGATCTCTCCTTTGTTGTTTCCCCTTGACTATTTCAGAGTTCGCTGTGTGTTACAAGAGCATGTACACAGGCTGATACTGTGGAGCAGTTGATACCACAAAGGCTTTCATCCCTGCTTATTCCCCTGGTAAGTTGTAGCAGCAGGCAGAGGGGGCAGCTGTTTTTTCCAAGGTTTCAATTTTTAAGTGTCTGCCTTGAGGTGGCAAATCGATGACACAGGCACAGATGTTTTTGTAACCATGAAAGACTTGTGATTATAAATATTTCTTTTGTTTCTTGTTTTTTTCCCTTCCTTAGGAACAATTTGCTATCTGAGAAGCAGAATTTTTCATGAACTGTTTAATTGCAGTACCTAAAAAATGAGGCATATGCAACACCAGGTGGGCTGGCCAGTTTCTTAGTCAGCTGTTTCACCTCTTAGTCTTTTACCTGACTTTATATTCTGGTATCTGCCATTCCTTGGTCTTTACTGTCTAAATTTTCAGTTTTTAACAAAAATACTAACCTTAATGAAATTATCTTTTTTTAGGAGAGGTCAAACTTATCCATGTGGATTTTCTGCCCATGCATATGTTAAAAAACAAAAGAAGCACATTCTTAAAGTATCAGTTGCATTTACAAATGTCTGATAATGCATTTCTTCTAAATGCATTGACTTTAATATGAGGCTGAATGAGCTTGATAAATTCCATTAACATGAAGTAAATTTGTCTTAAGAAATGGAAACACATCAGTTGTCAAATTTTTCCTTATACACATTTTGAACATTCACTGTCAGTGCACATATCTGTAAGTCAAAAGTGGGTTAAAGGCCAATTTTTTATGCTGCCTGGGAACTTGAGTAGTCTAGTGTTAATTACACTCTTGACATCCTTGGAAGTAAAAAGGAATGTGTGGTTGACTGGGAAAGCAGGACATGTTGAATATACAAAACCACACAATTCACAGATATTTACATCATGGTTTAGATAAAATAGATGAACCATAAGGTAAACAGTATTAAGGTAGCTGAGAAGGAATAAGCATTTTTTAACATTACTGTAGTTGTACTGTGTCCCTAACACAGAATCTCCAGAATTCACTTCTGATACTGAAAAAGAATTTCACTGGAGCAAAGCTACCTCATCCTATTTGTTAACCTTGGTAACTTGTCTGATCCTGAAAGGAGTTCAGGCCAGGCTCTAAATTAACCACAATAAAATAATAATAAGTTTAGCTAATTTTTTTAAATATATTCACTGAGTTATATGCATATTAAATTGATATAATGGAACAGTGGATGTGGCTCAGAGATTATGTTTATTGTGATTTTATGCTAGATAAAAAAAAAGGAATTGAAGCATTTATATTCAGAAAAAAATGCAATTCAGCTCTGAAAAAATGAAACTCAGCAACTTTACTTTTGTAGGAAAGCATTTGTTCCCTTCAAAAATGCCAGAAAGTAAATTACACTTAATTAATCAAACTTTGAGTGATTCCCAATTAGTTTCCTACAGTTCTTCTATGACAGCTCTTTCCATTATTACAGAGTGTGAAAACAATAAGCAAAAGAGAATGACAGTACATAACAAACAGGAGGAATTCAAATATTTTAAGCTCGTAAAACAGTCTCTTTCTCACGTTTTGAATGCTTGCTTTTAAGAAAAAAAAAAACTTGTAAAGTCCAAAATTAGGTGAAGGGACTGCCACAGGTAGTGACACAGTGCTCCCTTGCCTCTGTGACATACTATAGGATGGGAAAAATAAAATACTTTTCATTTTTAAAATAGCTTAATTTCAATGTGGCCTAATTTCCCTAAGTAAAAATATCTCCTGGATAGAATTCTGTTCTTTTCCTTGTTTATCCTGCTCTTGCTGTTAAAGCAAGTGGAATCATAGGAATTAACCTTCAATGTTTTCCTTTCTACCCTGTAGGGAACTGAGACATTTAATCTGAGATTAAAAAAAAAACAGACAGGAAGTAAAAATATAACTCCTAAGAGTCAGTACTTCCACTATTGATAGCTAAGCTGAAAAAATAGAGATATTTGCAATATCAGGCCCATTTTTCCTCCTGCATAAATGGAATTTGCAGTTATTCTTTGTAGAATAACAGCTCTGCCACTATAGGAGTAACATTTCCAGAAAGGAACTCTGTAACTTCTTTCTCTGTGTCAAATGTTACTGGCGTCTCCCACATGAGCAGATAACTGACGAACTCATTTTCAATTGCATCTTCCTGACTTTGAGGCTCCTCTATAGATGTGCAAGCGCTTCAGCAAGTGATGAGCAGAAATCAGTTTATTTGTTTTAAATAGTATAATGTGCTGTTATAATTTCATGCATTTACTTTTTATTTTTCTAAAATCCAAGCCAAAATAATTCTCAGCAGTTCTGCCTTGCTTCTCAATGATTTTGTTCTTTAAAAAAAAAGAAACTAAAAAAGATAATATCTTGAATACAGCCTTTCTTCAGTTTATTTCTGATTCTCAATGCTTAATCATTTCCATCTTAACCTTTAGCTGATTTTAACAGTAGCATCCTTTGCACTATTGTTCTGGTTCCTGTGTTGGAACAGTTAATTACTATATGGACTGCATACGTGCTTGCAACCATCTCATCTAAAAGTAGCATCTGGAAATTCAGCTTTATTTTTTATTTTGTTCCCTTTACAGCAAATCTTTTATATCATATCCATATGTGCAGACAACTTTCAAATCTCTATATCGACAGCTGCTGAGTCTAGGGAGGAGGCTGCTGAAAACACGTGCATCTTAACACATGCACAACTTCTTTACTAAGCACAGCTCCTTGCCGAAGAGTGTCGCCTCATGGAGCAGTATAGAAAAACATGGAAAATTATTTGTGAGAAAATGGATAAAAGAAGGCATGTGGGGGAACCTTGCACTTCCCAGAGAAAATTATTCACAGATGATGAAGAGCAGGTAAAATTTCTGGAAAATTTCTCAGATTACTAGCAACACAATGATAGTTATTTGCTGCCTTTCTCTACATTTGCTATCATCTCTCTGCTCTAGGAAAAACATCAAAACCATAACAATTGAAGTGGTCTAAAACCTTCAGCACCAGAATTTTCTAAGATAATCAACTCACCTTAGGATGGAACAACTTAAGTTGTTCTTTCCAAAGAAGAAAAATTCTATACAGTCACACTATGAACAGACAGACATAGAGGCAAGAGTAGCAGCATATACCTCTTGAAAGCTGAGGAGCACCTTATAAATTGTGTGTCAGGGTCCCCTTTCAGATGGCAAATGGAGCACTTACAGTGACAGGCAGGAATATGAGTGAGTTGAACCTACAAAAATAATTTGATTTGTTCAGTGAAAAAAGAGTGATTTATAAAATATTAGTCTTTGACTATTGTAAAATCAACATTCAGGAAAAATGCCATTCAGTCTCCAAGCTAAACAGGCTACAAAGGCATAGTGGCTGCTTTTACTATAAAATTCTTTTGCACTCCAGTGCCTTGTTATAAGGCTGAAAGAGTTCTGTACATTAGTTTCTCCTTCTTGCAAATGTTAAGGGGGCCATATCCAACAAACGTGTTCAAACTCATAATAAGAATTACGATCAATCTTAAGGGAGAATTTCTGTGAAGAAACAGATTTTTTGCAAAATTTGAGTGAGCCACTCTTGACACTTTTGAATTGGAGATGGTAGGTGCAAAGTATGATCAGACAAGTAGCAAGATCTATCCTGTCAATGGTTTCAAGCTGGAAGGAAAGGTGTCTGACTCTTTTCTCAAGTAAAAAGAGACAGGTCAAGAAGAAATAGACAAGAAGAAATGTCCTGAGCTTGCTCCAGAGAAAGTTAGTGTGAATATTAGGAAAAATTTCAACACTGAAAGTGTCAGACCATTGGAACAAGCTACCCAGGGAAGTGCTTGAATCACAATTTCTGGAGTTATTTAAAAGATGTGTAGATGTGGCACCCCATTTATGTGAGTGAGTTGGAAACTCCTCAGACAGAAGAAAGAACAGTGACCCGCAGTTTCATGTCATGGCTCGATGTCTGACACTGAGATGTTCATTTATCTAACAGCCAAAATCACAACACCACCTCGAAGATGAAGTCAAGAAGTACTAAGGGTCTATATTTATTTTTTTAACAAATAATAAGGGTGACCAGCTTCCAGTACCTTTTTACAGAACACAAAAATTTTGCCTCTGGGAGGCTATGAATAACACTGGACTTCCTTCAGTCTCAGATAGTCTTGGTAGTGTTCTCTATGAAAATCTTTATCCTGTGGGAGTCTAATGGTCTTTTTGTTTGACTTTTTAAACATACAAGTATCCTTCTACTTCATACCCTGCAGCATAACTTGTAAAGGATGTTTAAACCACATTTCAGTGCTCAGAACCTTTGGCATAATCCTGGGAACTCTCTTTACTTGTATTTATTTTTTTAGCAAACACATTGTAAAACTAGGCTTTAGGCCTACATTCTGCAAAAAAAACCCAATGAACCATTATGCAAGTGTCTGCTGGAGAACAAAACTATTTGGGAAAATACGATTTTGTGGTCTTCCCGTCTACCACTGGTCAAGGATGTGCTGAGAAATGATTTTTCAAGAAACAGGCTGAAAACTTCAAGAACTATTTCATTCTCTGAAATCTATAACCAAGAAAAAACCACATAAAACATAATTCCTCAGAAAAAGGAGAGAAAGATTTAGGAAGCACATAGTACTACTAAACTTCTGATGCCTCTAGAATTTCTAGAAGCCATGACAGAAACAGTAGTGAGCAGGAAAGGGACACTATAAACACCTTGAGTCTCAGGAGTTCCTATAGCTCTTTCCAGGTGGTCCAAAATCATTAGCCATGTGTGGTTTTCAGGACCGAGCATATAAGATTTAGATAAGTTTACATTTTTCTATTTTGAATCCCCTTGAGTGGCATGATAGACTTGAAAATGTAAAACAGATCTGAACACTCAAAGTTTTGCATGGATTTGACCTAATTATCAAAGTGATTCTGAATCCCTCCTAGCTGGCAAAACATAGAATTCTGTGGACATAAAGACCTAGACATCAGCCTCAGTGTGTGTTTAGTAGGGATGTTTTTCTTCTTTCAATTAAAGATCCTGTTGAGTTCCCCATCTGACACATATTTCCTTTGTGGTTTGATCAAATCATGCAAAACAAATCAAAGTGAGATACTTGGCAATAATCTTTCAGAAGGAAAACTGCTAGGAGACTTAAAAGACTAGAAAATCCCCTCAACATTCATAGCATTTACCGGGGAAAAAATATCTAAAATAATTTCAATCAGATCTAGAACTACCATGTAGAAGATTTAGTACTCAAATACTAGGTTGCTGTACTGTGATAAACAGAGTATCCGAGGGACCTTTTCATAAGTAAAAGTGAGTCTTAAACATCCCTCTCCAAAAATGAAAACTCTGGGTAAGAATGAAACTGTTGGATATTTCTGACATACCAACCAAGTTGTAGATGATGCAAAGGAGCAAGAAGTGAAAAAAAAAGGAAAGATAATAGATTTGGAACAATATGCTAGATAATAATTTCAGAAATACTTTTAAAAGAAATCTTTAAAAACTGAAGTTATTTTTGTTCTGTCCTTCTTTTAGAAAGCACCTAATTCTCTCAATTAATGGGTTTGAATGACAGTTATAAACTAATGAGCTACAGATGTCCAACTCTATAAGCTGCAGTCAGGAAAACATGGCTTATTTATCAGTTCTTCACAAGGGAAAAGTAAACCCAAAAACTTTTTATCTGTTCTTTTTATTTGTGTGCAGTTCATTCTAACTTTGCAAAAATCTTTAGCTCCATCTTCAGAGCAGTAATGTGTATGCATCTTCAGAGAGGTAGGAATCTGTCAAACATATTTGTTAAACAATGCACTGGAAAGTAGATCAACATAAATACTTTCAAATAAGGTTGGAAGCAAGAGAGAATTTAAACCAAGTATGAGGCAGAAAACTTTTAAGTACAGTATTTCCCATGGATTGGTCCTGATTCTGGCAATTACTTGTCCTAAGTTTGTTTGAGGAGTTCTCATATGGCCTAAATATACATTTGTGCAAATATTTGCCTGAACAAGGATGTGTTTTACCAACATACTCCTCAAAGATCACTGGAAAATTCTTCAGGGAAAGGGAGTGCAGTGAAAAATTGTGATGTATTTAATCCAGTAAATTACTGGGTACTGAGCTGAGGGACTTAAAGCTGCTTCTGCTGAAAGTTGACACTCAGCTGTTGATATCAGAAACTGAATACTTAAGAGCCTACCATTTGAAAATAGGAAATCTACCATTTGGCAGAATTAATGGGCCTGTTGTCAGCTGCATGACAGCTGGGTTGTAGAGTAGTAAGGCTAAGGAAGTCAGGGGAGTACAGAATAAACTAATTCTCCACTGAGTTTATGGTTGCTTTAAATCTTAGTGCTTTAAAGGCATTTCATCACTTGGCTCTAAGTGCCATGTCTGCTTTTAACAATGGCTTTTCCCCCCCGCCCCATCCCACCAGTACAGCTTCAGCCTGAGATCAGGTGAGGCTGTGACCTGTGCTGCTGAGAACTTTGCACCTGCCTGAACTGCCAGTGAAAGTGAGAAAGTTTATTTGATTTATTTCTGTTTCAGTTACTCAATTTCCAGTGTTTCCATAACCCACTTCATGAAAATAACTCTTGCAGATCCTTAACCTGTTTGGGATCTAGCTTCACTGTAATGACATGGGTGTTGAAGAACAGACTTAAATCCCTACAGGTTTGATGTAAACATGCACATTCAGTTTAATATACTTCAAGTCCAAATTTAATAAAGCAGATTTCCTCTTCTCAAATTCAGTAAAATATTGCATACTGTAATTAAAAACCCACTGATGCTAAAGAACATTAATGTTTGCATTGTTTTTTAATAAAGGTTAATCAAATGAAATTTAAGTTTTAGTAATATCTAGGAGAATAGTACTTAAGACAATTCAAATTAAGCTGGACACATTATGGTTCAAGACAAGTGTCCCAAAGCAACCCTTACTAATTGCCAATTGTCCTCCTTCCTGCAGAATGTAATTCTTTCAGAATTAGTATGATAAGTGTTGCTTGTTATTTGCTTGTTATGTCTTTATCTCTCCCCAAAAGTAAGGCTGTAAAAAGAATAGTTTTCACACTTATGAACTTGCCCTTGCTCCCATTGATTCAGGGTTATACAAAGAATGATTGGACTGGTTCAGTCAAACACTAAAAGCTGTTAACAACAAACCGTAACAAGCTTCTGAGCTACCTAATAAAATCTGCTCCTGACATATCTGTTGCTACTGATCTCTTTCTTCATGGGTCACAAACAGCATGTTCAGCTCAGCCAGTACTTTCTTCTTTACCTGTCAAGTGCCAGTCTACCTAACAATGGAAGAACAGATAAGATGATTCAACCTCTCTAACAACAAATAAATAGTTAAAATAAAAAGTGGAGAGGGATTGTGTATGATGTGTCAAAAGAGCAGGAGCTCTGGTACCTCAAATTTATCTCTCTATAGATGCTGGATTGTGCCAGGCTGTAGAAACTACATTAACTCATTGCTAAAAGTAAGCAATACCCCACCAATGATAAAAGGCAGCAAACATATATGTGGGATTTCTCCTCTAGTTAACAAAGGTGAATGCTTCCTGAAAATGAAAAAAAAAAAAAAAAATCCAAGTAATCTTCTCTGACTAATTCAGGGAATTGAAGGGTCTTATGCAGAGGCTTGGAGGTCACTTTTCACAGGACAAATTTTTAATAGAAAATACATCTGCTCTCCCAGCCCTACACTAATGTGAAGAAAAAGCATGATCTCTTTGGAAAGCAGAAAACCAAAGTCAAATCATAAAGACTGTCCTGGCCAGAAGAAAGTGCCTTTCCTAGGATCCACCCATTTTCATATCCTGCTAAGATTCTCTACACTGTACTCTAAATTAGGGAGTAATTTATCTGTAGTAATAATGGCCCTTCAAAAATGTCCAGAAACCTGAAATAAAACAACTCTTCCCACGTGTAAAGTGTAATAAAGGAAATAAGAGTGAAGCATCAGAGAGGCAAATTGCTTATGCTGTGTATATAAGTGTGATACTCTTAATATTAACTGGACTTGTTTTATAGTTGGATTTATTTTATGGTTTCATATAATACCTTTTTTTTAATAAGTATGTGTCATTTCTACTTTATTTATGTTTATTTTTAAGAATATTCTTTCTAGAAAAATGTTGGTATTCTCTGGCTTTTAATTCTGATTTTAACTAGTCCGAGCTGCCAATATGATTGTGTTAACATATTGCTGTAAAATGAGAGGGATACACAAGAAAGAACTTGAAGCTTGTTGGCTGATGGGCGTTAATAGATATACTTTTGGTTGTATAAATACTACTGTGATCTACACCATGTGCAGTGCATTACAACTGTCTGCTCATGCTTTTCCAATAGCTATTACAATCTAATGTCAGAAATACAATGTGGATGGCTGAAATAATGCAGTTATTCTATATAGCTGTAAATAATAATTTTAACATTTTGATGACTGGTAGATTTTGTGCGGGAGGAACATTCAATAAATATTCTAGTGACACCTATTCTAGAGACATAAGGATGTCAACAACATGGTTCAAACTGCTAAAGAAAATGTTTGTATGGGGCAAACACTGCTACATAGAGCATGTCAGGAGTTGGGCTCAATGATCCTTGGCCCTTCCAACTCAACATATTCTATGATTCGATGCAAATTCAGGCACAACCAGAATAATTGGGCCAGTCATTTTCATCTTGTCTCCTAGATAAAAAAAAAAATTAAAAATAGGAAGCAGAAACTTCATGGTATCACCTTTCCATATCTCATGCAGTGATCAGCCTGCAAACTCGCTTCTACAGAGATGTTTTCATATGGCTTCAAATTTTCACCATTACAGCAGCCTGTCTCCTCTAGGACCTAAGATGCATGAGACACAGGAAAATCACAAAAAAGGTAAAGCAGTGCCTCACCGTCCCCCAGAATTTCACTGTGTGTGGGCTGCAACAAAGCTGCAGAGTCTGTTTCAACACAGATGATGGGAATCTGGAAAGTAGTTCCAAAATCTCTAGTTCACCTATCACAGACTCCACTGATGATGCAGCTTGGCAAATCATCTTGATGAGACAGTTTTGAGGAGCACAGACCATGTTTGTTAACATTAAAAAATATCTAAATAGCACAAATATCTAAAAAAATCTAAATAGATACAAATGTTTGTATCCTTTGACCCCAGGACAAAAGCAAAGTAAAATCTAACCCTTCAGTGGGCTATTTCTGTTTCATACTATCACAAGTTCATTTTTACTTGTATATCAGACACCATTTGCTCTTTGTCAGTTTGAGTACTTTGAACAGGAGGTACGAATCCCTATTCACATCTATGAACAGAGGAAACGAATCAAGAAAAGTGAACCGATCTGAGAAAATTCATGCTGTAAATCACTCTAATAAACAGGAATATTGGCTTAGTAGGAGAGGGTTTCCCTATTTAGCAAGGCATGTTTCATTAAAAATCATTTTAGAAAGTATGTCCCAATTCATTTGTTTAAGGTGACTATAGGAAAGTGCTGTATTTAAATAATGTGCCTGGCTATAAAATGTCATCTATACCAGGCACAAAAGAGTGGCATTATTTATTATCAACATGTGAGAATAAATTGATTTTACATATGCAGTTCTAGCATCCATTTTTCTGAGTGGAGCTTCAAATGCACTGTGGATTCAATTATAAAAAATAATAGGAGCTAGAAAGTGCAGTTTCACCTAAGCTGTTTTTCTACATAACATCATAATGTGTATATATAGAAGACTTTTGTCCCTCTTTTTCCCCCCACCTAAGGACATAAAAATAGGAGCTTTTACTAGGGTTCACAGAACCAACTTGTTCTACTAAGAAGCAGAAGTTGCAGCAAATGCATAATTGCTCCTCACCCTGCTGAATTTATCTTTAGACATTTCACAAAGCTTGGCTTGCTTGCAAATGTGGAATTCCTTTTGTTGTTTCCCCTTATTCTTACACTGTACCACACATCATTCCATTAGTCCACTGTTTAGTGTTCATTGAACTATCATCATTCTTTTTGTGCTTAATAATGTTTACTAAGGTTTTAACAGCATTCCTGCACACAATAACTGTAGCTAACAGATGAAAAAACACAGCGATTTCAGTGTAAAACCACTAGATTGCAGATCCTTGAGACACTGTGTTATAAAGCGCAATTTAAGGAGGAAGGAACTGTGTATGTTAATTGGAAATAAAGAAAAAAAAAAACATTACTGTTGCATTTTGGTGCAAAATGCATCAGAATGCATCAGTTGCAACACAATGCAACTTAAGCACTGCAATTATTAGGTTAACTTCACAAGGAATATTTAAGTGCTTAATAGTCTTGCTTTAGAGGTCTATATAAGTCATTCTGATCATCAAAAGTAATTAGGGGTATTCTCTAGTACTCAAGAGACTGACAGAAAATTATATGCCCCTTTTTTCTTCATTGTACCCAAGTTTCCTAGAACATCACTGTTCTCTGCATCCATGCAGGCAAGTCTTCTAATGAAGCCAGTAGTATGTAATTCAGTGTCAAGTGATGGGTGTACCTGGCATCACCAGCAGTTGCCCAGTACCAAGTTTTCTTTGAAGTCTAGTAGAAAACCTTTCTGGAAGAGTCGAAGCTCTTTTCTGCAGAAATACAGAGCAAATCCAGGAGGCAAAAAGCCGTTTATGTGGCCAGAAATTGTTGCCTGTGAACCCAGAGGAGGCTGGAAGCGTGACAAACTGCTGCCACCTGCTGCTGGTTCATTTTCAGCCACCGAAGCTTCAGCAAACCAAATTCGCAGCAGCCAGCAGAAATTGCAGGTCATCTCGTTCTTTAGGGGAAAAGGGAAGAAACAACCTGCTATATTTATCCCAAGAGTAGGCAAGCACTTATTAGACCTAGGGCACTACTGCCAGTCCTGTGGTTGCTAGTATTCAGTACCCTGGCTTTTCTACCATGCAATTGCTGCTCTGTTAGTTACTTAAATGTGTGACCTTGAGAAATCAAATTAAGCTTTTTAATGCTATTTTCCAAACATTAAAATTGTTTTGAGGTCTTTTTGGTTTGGTTTGGTTTTGATTTGGGTTTTTTTGTTTGTTTGTTTGTTTGTTTGTTTCTTTTTCACGATTTTCTAAAGGTGCTGAAAATATTGATTTGGCTGCTTAGGAGTGTGTTTTTATTATTATCTTTACATCTTCATTCTTTCAAAAGGCTATTTTCATAAAGCTCCAATTGTAATAAAATTTTCAAGCTTTATTACTAAGCAAGAATTAATATTGAACTGTAAGGCAGTTAATCTGCTTCAATTGTATGTATGACGGAAAAAACAGAACAGCCTGGATCAACCGGGGGGAGGTTACATAATACAATGTTTTTGTAAGGGTTTACATCCATGCATTGTATGTGGGTCTGTGCAGTGGTCAGTGAGGTCTTCAGAAGAAAGACAAGATGCATCTGGAGACCTGCTTTTTAAATATGTCAGCAATCATTGAATTTCAGCTCATCAAATCACTGAATTTCAATCAAACTCAGAGCTCATGCTACCCTGCTCCATGTTTACTCATAGGTGCCAATTCATGAAGCCCCCCCAGCCTACTACAGGCAATACAAGTGAAATATATTCCAGTCAGATAGCTAAGAGCTCTGACTATTTTTACTACCTACCTACCTACATATTTTTGAAAGAAATCCTACCCTGCTGGTGACACCGTAATGCAAACTCCTGATCTCACTGCCAAGTGTGCAAGAGTGAACCACTGAAGCAGAACTGCCAGCAGGGAAGTTTCTGTGATTGAGACGGATGTCTTTGTGAGGTGGGGATTTGATGGCCCTGGGTGAAGATGAAGGGAACTGGTTCCCACAGAGAGCTGGCAGCTCTCTCAGAGGCAGCAGAAAAATCCTGAGTTCTCATTGTTGGGGATGACCTGGAACTTGATCATAGAATCAGTAAGGTTGGAAAAGGATTTCTAGGATCATAGAGTCCAGTCATATCTTCAAGTGTCACATACACATGCATTCTGAACATTTTCAGGGATGGTGACACTACCACTTCCCTGGGCAACCTGTTCCATTTCCTGACTACTCTTCCAATGAAGAAATTTTTCCTAATACTTAATCTAAACCTTCCCTGATGCAACCTGAGGCCATTTTGTCTGGTCCTATCACTTGTTACTTGCAACCCCCACCTGGCTACAGCCTTGTTTTAGGTAATTGTAAAGAACTATAAGGTCCCCCATGAGCCTTGTTTTCTCCAGGCTAAACAATCCCAGCTCCCTCAGTTGGTCCTCCCAGGACTTGTATTCCAGACCCTTCTCCAGCTTTGTTGCCCTTCTCTGGACTCACTCCAGTACCTCAATGTCCTTCTTGTAGGGAGGGGTCCAGAACCAGACACAGTAGTATTGAATCTGGCTGGGGTGAAGTTAATTTTCTTCCTAGCAGCCCTCACAGTGCTGTGCTTTGCACTGGTATCTGAAAAGGTGGTGGTAACACGCCAGTGTTTTGGCTACTGCTGAGCAGTGCTGGCACAGCTTCAGCACTGTCTGTCCAACATTCTGACCCTCCATCAGTAGGCTGGGAGTGCGCAAGATCTTGAGAGGAGATACAACTAGAACAGCTGACCCAAATTGACCAAAAGGATGTTCCATACCATATGATGACAGTTTGGATATAAAAGTTAATAAAAAGGAGGAGAAAGAGAGGGTATCAGCTTTTCACAATGTTTGTTTTCTGCAGCAACTGCTAATGGATGTTGAAGCTTTACTTCCCAGAAAGTAGCTGGACACTGCCTGATGATGAGAAGAGAAAAAAAACCTCCAGTTCCTTCCTTGGCTTGTGCAAGTGCAACCTTTCACTTTTTCTTTAGTAAACTGCCTTATCCAGACCTACAAGTTTTTTACCATCTTATTTCCTTCTCCTGTCTTACTGAGGGGGAGTGATCGAGCATCCTGGGGAGCACCTGCTGCCCAGCCAAAGTCAACTCACCACAACAGTATTTGAGGTGCGGCCTCACCAGTGCTGAGTACAGGGAGAGAGTCACTGGTCCTGCTGGCCACACTATTTCTGATACAAGTCAGGATGCCATGAGCTTTCTTGGTCACCTGGACATATGGCTTGCTCATGTTCAGCTGGATATCAGCACTCCCAGGTCCTGTTCTGCCAGGCAACTTTTCAGGCACTCTTTCCCAAGCCTGGAGCAATGCATAGGGTTGTTGTGACCCAAGTGTAGGACCCAACACTTGGACTTGTTGAACCTCACACAACTGGCCCCAGCCTGTCAGTCCAGACTGTCCAGATCCTTCTGCAGAGCCTTCCAACCCTCCAGTAGATAAACACTTTCATCCAACTTGTATTCTGCAAACTTACTGAGGGTGCGCTCGATCCAGACCATTGACAAAGATACCAAATAAGACTGAACCCTGGACAATACCGTTTGTGACCAGCCAGGAGCTAGATTTAATTCTGTTCACCATCACTCACTGGAGAATCCATCCATACAGTTTTCTACCAAGGGAACAGTGCACCCATCCAAGTCATGAGCAGCTTGAATTTTTATTTAGTTAGGCTTCTGAAGGCTGCACATGCTTACTAGAAGGCAAGTATTCTTTTGATCTGACAAAGATCAAAATAAACATGAAGTATTACTAATTTTATCTACATAAAGCAATATATTTGTCCACATATTTTGAAACATTATTTCAAACCCAAATATTTCTAAGGTCAACACCATTGAAAGATGCTGAGATGCCTGTCTGCTATACATAAAACAAGCTGCACATATTAGGCACTCTGTGATTGTAATATGTGTAACTGTATACTGTTCTATGGAATAGAGCAAGTTTGGACAATGCAATGTGCAATCAGTAGCATTTAAAAAAACACCATGGCGATAAACTGCCCACTGGCAACATGCAATGTGCAGCTGCTTTAGGGAGATGAGTTTCTTATTCCCCAAATTCATGTCAAAAAAACAAAGCCTGTGCCCGTTGCTCCTTTAATTACTTCAATTCTCAGATACAAAATTGTATTTAAATGACATTTCTCCCACTTTTTTTTTTTTTTAACCATAATCAAAAGGAATATATAGAAGTTGCTGTCTGTGATAAGATCATCTGAAAACCTCTTGGCTTTTTTAGATCAAAATTAACTCCAGGAAATCTCAGGGACATTCGTGGTGTAACATCAAACACTGCCACTGCTGCAGGATGAGTAATATATTTTTCACTATGACAAATTCTGCCATTACTGACTTTTTCTCACTTCCTATCTGTGCAGAATTAAAAAAATACAAGTTTATTTTAGCAGGGAAAAAAAAATGCCTCTTTTTTCTACTGTGGAAGAAGAGCAATTCATCCCCTGTGTACAAACAAGTGATAGCAGTGTATTTTTACTTTTAGCCAGGAAAGTTTCCATTAGTCAACTCAGTACCACAAGTTAGAAATTTTATCTTTATTTGAAGAGCAGCTGGGGTGTGAAGAAATTGCTGTTGCTCATTCTAGTGAGGGTTTTTCTAATCTGTCAGTGTTGCCCTGAGTGCAAAACAAAAACTTTATCCAAGATCTCATTAATATGGAGATTTTAAATATAGGACAATGTGATTAATTTTTAATGTTGTTTGAATGCACACCGGAGTTTTTTGTTTTCAGCTTGTAGCACAAGCACAAAAAAAATAAAGGAGAGAGAGTTCTTCTGTTTGCTGGTTTTCACTCTGGAGTAAGGCATTGCCATTCTCTGCTGCCAGTCACATTTATTACCTTGAATGAGTCACTTGAATCTTCAGTATTCTTCTTCCAAGTTTCTGCAAGAAAGAGACAAGCCTGCATCACTTTATAAGCAAATCTCTCTGAGCACTAAATAAATACGCAAGATTCCCTGGTTAATCTATGAAACATTCTAAGATGTGTTCATGTAATATCTTCACCTCAGCTGAATATTAATAAACACCAGAAACTCTGAGAAAATATAATTCTTTGGGATTACCAGGGAAACTGGTCATCACATGCCCAAATTACTTGTAAAGTAGTTAATCTAAGCCACTGAGACATCTCAACTTTCTCACTGTAATCCTTTTATGGTAAAGGTAAAATAGTTCATGTCCTCAACCTGTAGGTCCACAGAAGAACACACCTGTCTGCTCCCTTTGGAGCTGGAAACAGCACCTTCCAGAGAAGAGGTATACACATACTAGCTGTTGTAAAGTTGTGCTGGGTCTCATTCCTTATTTTTCCTTTCTTCTTTCCACAATCCTTACTGATAATGTTGTGATATGTTTTGGGGTTTTTTCATTTCTGTTCCCATTACAAAGTTATATAATGATCCCTATTCATGAGGGTAGAAGCAGAACAGGATGCAATATTGTCATTAGGCCAGCCTACAATAGGAAAGGAGATCTCTGGAGAGCTGTAGATGGGTAAATTAATTGGAGTAAATCAGACATCAGCTCCTTCTGTTAGAGTCCTATCACAATGCCTTGTTGCACTGAGGTAGGACTGCACCTCTGGAAATGTTCTGGTTCAACTCCTTTGCTCAGAGTAGGGTCACCAAAAGCAGGTTACTCAGGGCTGTGTCCACTGGGGTTTTGAACACCTTAAAGGACAGGATTTTTAGTGTTGAAACACGCACATAGTAGAGTGTTTAGGTTTTTTCTTTATGTTTAAGTGAAACTTTCATAATTAATTTTGTGTTTATTGTTTCTCTTGTCCTGTCACTGATTCTGTCTGGATTAATGTTTTTTACTGCTCCCCTCATCATGTTCCAGATCTCTCAGTGTTTTCTCATACACATTTTCAGTGCCTTAATCATCTTTCTGACCCTTTGCCAGCTTGGTCCAGTACATTCCTGTCTTTCTTGCACTGGATCTAGACTCCAGGTGTGTATCACCAGTGCTGTGTCAATAGGGAGAATCCCCTCCCTGGACCTACTGGCAAAACATTTCTTATTATAGGCCAGGATACCAATGATTCCCTTTATAGCAAGGGTGAGTTGCTGACTTATGTTCAACTTTGCGTCCACCAGGACACACAGGTCCCCTCCTGCCAAGCTGCTTTTCAGACACTTGACCCAAACCTGTACTGAGGTTAGTATGAGGCTATTCCCTCTGAATTACAGGACTGGGCATTTTCTTTTGTTCAGCTTCATGAGGCTTCTCTCAGCGCATTTCTGCAGTCTGTCAGTATCCCTTCTGAATGGTAACATAACAGTGTAGTGTATCACCCACTGCTCCAAAGTTTCATATCATCTACAAACCTACTAAAAGTGCATTCAGTCCCATTATTCAGGTCATCAATGATGCTGTTAAACAGTACTGGCTCCAGCACCAGCCCCTGGGGTACACCTTTAAAGACAAAGCTTTAGCTGGAGGTCATGCCCTGATAGCAATCCTCTGACCTTGGCATGTCAGGCAGTTCTCAGCACACCTTGTGGTCCACTTATCTAGCCTCTTTGTCTCAGTTTGTCTACAAAGAAGATTTGAGAGACAGTGTGTTACTAAATATGCAATATATAACATCCACTTGTTACTTACTTCAGTGTACTAAGTTTGAAATACAAGAATATATGAGATGTCATAGGGAAAACATAATAAAATTACTTGAATTGAAATGCATGACCTTTCTTACATTTGTTCACTCCATCACAGACGGTGTTTTGGGATAGTCAAACTAGCTTTACTGACATGCAACAAATTTGCCTGATTACAACAGATGAAATATGTTGCTTAGGCAATTGGAAGAGAGGGCTGTCAAGGTCACGGTGCTGATTATGGAATGCTTTTCAATGTCTCTCTCCTGATGTGCTAAGTTGCTATAGTGATTATCCATCTGCTTTTACAGGGACTTCATAAACATCAAGGAAAGCTAATCCATTTGCCTGTAATATTCATTCTGAATATTAAACTATTATATGAAAGAGGGTAATACTTGACATGTCTAGTTCATTAAAGGTTCCCTTGGACAGATCTGAAATGATATTACAGGCCATTTTGAGCTGTAGACAAAAGTTTTTCAAACCTGCTAAGCAGAGTAAGAAAATTACCCATGCAAACAAGAACAGCAACTTCTACTTATAAATCTTAATCAGAATTTCTGAGTGAAATTGTAGTCTGTAGTACATATACAGCCAGAGAAAACACCACAGTGTAGTATTTATTCTTTTTCAGGATATGAGTGCTATCATAATGAAGTATCAATGCACAATTTGAGGATCATGTCCCTGTGTCAATTTAGTTAAGGAGCCCTTCATATTAGGGCCTGACATCTATTAACCACAAAAAAGCTGTAGTGACTTAGAAGATCCTGTAGTTCAGGATCACTTGTTTAGGATAGCTTGTGACGCTATCACAAGCGTCATAGTCAACAGAGATCCTTTTTCCCCCTTACCTTGTTGTGTTCCAGTTCTCTTTCTTTGTAACATAAAGTACTGACAATATAATAATAACTTTCTTGAGCTCTTTCAGAGCACTTTAATCAGTAGATATCCTTACAGTTTGCAAGTAAACACCTCTGTATCATAGCAAACATAGTAGGGTAGATCCCAGAATTCTGTATAATTTCATAGCAGGTATGTATGCTTGTGTAGGTAGTCATGCAGATAAGAATATTTTGTTTGTTTCTTTTAAAACATTGGCAGAATTAATTTTAATTCCTGCTAGTTATAGTTATAACTTGAAATACTCTGCATAGGACATTGAAAATAATAGATAAGATCTCCAGATAACTCTTAGACAAATAAGTCACATTGTGATAGATAATTTCAGTCCCCAAGAGGCATTCTGTTTTGTGTTGTGGCTTCTTGCGCAGCAGGGTAAAGTTCCAGATTTGGAGATTCTGAACATCCCTGTGATGCAATGAATAAGTAATCATGCTTGATCCAAAACCAATTAAAAGCAACTCAGCTTTAAGTCATATTTAAGCAGAAATGATAAATTGGGAACAGATCATAGCATCTTGCAAGTCATCCAGCTGTTAGATCTTGATAAATATATTTTTTCCTAGCCAGGCATTTCATGGCTTATAGTTTCACTTCAAGCTCTTTAAGCAAGTTGACAAGGGACCTCTCAAAAAGCAAATAACTTCTCCAAGTCCCTGAAATGAAAGGGAACAGGAATCAGAGTCACTTTTTGGCAAATCGTCAACAGCAGCTTGATATTTTGCAGCCTGCTCTGAGGAATGTGAAACTACTTAAAATGTTTAAAACTGTACATCTTCCCCTGATGCAGGAAGGCATCCACTGTTGAAAGCAGAATGATGTTAATTTATCAGAATACTTAAAATACCAAAAAGATGACAATCGTTTCTTACAGACTTTTAAAAATCAGACACTTTTTAAAATCAGATTTAAACCACTCAAGTAATTTGAATTTTTACATCACACAGCAAGAACCCCATCTGAAATAGGAAAATGTGATGCGAAAACATGTATATACAAGCGCAAATCTAAAAAGTGGTTCCATTTTGGGGAGAATTGTGTAACCTAAGGGAACTAACCAGCCATATTCACCTTTTCTTTAATCAGTACTGAAAACAGAGAGAGAAATGTCAGAGCTTCTCACTTATCCAGTCAATCCTTTCTTTATTTGAAAAAATAAATGGCAGTGAGACTGCCCAGAGAAATAAATAAGATGCTGTGAATGATGTTGTGTGGTATTTGCATGCTAGGGAGTAGGCAACTGACATAAAGAACAGCAGAATGTCTGGACAAGGATACTATGTACAAGACTGTGAATTTGATGATGATAGGTGGTCTAAGGTCTGATAAACCCAGGAACATGTAGCCGTCTAAAAAAGATAGCTACGCGTTCATGTTTCAAGAGTAGCAGAAAGAAGATGCTTAGAGGAGAGAGAAAGAAAAGAGAATATGGGAAGATTGGCTCTTAGTAGCCCTCTAGCTTGTTTGGCATCTGGAAAAGCATCTGGAGGCCCAGTGGAGAGAATATTTAGAAATCAGAGCAAAGAGGTCAGCAAATGAGAGACCCAAGTGTCAACACTGAGTTTAGTGATGCCTACATATGCAAGCAAGCTTGCTCGCATATGTAGGCAGATACAATTATGTCAAGCAAGTCTTATGATGAGACATATAATTGGTATATGATCATTTTTTTTATTCACTGTGAGTTTATTATCTAGAAAGCACTACAAGTCAAAGGTAATGTAGGTGACCTGCAGTTTACCTTGGCGGGGACTTTATTTTCCTCAAAAAAAAAAATGAGTAAATTAAATAATTTAATGATAAAACTTGATGGAGTAACTAAGTTCTCTTCAGGTGGGTGATGGACAGATGCAACTATTGGGATACATACCTGAGCAGGAGCTTTACTGTGGAAAAATACCCATTCTGTTATTTTGGAAATAAGAACTTACTAACCCATCCTGTTATTCAGAAATGTTAAGCAGGGACTAATAGACAGTGGCTTATCCTTCTCATTTTGGAAGACATATGAAGATTAAATGAACCTATCATAGCTCAAAATATGTAATTTTCTGGGTTTGGCTTATATTTGTAGATAGAAGAAGTCTCCTATAACAAGAAGGAAATAAAGCAAAATAGTCTGGGTTTGATCTGGAAATGTCAGTGATACACAGACAAAATTCCTCAGATACAGATCAGCAAACATAGTTTGCCATTCTTTTTCCCATGTATATGAAGAAAGCAGATTTTTATGCCTCAGTGCTTTGTTGTGGGTTGTTATGCTCCTGAGCTGTACTGTGGGCACAGCTGTCACCAGTAAACAGCCTGAGCCTCACAGCTAGATGAGCAACATTCAACTCTTACCTTTCACACAGTTTGTAAACTCACTGTATTTCATGTTGAGGGTAATAACAGGTATTTCCAGGTACCTAGCTCCTCAAAAAGCTATTTGAATGCACAAACGTGTGCAGTTGAATTTACAAGAGTTAGATGGTTTAAAAAATGCTTTCAGTTATAAAATCTCTCTCTAAAAATGAGCTATATTAGATAAACAAAAGGGTCCTTCCAAACCACGTCCTCAAGAAGTAGCTCATGGTTCAGACTTACCTTGGGATTTTTGTTCTCAGGGACAAGGAGTTGTTCAGAGATCTCCCCACTTGCAAGAGGTTCAGTAACTGTCATTCTTTTTTTTCTTTTTTTTTTTTTTTTCCTGAAGTCCAGCTTAGAATGTCACTGGGATAAGCAAGGAGGGGGACTCTGTCATCCTGTCAGAAAATGATTTTGCAAAAGGTAAAATTCTCTGACCGGAACTATGTAAGAATTTGTCACATTGCACTTTATTCTAAACACTCTTGGACTCTATTAATAGTTCATCCATCAAATTTAAAAACCAGATTTTAGAGGCTGAAGCCATTAAAGAGTTGTTGCCTGGGACTCTGCTAAAGAGTCACAACAGTGTCTCAAACCCCACTTTTTCTGCGTCTATTTGCATTGTAGTTTTTTTCCTTTTCCTTCTCTCTCTGAAGTTTTGTTTTGGATTTTTTTTTAATGGCAAATGCTTGTATAGCAAACTCTGTACCTAAATCAGGTGTTTGAATTTTTCTGAGAACTCTGTTTACCCATTGTTCTGCTTTTGCACTTGATACAGGCCAAAATTATCCAGCAATGTTTTCCAACATCATCAATGATTCAGAAAGTATGATGGAGCCGAGAATTATTTTTTATTCATAAAGCTTTTTTTGGCTTTTTTTTTTCCCCAGCCTGGGAATTTCAGACCTCGTTTGTATTTAGCAAGACCAATGCATGGCAGGGTGAGAACTTTAATGGCTTAAAGAGCATGCAGGCCTCAAATACATTGTTGAACAGAAGGCTGTGAGGTCACTTGCATTGGAGAAGAGAATTTAATTCACTGTCATGGTTTAAGCCCAGCCAGCAGTCAATTACCACACAGCCACTTGGTTACTCCCCACCAGCAGGGTCAGAAGGATGAAAGCTAGAGAACTCATGGGTTGAGTTAAAGACAGTTTAATAGGGGAAGCAAAAGTCACTCATTCAAGCAAATTAACATAAGAAATAAATTCTCTGTTTCCCATGGGCAGGCAGGTGTTCAGCCATCTCCAGGATAGCAAGGCTGCATCACGCATAAGGGTTACTTGGGAAGACAAACACCATCACTTCAAACAACCCCCTATATCCTTCTTCCCCTACTCCATATATACTGAGTATGATGGATGCATCATACTGAGTATGATGGATGG
>JAWWMO010000083.1:81412297-81475642 GCA_035047845.1 Dendrocincla fuliginosa | reverse complement strand
GGTATGGTATGGTATGGTATGGTATGGTATGGTATGGTATGGTATGGTATGGTATGGTATGGTATGGTATGGTATGGTATGGAACATCCCTTTGGTCAGCTGGGGTCAGCTGTTCTGGCTCCTCCCAGCCACCCATCAATCCCCAGCCCCCTCACCAGCGTGGCAGTACAAAAAGCAGAAAAGGTCTTGTCGCTGTGTAAGCACTGCTCAGCAACAATGAAAACATCTCTTT
The DNA here is from genome assembly GCA_035047845.1 of Dendrocincla fuliginosa. NCBI lineage: Eukaryota > Metazoa > Chordata > Aves > Passeriformes > Dendrocolaptidae > Dendrocincla > Dendrocincla fuliginosa. Next base: position 81,475,410 of record JAWWMO010000083.1, on the reverse strand, counting down.
ATTATCAACCCTGTGTTCAGCACAAATCCAAAACCCAGCCCCATACCAGCCACTGTGAAGAAAAATCAGCACACTCATTAGCACCACAGACCCATAGACTGTGGCTGCTTACAGAGATACATCATTTCCACTGCATTGACCCTGTCAGAAGTGTAGGCTTAACATCTCATCTGCTGGTCCCTAAAATGTTAAGACATTTTCAGAGAATATGTCAGAGAAAAAATCCATCTATATTGCTTTCCCTGAAAATATCACCCTGCCTGGAACTAATATCCGCTTTAAACTCATCAACAGTGAGCCTGTGAGAGCCTAGCTGTGTCAGCACACGGCCCCAGGGCCCTCAGTAGCACACGTTAGGGCACGGAACGATCCAGTAGAATAACTTTGAAACACAGGAGGAGCTAACACTGTGTCTACGTGGTATGGTCCTGTCTTGCTGCAAGAAGGTCAGGGGTTATTGACACCATTTTGTGGGCTCTGATGTCCTTGCACAGACAAGATCCAGTGATGCAGACACTGGTCTGGCATCTCTGGGAGCCATGTGGGCAAAAATACACATACTTTGGGATATGTGAGGAATCACCATAGGCAGCAGGGTTTTATTTGAATGCATGACTAGGAATTAACATCTAGTTAACAGGAAACAGTCCTTCACCTGTGCTTTTCCTCTGCCTCATTTAGATCATGATCTGTGAGTGAAGGCAAGTATTACTAATGTAGCTGTGTGTTCTCTACAGATGCCCTTGTAAGAGTTCAGAAACCCTTGACCTAGACATGATAAATAATGAGAAAATTTTAAAAGCAGATGAATTTTACAGCGGGATTTTACAGAGCCCATTTTTATCATTGAAAACTGAGTTCTCTGTAGAAGAACTGAGCAACAGCTCACAGTTCCTGTAGAGAGTTCCTGTGTATTTCTCTGCTTCTCAATGGAGAGACAAACAATTGAGAGCAACAACAGAGTACCAAAATCTGTTTTGTCCACCAAATCACCTCTGGGGGACACCTATTTTAAGCCTAGTTGCTCAAAATTTGGTGATCTTAATCATAGACTCATAGAATCATAGAATCATTATGGTTGGAAAGGACCTCCAAGATCATCAAGTCCAACCTTTGACCAAATACCACCATGGACACTGACCATATTATGGAATGCCATGTGTACCCATTTTGTTAATACTTCCATGGATAGTGACTCCATCACTGTCCTGGGTAGCACATTCTAATGCTTAACCACCCTTTCAGTGATGAAATTTATCCTAATATCCTACCTGTACCTCCGCTGGCACAAGTTGAATCTGTTTCCTCTTGCCCTTTTGCTATTACCCGGCAGAATAGGCTGACCCTATAAAATCTTATATTTCTTTATATTAAATTACACTTAAATTTGGACAGCATGTCAGTGAATACTCCCTGGTATGTTTCTCACCTGTTTTAGACCAATGCTGTGCACTGAGTTAGGGCCTGATGCTACAATCCTGGCAGTCGATCTCATGTTCACAAAAAAGGGGAGAATGGGCTTTCACGATGGCAGTCTAAGGAAGGAAGTCTTTTCTTCTGCAGGTCCCCAGGTACCAGAATGCCACTCACCAAAGGAACACAGCAGGAAATGTGGAATTATGTTCCCTAAACTGGCAGATGTTCACCTGAAACCTGCACGTATTTTACTGTCAATCATACTATTTTTAAAAAATCTTCTCTTTAAATCACAGTACTGCTAGCTCACCTTTCCTGCAAGATCACTTTTTATAAATTGATAAATATTTTAAGAGTACTATGTATTAGATTGAGTGAAAAAAGAATTGTTTACCATTTGTTTTTCGTGAAACACTGTTTGGTTCAAAGTCTTACATGGAGTTAAGTCATTTACTCATGAATCACATGTGTCAAGGTTTTGCTTAATTTCTCCAGGGGCTGAATAGAAGGTTGTTTGGACTGCAGATATTTTGGACCATAAGCAGAAATAGCTAGGGACTAGAACTACTAAGATTAAAGGCTGCAGACAGAGGGCAAGTCAGCACAGAATTACTGCTCCTTTTGTCTAGGGTTTGAAATAGCCTGCTCTATTCCCAGTGCCCCTAGTCACTCGCTACACATGTAGCCCATGTACAGGCCTGAAGCTAACAAAGCATTTAAACATGTTGTTAGGGAAGGTTGAGACTGAACATAATTCACAGCTGATGACAGGATAAAAAAGAACTTACAGACTCAACCTGCAATGCTGACAGTCTGAGCAGAGAGGGTCAGAGAGGGGATTAGTTTAACCAGATTCAAGTTATTCAACTTTTCTCCCTTGCTGTTACTAAGCAAAAAAGTTCATATTCAGGTAGATTTTAAGGAATATAAATGAGTCAGCAGTTCCATTTTATGACTGTTTTAAAATTAATCTCTTTACTTAATAGCATTACCATTTTCCCTAGATGTTATACTCATCCTCAGTGAGATGTTATTCAATTTTTTTTTTTTTTAAATCCTCCAAAATCATCCAAGCAGAGAGAGTAAGGGCTCTTTGATCTCTGTCACAAATAAGGTGAATGGAGGAAAGTATCCCACAATAAGGAGCTGTGCTGTTGTCCAGGTGATAGTAGACAAATGCAAAATTCCCCTCCAAACAATAAAAATTAAGACTGAAAATACCCAAACGTTACTACATTTATGATCCTTGCTCTATCCCAGGTTTTCAAACTAATCTCAGTAAGTCACAGAGCCTAGATAACCTAAACTGTTTATAGGTATCCAATTTTCACAGATTTCAGCAGGAGTAGTTGTTCATTGCTTTATGGCTCAGGGATTTAGCTTCTCTATACCCTACATCTTCATTTTGAAATGGAATAAAGAGAATCGAGTTTTCACTGTAGCCTTCCCTTCCCAGCATGGCATTATGAGGCTGAACAGCACAGAGCTATTTACTACAACAGAGGAAACTTCCCTGTCCTCAGTCCCTTCCCTGCCTAACCTACCCTACCACTAAAACACTTAAAGAACGTGTCAAAGTGCTTTTCTAAATCATAGCCTCTGGTACAAATTAGGAGGAGCAGTTGTCATTACCTTTTTCAGACCTCTGAGAAAAAGGAGAGGCAATACCAAGATGAAGTAACTCAAATGAGTAGATAAATAATCAATACCACACAGTCCCAGATTCCTCCCATCTGGAATTAATGCTCATGGCAATCATTTGAAAGCAAAGCAGTTGGAGGTTAAAGTAGTGAAGGGGGAAAAAAAAAAAAAGAGTATATTTCTATCTTCAAGATCATGAAATGCAGCAACACTGAAGATGCAGGAGCTTAATTTGCAAAAAAAACCCAAAACAATAATGAGCCTGCATTAAGCCATACATTAGTCAACACTGTGTTATTGTATAGCAGAACTTTGTGCCTTTAGTCACTGATTTTTTTTTTACATTTGACAATGATATACAACTTCTGGGTAAAGCCCTTAAGTACTGTTTTCTAAATCTATATTTATATTGAAGCAGATAATCTATCTTTTTGACAATATTAATCACCCAAAATATAATCTGTAAATTAAAAATTGTATAATATTGTTACCCAGAAATACTTCATCCAGCAGAGAACATTTGTTTTCTGTGTTGCTTTTCTAGTAGAAAAAAGTCATTAAATGATTCACTTAACTATGTCTCTATTAATAATATTTTCTCAGGCTTCTGTAAATTAAATAAAAAATTTGACTCCTTGAGAATCTCTGCAGATTCTGTGCTTTGAAGATTAATATATATTGCAAAATGTTGGAATATACAGATATTTTAAAGTCTATAAATCTTTTCTAAGCTGGACAAAACAATCTAATATAAAGCACCTAGTTTAAAGCTCCTGAGTAACTGTGCTAATTAACATCCCCATGGACCGTTTGCATACCAAGGGCCTGGTACAAACTATTTCAATAATACATCATAGATGCTGTTGCTTCTCTGCACAGAATTCTCCATTTTCCCCATTTCTGCCACCAAAGTAAATGTTCTGTACTTGGATTCAAGAAATGCCCACCTGTTGCCCTAGAGCAGTCAGCCACCTAGGTTCCTTCCTTGTAGTTGTATCACATCACAATCCATGAAAATATCAACAGGAAAAGAATTACTAAAACTTTCAGGCTCCTACCTTATGTCCAGAATCACCCTGTAGAAACTTTGATAGATATTCCTTGAAGTCTCAAAAAAGAAAAGGACAAAAATAAAACACACCCCTAAAAAACCCCCACTGCATTAACACTCTCCAGTGTTAATCAGTGAGAATTTTAAATGTAGCTGCACTGTAGAATTTGAAGTCTTTGCAAACCTAATTACAAATTAGATTACAGAGAGGAAAGTATGATTAATTTGTAATCCTCAGGCCTATTGCACTAGATAAATTCTGATTACTTTTATTTTTTTTTTTTAATTTTAATAGTAATTTTTGGCAGACAAATATCAAAGGCCTCTGAAAACTTTGCAAAATAAGATTTATCTTTAGCTTATATGGTATGTTATGCCTATAGGGTAGAAATTATTATCAAGTGCTATGTAATGTGACTCATTCTTTTTTTTTTTCTGTAGTTTTAAAGTGCCAACCTCCATTTTCAGATAATTTATTGTCAGTATGGCCATATTCATTCTCTAGCATAAGGAATTAGTTAGCACTGGAAAATATTTTTCACCAAGTCAGTTCCTTTTAATATTAACCCATTAGAACCATCATTTGGAGAGCTACTGTAGAGTAAAACGTACCTCTGCTCATCAGGTCCCGTTCAGACCAAGTCGAAAGCAAAACAATAAAGCCAGGTTTCACTTGTTTTTCTACTCAGAAAGTGAGGCACTAACTTTCAGATTTTAATTGTAATCTGATATGAATCTAATATTCAGGTCCATTTTGACCTTTTAAAAAGTTCAGCATCTGATTTAAAAAGATATTGACTTTGCTCTTGGTGTTTGGCCAACAACTAGCAAATGAATGGTCTTCATCTTTTGCATGTTTTCTATAGGTTCATAACAGTCAATGGAAGTTGTTCAGTCATTAAGACTGTGTTGAATTTCAGAGTTTGGTAGAATAGAATATCTTTCTAAAGTAGATAAGTATTTTTTTTCAATTCAGGTTTTTTGTCCTTCTTTAAAGTCTGCAAAAGAAAATATTCTCCACTGGAAGTCTAAATATATCAATATTTCAATCCTTAGCAGGCCACAAAACATATTGGTGCCAATACCTTTCCATCACTACTCTTGTGCATTTTTGACAGGACCTGCTGAATGGGACATGGAGGACCAACACCATTCCCACTAATCACAATGCTGTATTTTCATAGCATGCTCTGTAGTTCAGGAATTTGGCTCAGAAGTCTCTCTGAAGTTCACAGGATGTGTTGCAAAGAACCAAAAGCATGTCTTAACCAGATGGTTGAGAAACAATTTCAAAGCTTGCTGGATCTGTCAATCTTTTTTTCCTATTTTAACAAAAAAAAGCAAATAGTAAATGCCTATGTCATTAATTATCTTTATTAGACCTGATGCAATTGGTAATCATTTTACTCTGTTTTTTCTGACTTCTTTAGTTCATCTTTCTCCAACCTAAGGTTCACCTCTTTCTCACTGTACCTCTTTGGTGTGTACTCAAGAATTTTATTTTAATGTGAGACTCAAGGTGGTTCAGTTATAGTAAATCATTATTTTATTATATTTGTTCCCCATGAGAGATTATAGCATTACTCACATGACTAGTTCTGCAAATCAGCAGTTCTGAAAAATTAAGACCTTAAGAGATCAGAAATAGTTTATGTGTACTTCCTCATATTATAAACCATAGTCGTGAATATTTTTCATTACACTATGCTTGTTTTTATCATGTACATGTGAAACAATTGGGTTATGAGTACAGGTCAATCAAAAGCCCTCCCCAAAAATTTCCCAGTAAATTGGATGTCAGTTTTACACAGAGACACCATAATTACATAGAACACTAGACAATACAACCAACATTATAAAATTATGACCTTACCTATGGTGTTAAAGGAAAGCAGTTCTTAATTTGTAACGAGAGGAAAAAACATACTAGCTGTAATTAAAAACAGTATCTGTGCATGCATTTGTACTCATCTTCTGTCAATATTTGTAAGTGAAGACAGATTTTTGCATATATATATATATACGTACATTTATAAATGGAGTATTTACCATGCTGTGTTTCATTCCATAGCTCAGCTAAACTGCAGTAAATAAAATTTCCCACTTGCAACTACCTAGTCAGTGTGAAAAGCTTTTACTTACCCTTGTAGTTGCAGAAGATCATACTAGAAGAGTTTCTTTTTGAATGCTCCAGAGATGTGTGTACATAATTCAATATGATCAGAGAACTGTGAAATGATCATGTAGAGAAGATTAATATAGAGGCAGTCTATGGCAAATATGCTCACAACTGCCTTAATGGTAAAATGCCAGTAAATGTCAAAAAAAAAAACAAAACAAACAAACAAACAAACAAACAAAACAAAAAAAAAAAAAAAACAACAAAAAAAACCACACACACACCCCACCAAAATAAGCATTTGTGCACTTGAGCATCTCAAGCCTGTAATTTCAGAAAACTCTCTTTGGTTTAGTTTGCTACTGTCAGAGTATGTTCTGTACTGTGTAAAAAATAACTGCTATGAGAAGGTATCCCAAAATACAACTTTTCAGAACCTTTCAAAATCATTAAACAATTGTGAAACAGCATTTTACTTTTCTCCAAGAATTTAATATAGGAATTAACAGCTAAGCACAGAAAAACCAAATCTAGCTGCATCTACCAGTGGGCAACTTGACATAGCTTTGCGAAAGAAGGGACTTGCCTTGGCCCCCATTGATATAAAGGGGACCAAGGTCAGCTAAAAGACAGCTATATGAAAGGAAACTTCAGCAAGAAGTTACTCTCTACTGACCACACGTACAGAATAAGCTACTTTGGGGAAAAAAGATTGCATAAAATCCTCAGTTCTCTCTGTAAACCAGGAGTCAGGGAGGACGAGAAAACATCCGTTCTCTGGCCTCCTGCTGCATTTATTTTAAGTCTTATAGCAAACCTTAAATCTTGAAAAAATGTGACAAGGTAGCCCCACCTGAGGGCAGGAATGTTTCAAAAAGTGTGAGGTAAATACAGGGGTTATTTGGATTCTGAGAAGCTCGTGTGTTTCTTAATTGGACACTTGAGCACTTATCCACAGAGCGCTTAGCCACCTAGCACAGAGAAGTTAAGATCCTAAGTATCTTTGATGCTGTACACATAGAGCAGGTATTAACAAATGCAATGGTATAGTAATAAATGCAGTGTCACTGCTAACATGGAGTGGCTTCTGTTTAAAATTAAATGGGACATGCTTGATCAAGGGGAAGGAGATGAAAGAGAGAGGTCTGGGGCACACTAAAAGGAGTAATAGAGTTGAGGAGACACGAATCTAGATAACCATGTCTCCTTGGTTACATGGAACGTGGATGAGAGAGAAGAACAGGCAATTATATACATTTGCTAATTTGGGATTGATTTTAATAAGGTGCGTGTTTACTGTTTTGTGGAAAGATTCTGAACTGTGTATGATATACTAGAAATCAGTATTTCTTAACTGCATATTATTAAAGGGTTTAGAGAGTTTCATCTAAGGAAAATAAATAATGTGTAACTTTGGATATAGTAAAACAGGGGGACTGGATTCTCAAAAATTTCCAAGAAATAAAACTTTCTTTTGGATTACCAGCTATCAGCTAAAGTTTGTAGCCTAGTTGTTACGAAAAGTCTGGAGAAAAAGGCAGATGTTTGCTCTGAATTGAGTTTCCCTTTAAATTCTAGATTATTTTTTATGCCAGCTGATAAACCAGACTGATTTCCACTTCTGGGGCCTTCAAATACAACCAGTTTACTTTTCCAATGAAGTCATATTTTTCCTTCATCAGACTGAATTAAACATTCTGTCAACCTGTCAAAATGATCAGTGTGATCAGCAGATGGCAGAAATGTGGTCCAGGCTTTTTTTCAGGATGGTCATCTGGAGACCAAGTAACACCTCTGACAAGTTATACAGATTTACACTGTGGAGGAAGCATTTCATCTAATATACTTGATCTTGTGCTTACTACTTAAAAACTAAAGAGTTTGGCAGGTACATTTTTGTTTTTCCCTTTCCTTCTGTTGGCACTAACTAACGACAGCAACCTTTTTCAAGGTGTCAGTCCATAATAGACCTGATTTTTATCCTTGCAAGTATTTTAGTCAACAAAAAATCCAATTTGATTCCAACCTCTTCTTTTCATGCATTTGGTAAAACATAATTTGAAATCTAATTTGACAAAGTGATGAAAGAAATCTCTTTATTCCAACTGTTTTGTAAACCCAAATTATGGGAGACAGCTTAAAGCAGGGAAAATCCCTTCCCTTACCAAAAAGCTCTTGAAGCTCAGAACTAGATTCAGCTAAAAAATTGAGCAGGTAATAAGACATTATGGAACATTTCTAACACAAATGGAAAGGTGTCAGGCTTCTCTACCTCCTCGTAAATCCTTTGCTCTTTGAATTGTCATTTCTCATGTGAGTCAGTTATCCAGTATGCTGAGCTGATAAGTGGGGCAAGAGGTCAGAGATACGTTCTGTGTTGGTTTTCTGATGCTGTCCTATATTTCAAATATAAAAAAAAATTAAATATTTGCTCAAGCTGATAGACAGTGAAGTATTTTAACCCTCCTGTTAAGGAGATAGATCTTACTTCTTAACTCACTCTTCTCTCACAGACTATCTTTGTTATATTTCTTTCTGTGTCATGCTTACCAAGTTTTTAAAACATTTTAAAGCAATATTTTAATAATTAATATTCAAAGTTATTTTAGTTGTAGAACAAAAAAAGAGTAATTTTTTCACAAGATTTGATCAAAAGTAACTCAAATTGGCCTGAAAATATGTGTTGAATGGCATACCAAAAGAAGTTCCTCAGTACTGAATATCGAGACAGGGAAGCATGACACAAAACACAAAATATCCACAACAGTCACATTTAGTTCTATCTCATTAAATGAGCTGGCCACATGCTGAGGAGCAAGGATGTATAATGCTGGTAGGCAAGTACAAGACAGTGCACAGATATCCCAGCTCCTGGGCAGAAAGATAGGGATGAAATTTTTCTTAGGTGTAATAGAACACAAGTGTCAATCATGTAACCACAGAATCATTTGCCAAATCCACACAACCTGACACATTTGCACTTATCTCTTTGTCACTGCTTTAAAATCATGGGGTTTTTCAGCTGCAGTGTCTGCATGTGATGTGTCAAGGTGTTCTTTAAGGGATGGCTGAAGGTCAGACTCCACAAATCCATTATCACATCAAAGTGACTGATTGCTGTCAAGCTGGCCTGAGTCAAGAGTCAGCAATGAATTGCATTTATTTATCGTGCTGAGGGGTGTGTGTGTAAGGTGTGGGACACCAATATACATGGAATGTAAACTCAAAAGTGTTTATGGGCTTCAAACTGTGATAAATGTTTTTTTCACCAATGAAGAAGATGCACTTGCCCCTCTAAAGGTTAATGACTTAATAATTCAATCAATCATGGAGACATTCAAAAGAGCCTTTAGTAATTGCCAGAAAACAAGAATATCCAATTATTTTCTTTTCAGAAAAGAGGGGAGAGACCTGCAGGTTTAGTTCTTGACATAACTAGATGCAGCATAACTCTTCTATGTGTTTCAGCTAAGTATTTTGTAATTATATTGTCTATATTTGGAATTTATAGCCAACTTTATTGTCTATGTACCTTAGTCCAGCTTGTGTTGCGAGTGATTTCAAGGTCCTAGCAACATAACAATGTTGTCATTTTTGCAGGTCAGTGATCCATTTATCAGGAGACTAGGCAGGATGACAGTGCTGTAGAGCACTGCAACAGACAAAACAGGCAGCTCCTCTGTGTACCTGGTGGATCAGGGAGCTAGTAAACACAGAGCTTTAGGTAGTAGAAGTGACTTATGACACTTCTGGATTCAATCTGGTGAACTGCCTGGGAGCAATAGGATATTGGTCAAAGTTTCTTGAATCTCAGCTACATTAGTGAGTTCATCTCACTGTGAAAGTGTGTGAAACATCTGCTTTATAAATGGAAGTAATAGAAGATTTTAAAAAATGATTAATACTTCTAAGTACCATCATTTTAGTTATATGTCCTTTCAGAAAGTGTTTTTAGAGTGTGTAGGACAATTTCCATTTGAACTCTTTTCCTTTGGGGTTAATATTAATCCAGGTGTTTTCAACCAGTACACCCATTATTATCCATCACTTTCCAAAGTCTAAATTTTAGAGACAAATCTTCAGCTATTGCCTAAAAGCAAATGGATGAAGACAGAGCTTGGTAAGTAAGGATTGTGCAGTTCACAAGGGGACTGGAACATCAGTTAAGAACTGGTATGAGACATAGCACAATCCCACACTTGCTCCCTTTACTGGAAAAAAGAATGTGATGTAAGAAATCCTTGGGACCCATCCACACTATTAAGTATAATATTGAAAGCATGCTTTTTACTTCCTTATTTGGAACTTCTCACCATCTTAGTTGCTTCACTCACAGTAACTTCAAAGTTTGTAACCTAGCAATTGTCACAGGACAAAACCAACCATGAAACAGACAAGCTGAGTACTTATTTTGAAAGCCTGATGACTTTCAATTACTACTTATATATGCAGGAATATATGCATATATATATGTGTGAGAGAGAGGGTGTTAAGAGTATGTATATACTATAATTTTAAGCACCATACTTTAAAATAAAATCCTGTCTTTTAAAATATTTTGCATAGTATAATGTAGATGTATTCATATATATGTTTTACTCTGTTCTTCTGGTTAGTATTACTTTTGACATGCAATTTGAAATTAGAGGACTGAGTCTCTTAATTGATCAAAGAGGGTGAAAAGGTGGTTCTGTATTTATTTTCTACATCAAACAGAGCTTAGCTGTTCTAAAAAAAACCTAGAATGATATAAGCTATATTGTCCCTGTGAAAGCTGCTAACCACTTCTTTTACTGTCAAAGCAGGAACTGTTTGCCATTTTCATTTACTCTCATCAGAACAGTATCAAACTCTATTCAGTGCCAAAGCCTCATTGTATTAAAGTGCCTTGTGTTTTATATGGATCTGCTCTTTCAAATACTTGTGTATCAAAAGGAATTTTCTTTTACTTCAAACTTGAACCTTCTATAAATGTCAATTTTTGTTTGTGTCATCATAACTATCCACACAAGGGGGAAGTTTTCACAACGGGTTATGTCTTCACATTAATAAAACCTAGATTTAGGTATGCAGTCATCCATCTTCACCAATTAACCACTTACAGGAAAACCAACTCTTAAATAAATGATAGTTCCAAATGTTTCTTCAACTTGAGTGAGCTCATAGGTTTACTTCTAAAATATTCACCCTGCTGTCAAAATTATAATACCAAGAGACTGTTTTCAGTATCTGTACCACTGACATTGTATTACTTTTTTTTTTTCCTTGTTTTAAGAATTTGAATTTTGAGTGGTTATCTGTAGACCATTAACAGAACAACACCTGCATTCAGAGGGTCATGTAAGTATGGGGCCTTTTCAATGACTGTATGGATAAAACTTTTATTTAGTTCCTGTGACAAAAGTTGTAGCAATAAAGACAGATTGATTGACTGATGACACTCATGATACTGGAACAGGACTTCAGCTAGAATAAATCAAATCAGCTGAACTGAGGACCTAGTCCATTATTTCAAAAACCCTTTGTTCATTTTCTGTACCTTTGGTCTACTGCCAAATACACTTAAGATTGAGTTGGTAACTGTATGAATTCAGCTGAACAGCAACACAAAACCAAAGCACAACAGGTGACACAGAAGACCAGGAAGCAAGTAAGAATATCTAAAGAGTTCATATGTATGTTAGCCCAGTATGAATTTATCTATTAAATAGCGGCTGTAGTTGCTATCAGGTTGCTACATGGTTGGAAGCAGACGAGGATGTGCCCAGAGCAAAGGGAAAACGAAGCATCAATAACACAACATCTGCACTACAGTGTATTTTACACTATTGTTCATGTTCCTCTCTGTTTGATATTCTGTAAGTGCTTACCGAAGAGACTAGGAGTCCGTTCTAAGAAAATTACTGGGTTTGAGTTTCTACATATTTTGCTTGAGTATAAACCTGAAAGTATTCTAACAGAATTTGGGCATAATGCTAATGTTATTCTGGTATTTCATGAAAGCATTGGAAGTGCAGTCTATCCATAATAACACATTAATGATAACACAAACATATTAAGTGCAGTGATGGTGTAAATAGAAATCACTGTTTTGCTAAGTTGAAAAAGCTTGCATACCAAATAGATGCTACAAACCAAAGATCTCTTTATTTCATTGAAGTTAATAGAGCCTATATATCCAAAGATTCTCTAAAATTTCAGCTTTGTTTTCAAATACAGGTTTATGACCCATACATTTACTAGGAGCAATTTTATTCCTCAAGTATTAATGTGAATGGTAATGTACATAATTCTTTGATTATTATATTTTCACAAGTAGAGGAAAACAAACATTTCAATGCTAAGAGCAAACTCTCTGGAAAATATAATTCTAAAAGTATTTGTGAATTCACTGAATGTTTTCAGCTCAGAAAATATATTCTGTCATAGAAAACTGACCAAGGAGGAAATGTGCGAAAACCCAAGAGCCTTGGTGATTGTGTCTGATGGGGGAGGAACAGAAAAGGGTGTAGACAGAACTGAAGGACAGCAGTGGGAAGGCTCAGCTCAGACTTATTCTGTGACACGTTATATTTTCCCAACAAAGCCATAAAATACATCACAGAATTATGTGATTAGGATAAACAATTAAACCTTTTTATAATAAATTTATTACTGCTTCCTAAGTAACTGGAGAGAAGTGTACTCCAGTACACCTTTAAATGTTACTACTAAGTTCTGCATCATCAAGACAGGAGATTGAGAATGCAAGGGTTTCAGTTTGGATAGTCATACTGAGAGACAGCAGAACAAATTACTGCACTTGTTTTCAGAATATTTCACTTCTTCTCCATGTATATTGTTGCAGTGTATGTGCGCCAAGGCTAATTCTATGCTCACTTTTTTCTTCCTTACTGCTTTCAACAAGTAAAAATTTGAGTATACTTCTTTTACCAACTGGTTAACAAAAGCAGAGCTGCTGTGCCTTACAAACAGCTTGCAGATCAATCAGTATTACATGCAGTCAGCTTTCCAGTAAATAAAGAGGGTAATCATTTTTGCTTTATCAACAGTTAGAGGCAAAAGTGCCATATCTGTAGCAATGAAATATTTATTATTAAGTAACCATGCTCATGTACGTTCATTTTAAAGATTAAATATTTGTACATGCGTCCATATACATACAGACATAAATACACGCAAAGCAGAAGGAAATAACTTTCCTAATGCTGTCAATGTTTTTATAGCGGCACATGATGTATTTGTGAAACAATTTCAGCAAGGCTAAACTATGAAATGCCCACTTCAACTAGTATTTTATTATGATTGCAAACTCCTTACTGCAAACCAGGGCCCCAACCTTTCTTTTATGCCAACACTATCAACAATTTCCATGATAGCTTCTCCAGGCTGACAGTGATGTACCTGTCAGACAAATGGGAGCTTCTTTTTCTCTGGCAAGTTGCTGTACTGCAACATGGTTGCCAAAGCCAGTAACAGCTATGAGCATAGAGAAGCAGTGATGCAAATGGAGAGCTGCACTGCCCTGCAGTCTCTGCTGTATGATAGCTTAAAATCGTATTGATTGCTCCAGGACAGTAACAACTTGAAAGCATAGCTGTATTCCCCTCTACCCCTCTTGCTGTATATCTTTGCCTGGACTTTGAAAGCTAAAACAGATCTTTATAATACCTGATTCTCACTGAGCCATGGAACTCACTGGAATATAAATATCTAGTAAAAGTAGTTTTTAAACCTCCATGAGAAAAAGTTGCAGTTAGTACAAAACAGTTTAACTGAATCCTTTGTATAATTCTGTAGCCAGTGAAGAATTTTACTCAATTTAAAGTCTTATGAAGAGACATAGTTGAACTTCAGCTTGGCCTTTCATACCTGTGAGATTTCAAGCAAACTGCAGATTATCAGCAGCTCAATCTTGAAGCTCATTAATCAAGGTATTAGCATATTCCAACAGAGTGTTAACAAAGCAGGGACTGAAATATGCAAACCAACACTAGAAAGGAGAGGTTTCAGCATACTTATGTTCTGCAAATGCTAAATAGCACTCAGAAAGTAATTGCGGAGCTCAGACATAATCCACACATCTTGTTCTAGTATTAGAAGTGAATTGTGGTGAATCTTTATCTCAGGAACAGACTGATTAGGATTTTCTTGCTAAAAATGAAAGGCTCATCACCTGTTGCAGTTTTCTTATGCTTATTTGGCAGCTGCTAATCCTTTATATAAATTTCAAGTGAAAGGAATTTAGCAGCCGGAGAGGGTCTGTGCAGCTGAGCCTGGTGGAAATGTTTATTAAAGACACTCCAGAAGGTTTCCAGCTGTTTCTTCCACCTGCTTTAGTCTAAAGCCTGGTGGAGAAAAATGGAAACAGCTGAGTCCAGATGCCCATTCTGGGATTAATTTCACCATGGATCAGCACAAAGCTTCTTGGACATATGAAAACTACATGCCCAGTGTAATTTGGCTGCCACTGACTCATTTGTATCCTTCAGATGGCACATTATGAGGTTCATGCAGGGAACAGCAAGTGGAAATCTTAGCTGGTACCAAATTTTCACCACATTGGCCAACTTTAAAGTGGTCTCGATATTGCAGATTAATTTCCTCCTTGTGCAGTCTAGAAGGTAAATTTTGTTTCTTGATATGATGAGAGCAAGAATGTAAATCTTTTTAAGGACATAAGAAAATAAATGGTCCTGCTGAATAGAAGATCTGTAGAGTAGAGAAAGAGCCAAAGAGCGTCCCTAGTTCCTTAGAGCTGGTTGCAAAACCATTAGTTCAGAAAGATTCTTCTGGTTAAAACTACCAAGAGTAGCTGAACTTAAAAGTGCTTTTCTGGGCCCAGAGATCTTTCTCTAGAAATTAAAGCACCTGAAAGTGACTCCTATTCAGTGTAAGGGAAAGTGGCAGCACCTTTAGTTCAGCAGTCTAGATTATCTGACCCTTCTCTGTCTATGAAATCAAGTTCATTAATGAAACTTTCAATTCGAATGGCTATTGGTATGGGCTAGGTCATAACTAGGTTGCTGAAGAAAACAATCATAATTGCTTAATCTAAGGAGAGTTATTAAATTAAAACATCACCTTAAGCATCTTAAGAACCTAAAATAGAGGGGGTTAGAAGTATGAAAAAGAGAGTAATACAAAGGTCACCACCGGATAGAAATTGCTTTTCACAAGGTCATAGCAGGCCTCTATCATATTAAAAACAAAAATAAAAAAATGATCCTTGCTCTTATGTCATGGTTTAACCCCAGGTGGCAACTAAATACCACACAGCCACTTGCTCACTCCGCCATCAGCAAGACAAGGGACAGAAGCATAAAAGTGAGAGAACTAGTGGGCTGAGATAAAGACAGTTTAATAGGGAAAGCAAAAGATGCACACACAGGCAAAGCAAAACAAGGAATTATTTCACCAGTTCCCAAGGGCAGGCAGGTGTTCAGCCATCCCCAGAAAAGCTGGGGCTCCATCATGCATAATCATTACTTGAGAAGACAAATGCCATCACTGCAAAGATCCATCCTTCTTCCTTTTCTCCCCCAGCTTTATATACTTAACATGACATATGGTATAACCATATTCCACATGGTATGGAATATCCCTTGGATCTATTGGGCTCAGGTGTCCCCTCTGTGCCTCCTCCCAATTCCCAATGCATTCCCAGCCCCCTTGCTGCCATGGAAGTATGAGGAACTGAAAAATCCTTGGCTCTGTGTAAGCACTACTCAGCAATAACAAAAACATCTCTATATTATGAACTTCATGTTCAGCACAAATCCAAAACACAGCTCCATACCATTCACTGTGAAGAAAATTAACTTTACCCCAGCACAAACCAACACAATTCATCTTCCCTATCAGCCGTTTCTATCATTGCTAGCACCATTAAAGCAAGGTGAAAGTTGTCCTTTTTCCTAGAGATGAATAGACTCTTTCCCCCTCAGATCTAGTCTCTTCTGTTTGACAATTTCTTTCTCTGGGTTTGTTATTTTACTTCTTAGTTTTTCACTCTCCATTATTAGCTGTTTGCTGAAGTTTCCTTTTTCTATCATGTCTTCTATTTCACTGCCTAGTATTTTCACACTCTCTGGTTGACAAAGCATCTTTCTCTTTGATCTTAGTTTCCTTTGCTTTCTGATCTCAGTCTTCTCTCCAGTGCAAACTAATCCTTTCATTACATAATGAAAGGGCTTTAAAATAAAGTTGCCATGGGAGGAGAACCTCAATCTGTTCCACTCTTACCAGTTTGATGCCAGTGTGAGTAAGAGATGCCCAGAGCCTGGAGAGGCATCACATGTCAGCAGGAGAGCACCTGAAGAGAAACACAAAGGTATTCCAGCCACTATGTCAGACTCATCAGGGGCCCAACTCAAATGCCTCTATGCAAACACACACAGCATAGGGAGTGAACAAGAGGAGTTAGAGATGTGCACAAACCCACAGGGCTGTCACATTATTGACATCAAGGAGATGGGATGGGATGGCTCCTGTGACTGGACTGTTGGAAGGGGAAAATGTAGGCTCTTTAAAAAGGACAGGCAGGGGAGACAAGGAGGGGTATCACCCACTGTGTCAATGACCAGCTGGAGTGCATAAGGATGGATAAGGAGAAAACTGAGAACTTATGCATCAGGATTAAATTGAGGGCAGGGACAGATGACATTATACTGCTGGTCTACTACAGGTGACCTGAACAGGAAGACTGAGCAGATGACAGGCATAGATAGGAACAGCCTCATGTTCCCAAGACCTGGTCCTCATGGGGGACTTAAAAAAAAAATCTGTTGAAGGAACAATCCAGGAGGTTCCTGGAATTCACTGATGTTGCCTTTTTTCTGCCAATGAGAGGAGCCAATGAGAAGAAGTGCTATGTCAGACTTCAGACTTTGTTCTCACCAGCAGGGAGGGTCTGATGGGGACTATGAAGAACAGGGGCAGCCTGAGCTGCAGTGATCTAGAATTGGTGAAGTTCAAGATCCTTAGAGCAGCAAGGATGTCCAGCAAGTTCTCTATACTGGACATGAGAAGAACAGACTCTGCAGGCATCTGCATGCTACAATACCATGGAAAAAAACCCTCCATTCCCACGAAGGGAAGAGAGGCCCAAGAAAACAGGCTGATATTCAAGGATCATCTCCAAGCTCAGAAGAGATGACAACAAAGTGTAAGTCAGGCAGAAATGTCAGGAGGTCTGTGTTGATGAACAAGAAGCTCCTGGACAAACTCAAACACAAAAAGGAATCCTACACAGTGCAGAAGCAAGGAGCACAGAGAAATTGTCCAAGCAGACAGGGATCAAGTTGGGAAAGCTAAAGCCCTGATAGAATTAAATACAGGCAGGAATGTCAAGGGCAAAAATAAAAGGTTCTATAGGTACACTGGTGATCAAAGGAAGACTAGAGAAATTGAGGGAGGGAGGGAGGAAATGAGAGACTTGGTTATGCAGGTCATGGAGAAGGCTGAGGTACTCAATGATGTTTTTTTCTCAGTCTTCACTGGTAAGTGCTCCAATCACACCACCAAAATCACAGAACGCCAAAGCAAGGACTAGGACAATGAAGAAGCACTTGATATAGGAAAAGAGAAGAAGGACTTAGGAGTGTTGGTTGATTAGAAGCTCAATATGACCTGGCAATGTGCACTTGCAGCCCAGAAAGCCAGCCATGTCCCAGGCTGCATCAAAAGCAGCATGGCCAGCAGGTCAAGAGAGGTGATCCTCCCTCTCTACTCTTCTGAGACCCTGTCTGGAGTGCTGTGTACAACTTTAGGGTCAGCATAAGAAAAACTTGGACCTGTCAGAGCAAGTCCAGAGGAATGAAGGCCATGAAGATGGTCAGAGGGCTGGAAAACCTCTCTTATGAAGATAGGCTGAAATAGCTGGGATTGTTCAACCTGTAGAAGAGGAGGCTCTGGGTTAACCTTAGAGCAATCTGCCAGTAACTAAAGAGGGCTACAAGAGAGCTGGAGAGACTTTTCACAGGGGCCTGTAGGAATAGGACGTGGGGGAATGGCTTTAAACTGAAAGGGGTTGGATTCAGATTAGATATTAGGAAGCAGTTCATTACTGTGAGGGTGGTGAGGCACTGGAACAGGTTGCCCAGAGAAGGTGTGGATACCCCATTGCTGAAAGTGTTCAAATGCCAGGTTGGATGAGGACCTGGTCTAGTGGGAGGTGTCCCTGCCCATGGCAGGAGGGTTGGAAGAAGATAAAATGTCAGGTCCCTTCCAACCCAAACCATTTTATGATTCTGTGGTAACCACTCCCCAACTTACACATCTTGTTTTCTATTCTCTCTCATTTCCTTCCATCTCATGCATTATCTTTAATGTCTTCTCATCATTGCATCATATCTTTTCCCTACTTTCCTTCCTGCTGCTCAGAGCTCCTTATATTTAGTGTATTTACTTCAACTTTAGCACGGGGAAGGGTTGCCCAAAACTTACTAGTTTTTACTTACAAGTAATATTTTATCTGTTAATAGCTTGTTTTATTTAAGAACAAGGTGCAAAAAGATTTGGAAGCCTTCAGATTTAATGAAAATGCGGATATTCTAGTAGGCATAGCAATTTTATCAAATAATATCCTGTCTTCCTGCTTCTTTAAATATTTAAAATCATTTTGCAACTTTTTGCACACAGTACACAAGCAGAAAGCAATTGGGCAAAAATAGCAGTCATTAACTTTGGAGATGCACTAAGCACAGCAGGTACTATATAGCATTCAAATTCAAACCACCACTTCTCAGAGTCTGGAGGGGTTCTGCTTTCTGCAGTAGACGGAGGGAGTATCATCTGAATGCTCATTAAAAAAACCATGAGGACTGATCCTTATATCTTTATTGCAAAGAGTAGACAAAATTAATTTGGGAGTGAGGGCAATTTTACTTAAAAGAAACAAATATCCGTAAAGAAAACCTATGAAAAAAATCTAGATTAATGAAATAAATTAATATTAATTAACTATATCATAGACTACAAAGGATGGAAACTTAACCTTTGTAAATGCGTAAGTGTGGTAGATAAAAGTTCACAAAAGGTGTTTTGAGGGATATTTGTTACTTAATTTTTCAGTATGCAGAAGTGCAGTATGCATTAAGGCAATACTGGTTTTAATGTTTGATGTTTCTTGGGGAAAAGGTACATAGCTCATATATAAAACATGGTAACAACATAAAAAAATATGCTGTTAATTGGTCTTGTTGGCTGTGAAGTTTTTGCCATGTCAATTACAGCCCCCTTCCTTTTCCACCTGCTTCATGATGGGCAAAAGTTAAATTCCTGTTCAACACTTGTAAGCTGTAAATAGACTCAATTAATAGACACCCAAAAAATAATTTTCAGTGAAGGCTGAGTCCCTCACTGCAGCAGGCATGACCACAGTGCAGCTCACCAAAGCTGCTCCCAGGAACCTCAGGATTTTTGGCAGGAGTACAGCGACTTCACATAGTTGCACATTCAGTGATGCCGTTCTTAATCTGTCAGTGACCTCCAGGATACAGAAGCTGCCAAGTTGCCCAAACTTGCTTCTTTACTAATAAAAAAACCAATCAAGTTTTGCTGTATTTCCTGTCCATTGGTCTCAAGTAATTTCTCTATTAGCAAATTTAAAAACAAACACCACTGAAAATTTGTATCCACTGTCAAAGTAATCATGGCAATGTTAATGAGACCATCAGAATACACTGGACCACAAGCACAGGCTAGTGCTTTACAGAGGTGCACATGCCATTCAGAAGGGATTTCTGTGAAGCACTCAGTGGGGTCTGTGAGCCTCTCCTGTCCCCAGTCATAGGGAAAATGCCATTGTTTATAATGCTACTTCAATTGATCAAAAGATTATTTACTATCGTGGGCTGAAATAAAACGAGAGAAGGAGCAGATTATCTTAAAGCTACTTGTTATCCAGGGAGTTAAAAAATGTGTTGACTATCAATCTTTGCAAACTTTCCTTCTTACAAGCCCTTTGTAGTGTCCTCTGTTTTATGCGAAGAGTTGCTGATTTCAGTTCTCAGTTTTGCAGACAGCTTTCACTGGAAAAAAAAAGTAATAATAAAAAAAATAATTAAAAAAAAACCCAAAAGTATCTACAAAGTATTTACTTCAGTTGGTTGCAGTCTTGATAAAAGGTCAAGGATTAAAGGTGGAAAAACCAGAACTAACCTTCTTCCTACAAAGATACCACGGCTCTATTAAATGCAGAAGGATGGCAAAGAGGCAGTGGGAGAAAGTTCACTCAGCCTTATCCCATAGCTACAACAATAACTGTCCCCAGGAAAAGGCTGAAGGACTTCCACAGGCAGGGACTTCAAGCCTTCACCTTTCCTGAGCACTTAATTTCCTTTAGTGATTTTTATAACTAATTATCAACATGCCATTAGCTATGGCATTATACAGTAGACTTCACCAAGACAGGCCTTTCCATCTATATCAAGCGGGGTAATATATTTCAAAGTCAAAAGGAAAAACACATTAGGCAACATGATGGCAACAGTAACCTTTCTGGATATATTACACCATAAATACTAGGAACCACTACGGTAGAGCTTTTATCAAATCCTGGCCCTGAATGTAAGAAACTGTGGCTTCCACAAATCAGAAAAATGGTACAATAAATCACTCTTCCTGATGTCACATTATTGCATGCTGCCATTTCCAAAGAACACAGGATGGTCAATAGTTGGTGTGACAAATGGACCAGCCACTGCAGGAGCTTTGAGACATGCACTCATCTCAAGTTAATCAACGTAAGGGGTATAAAATATCCAACTCTTTGATGCTGTTATTCACAGCTTCTCTTTGGCAGAGTACTAAAATATATATGGCTAATTTGGAATTCAGATTGCCTTTAACGGCAGCCCTTCTATGCTTAAAAGCAGACACGTATTTAAATTCCTTACAGAAATAGAACTTAGAAGGGAAAATGGGATAATAAAGATTTAGGAGTCTGAGCTGACAAACCAACCAATTTAAATTCAGACAGAGATAGTACTTTTCATGTTATAAGAAGGAAGGCACATACTGTTCATGTTTGTTATTTTGTAAACAATCATACTTGCTCTGTTTGCACTGGCATCCCATCATTATTTCCTTTATCCAATTAAGACTGCAGCTAAATTCCCCTCATAAATCTCTCTTCCCCAAACAATTCAATTGGTTTTACTTACCTCCACTATGATTAGCTGAGTATGCACTTTTACAGCTTGTTTCTTACCCCCACTTACATGCACGATCACGTGCTGTCTTCCAAATAATTTTTCAAGTGAAATGTGCTTTACTGAACACCTCAGCTTCCATGAACAGGACAGAACAGGATTTGAACTTCTGTGGTAAAGCCTTCATGTAACCAAGGATACAGAACAGTAGTGATGCAACTAAAAGATGCAAGAGAGGGAGCTAACACCTCCTCCTGTGTAAGGGCTGTATGGCTATTGCTAGCTGGCTCCTCCATGGCCAAAGATAAAGTTTCTACAGAAGAAGGCTTAGAAACAGGTGCTGTAGGCTACATGTATGTAAATGTATGCTGTCTGAAACAGAATTGCCTCTGTGTATGTGTGGGCTATTATTAAAAAAAAAATGAAAACATTTTGGCCTAGGAGCTGAGAATCATCACCTTCATATAATTATATTTAAATTCACACCAGCTGTTGTACCACAGCAGACCCACTACTTTTTGAATTGCTGTAATGATACCAAAACATGGTCCAAAAAGTACTGAGTCTAGTCTGTTATTTTGGTGCAAAACTGGAAAAGAGCTACAACTTACCCGTAAACATCGCTTAGCATAAATTCCAAAGACAATGCTTCTGGAAAGGTCTAAGTGAAACTTTGATATAAAGCAACCTTTGAAATTGCAGTAGTCTATGGAAATGTAAGTAACCACTCAGTTTTACTTTTAGGAGCCAAATATAATGGAGAAGAAGGAACATTTATAATTTTACATGTAGAACAAAAATATTTTTATAGAGTAAAATAGTGCATGAGATAACAAACTTTTTAATGCATGGCTTAGGTGCTTTTAAGAGCAAAACCAAGGTGAAGGGTCAGATTAGGTAAAGGGACATATACTGCAGTACCAACATTTTATATATATTGTTGCACCAAATGTAATATCACTGGCTGATTTTTCTGAATTTAATACTACAGTAAGAACATGCCTGCTTGAGAGTCTCCAACTCAGTAAGGAAAATGAAGGGGTGCTGAGACAAAACACCAAATCCTATACTTCAATGGCAGCTCCTCCTGGTTTCAGACATCATTACAACTGTGTTAATACTAACTCCTACAAATAGGAAGACCTCTGAATTGTTTACCCTGTTTCAAGTAGGGAAAATTAGATAGATAACTGAGGGTCTCATCGGGCTTTAAAAAAAAATGTATTTCTACTTCATTTCAAAACATGTAGTAAACTAAAGTGTTTTTAAAGGGAAAGGTACTAACACAAATAAGCTTTAGAAAATACATTCTTTTTCAAAACAGCTGGAAAAATAGCTGTGGCTAGCAGTAACTCCACTTCATTGTGTTATCACTGATGTTGAGTCATC
Organism: Dendrocincla fuliginosa; assembly: GCA_035047845.1. NCBI lineage: Eukaryota > Metazoa > Chordata > Aves > Passeriformes > Dendrocolaptidae > Dendrocincla > Dendrocincla fuliginosa. The sequence continues at coordinate 81,452,639 of JAWWMO010000083.1, read as the reverse complement.
TTTACCTGCGGTGAAGTAATGCTCTCACTGGAGAGTCAGGAAGGATGGACTAGAGAGCAGTGTGTTTTGTGTTGGGCTACAGCATATCTTTTAGTCTTCAGTTCTTTCAGCATTTTGCTCCAATGGCTATACTTTCTTGTTATTTATGAGTGTTTCATTCCTGTTTTGAATGGGCCAGTCTTTAACTCGTTCTCGTCCTGAATTTCTCTGAAAAAGAATCAGGAATCCTTTCTTTTTTGTCTTTTTTTGTCTTTTTTCATTAATGAAAAAAGATATAACAAAGTCATATGGTTCTGGTTTTGAATGACTTGCTTTTTGAACTTGCAGTTCTGACATTAATTGTTTTATTGATAAGGTGTGTCATGCAAACATAGGCAATTATTTGTATTTTACTTAGTGACCACTGATTTTTTTTTTTTAATTACTGTAAAACTATTCAACTATCTTAGGGTGTTATGCCAAAGTGTTTTTCCTTAGAGAAAAGCAGTTTTGTCAACATTAAAATGCCTGAGAACTCCTCAAATCTGATATTGCCAAACTTTCAAGTACTCAGTGAGGATGAGTGTGATTTGGAGTCCACAGTTCAAGAAATGATTTTAAGAAAGAAAAGAAACACAATCAAGCAAACAAGCATGAAAATATTTTATGGACTGGTAATTTGCACTATACTAAGAAATTCAAGTGGTAAAATATCAGATGACTTTGGGAAAACTTAAGGAGTGAAATAATCAGACTGAATGGGGGCCATAAAAGTGGTAACTCAGAGGGGTTTTCATATGAATTTAACAATATAGAGAAGCAAGAACATATGCAGTGCATCCAGATTATGATCATTAAACTTAAATTCTTTGACTGACAGTTTTTTCCACTAACACTGTAAGTGTTTGCTATCATTTCTGTTCTACTTCATGCAGTGCCCTCTGGCTCTTTGCATTATCTGTTCTTTAGGACAGTTAATAATAGTTAATATTAAATACCAGTTAATATTAAATATATGTTAGTGTCAAAAAGCCTGAACTGGAAGGAAGCATTTATGGTGGAGTGCTTTCTTAGTAAATATTTTTCAAGAAATCTCTGTGCTCTTGACTTGACTTCATTGCATTTACAGAGAAAAACTGTTGAAAATTTTAAACTTCTTGTGAAAATAAAGTGTTGGTTTCTCTTTTTTTTGGTAAGCCCTTTGAATGAAATCTCCTCTAAAAGCTGTATACTGAAGACATTTTGAAAAACATAGATTTTTTGAACCACAGCACAGTGAAGCAGTCATCCATTATGTATTCAAAGTATGTATGCTCTCTTTACTTGTGTTTACTGTATTTATTGCTGCTCTAACACTTGCAAGAGTAATATCAAGTATGTTTGCACTATACCTACGCCTTTATGGTGCTGGATCTGTCTGTCTTAAGAGATGTTCTTGTAATTAATTTGTGATATATCTTGAGGCACATTTATTGTATTAGCAAGGATTAATGAAGGCACGTGAATTTGAAGGATTAGGATTTTTAGTTCTCAAAGCATTCAAATATTTCCTACTTTACACATAATCTCAGTCTACAGTTATTGGAGGGAAATTCCTTTCTTGGGAGTTCTGTATTTCTTATTTCACCATGCAAAGCTTAGTACTTTTCCTCTTGTTTATTTTTGAGATATTTCTAGCATGTCAGTGGATTCTTCTTCTTGTCTAAAAGTCTTAATTGATCATATGATTTCTACTAACCTCAATCCTTTATCAGCTCCCTAGTTTATGTGTTGGAGTTTAGAGTCTTATTGCATATTAGTTGTCTATATGACCACTGCATCTTACCAGTCTGTGTTGCTTAAAGTTGAAAGTGCTTGAAATAGTTTCTCTCTTCCATAGTGAACCTGCGAGGTAGTCGCCTGCAGCAATACCAGCCCAGATTCGGCTGAACTATTGGTTTTCATTCCCAGATCCAGATGCTCTTCGGAGAAAATTTAGGTTAGGTTTTGCACAGTTCAACTTGGTTCTATGTGGGTTCCAAGTTCAGTTTATTAAAACAATTCATATTCCAAATAATATTGTAGTTTAGCTACATTCTACACTGATTTTCCTGCTGCCTCCTTTCCAGTCATCCAGGTGACTGTTTAGGGCAGAATCCAACAGAAGGGGTACAACACTGTTCTCTATCAACTGCTTGTTATCCAAGTAGAAATTTATGCCTGTTCTCTTTGAGAATCTGTGAATGAACTGGTAGAGAAGTCTTCTGGAAGAGGGTTCTGTACCCTCTAGGAGAGGAACAGAAATACTCCCTTAGCTTTAGGTGGGTTTTGATTTGAGCACTCAGAACTCTGGAGGTTCTTGAGGTTTGTGAGTTAGTCAGGGGCTGCGACTTTCTCAGAAAAGCAGCAGTGCTGAAGACTGAAATAAGTGATGTGTACAAGAGGAAACTGAAATGAAAGGGGGCCCAGAGAAACCATAGTTGTCTTTTCTGGAGCATTTGTTCCTATGGTTACAATATGGACTAGAAAAAGTAATATGCTGTCTTTAGCTGTGAATCAAAACAAACTTTAAATAACGAGACACAGGCTGTTGCTTGTGTATTAAACGGAATTTGAGAAAGGCTATCAATATGAGGGAAAAGTAATTTCATTTGCACAACTCTTCTGAAATTAAAAAAAAATAATAATAATAAAAAAAGATATAGGACAATGAGAAGTTGGGGGAGGTTGTTAGTGATTTTTTCCTTAGTTTTACCGATGTCATCATTCCAGGGACTTTAAATATCCCAAGACCACAAAGCAATGCTATTATAAGGCACTGATGCACAGCACTTTAAATTGATATTTCACATATTTCTTGGTGTGCTTTTTCTATCATGTATATTATGTTTAATACATCCACTGGCTGGGTGAAACTATGGCTGCAGTCAGCTAAACTCAAATGACCACTGTAATTGCAGATTTTGCTTTCAGGTTGCAGGATCAGCCCCTGTTCTCTGACAACTCTTTGTATTACGCATGAAAAACCAGAGCTCATAAACAGAAACAATAAATGCAACATATCTTTAAAGCTTTTACATTTTCATTTATTTTTATTCAGAACTTCTGTCCTTTTTTCAAAACGTCTGTGCCCTAGTAAGCTGACAATCTGAAGAGAATTAAAAGCAAAAAGGAAGTGCAAATTATTTCAGTTAATATAAATTCCTTTATTTTTTCTCCTGCTCAGTGTCACTATATTCACAAACTCTCCTGATGACTTACTACAAAATAACATTCTGTATTTTAAAAGCTGCCAGAAAAACAAGCCAGTATAAATAAATTAGATACTTCAAAGATACCATTTTGCAAGCAGAGTAGAAAGCTTTTCGGAACTTGTGATCTTAATAACAAATGCTGTTTCTTGAACAGCAATTAAGTATTTTCCTGGCGAAGCACCACTCAGAGCTGTTGCTGATTATATTTAGTTCTCTCCGACCACTGCAAATACTTGTAACACCAAAAGGCAGTCAAGCAGTGACACCCAGTGGCTTCAGAATTCTCTCTTCAGTTTCTATCACAGACAAATCTGGTTTTTATCTCTTGGTTTCAAATCTAGTACTACCCAAAATGAGTAAATTATTTCCTTTTGAAGAGGTAGTCAGAACCCAGAGTAATCCATAATAATCTGGACTTGTTTACCTGACTAGGTGACTCTAGATGAAATGATTTAACTACCACGAATGTGGATATCAGTCAGCTGCATGCATTCAAAGAATTACTCAAGAAATACATAGAAATACACTCTCCAAATAATCATTGAAGTTAACCTTTGAACAATCAAGGGTACAAAATTCTGTGTTTAAAACCCTTTACCTGTGAGAAAGAAAGGGCATTTTTAACCATTTTTAAATCCTTTGAAATTCATGAATAGAAAACACAACATAGATACAGAATTCTATTAATATTTATGATATCCATAAAAATAAATAAGAGGTGATATTAGTACTGGCAGTTGAGATGACAGCTTTATATTCTCAAAGTCATCTGGAATTTAAACTGCAAACTAAACCAAAATTCTGCCAAAACAAGTTTTCCCATCAAACATGACTGAACTATACTTGCACAGCAGCATACCTTGAAAAGAAATTGTCTGCCCAACATAAGGAGTAAAGACAAGAAGTCCCATTTTATGATTGCTGTGTCTCAGAGATAAAAAAATAAGACATTTTTCTTTTTTAAATCAATAGTCTTGTTCTATGAAAACAAGCAAAATGTCTTAGTTGCATAGTATGGATGACCACAGGAACAAACTATCAGAACATCCAGCCTTTGGAAATGTTCCAAGAGCTGTCCTCAAGGTATGTCTCTGCATAAGAATTGTATAAAGCATTTCTACCTGGCAGAAGCTGCAGAAGAAGAACCCTAAGAGAATTCTTTGTTCTGCTTCTCTATCAGTTCAGTAGAACCAGATGGGTATATGGAAATGCAGGTTAGAGCAGCATTATAGGTATTTCAGCATAAAGGCTCTATGATTTAATACAAGTTTTATTAACTGAGCTCAGGAAGAAATAGAGCAGTCCATGTCCATTACGGTCACACAGCGTTTTCACATCTCTCAGGTTGCTGTTGACTGCAGAAGATGATGAAAGATGGGAGTGAGCCGTGTCATTCCCAAGAACATCAATACATGCCTATTCCAGGGGAAATTCTGTAAACAGCAATTATAACTGATAGTCTGTACTACCACAGCAATGAGAGGGAGTAGTGGCATTTACTTAGAAATTCATAATGACTCCCAAGCCAAGGAGTTGCTGAAGATCCCGCCAGACCCTGCACAGCAGTGCATGATAAACAGCGACAGATGAGTCAGGAAGTTCAGAGAGAGCTGTTCCTCTGGAAGCGCAGGAGATTGCAGCTCCACCAGAAAGTGCTGGCCTTCAGCATCAAGGTTCCCCTCTATAACTGCTTCATTAGGAGTTCCTTTCAAGACTGCCTAATAAATACTTTGAAACATAATAAAACAAGGAAAACCAGTGAAAGTGCTTTCCTTCTTTCCTTCTCTCTTTGATATTTTGGTAACTAAATCTGGACTCCACTGGCCCCTCCTGGTCTCTCCAAGGACACTGATGGTGTGTTCCCAGCCCAGCCTAGGGCCTTTGGGATGGTGAGGGGCTGGGCCACACAGGACAGAGAAGTTGTGGATGTCCCATATTTGGAAGTGTTCAAGGCCAGGCTGGATTGGGCTTTAAGCAACCTGGTCTAGTGAAAGATGTCCTACCCTGTCCATGTCAGAGGAGCTGGAACTAGATGATCTTTAAGATCCCTTCCACTAAAGAGCACAAGTCCAATATACAGTTAGAAAAGCAAGCCCCATGTCAAGTACAGGAGTCTGCTCCTTCCTAGCTAAACAGCACTAATAGCTATAAATCCAATCTAGCACATCCCAATCAAATCTGTCGTTATCTTGAACACTTTTTGCCCCTTTTCAGGTACCAAATAGGACTGTTGTGGTTTAAGCCCAGCTGGAAATTAAGCCACATGCAACCTCCCACTTAATCCCTCCTCTCTCCCCACTACCCTGGTGGAATGGGGAGGAGAATCAAAATAAAGCTTGCATGTTGAGATAAGAACAGTTTAATAATTGAAAATAAAGCAAAGTACAGTAATAGTGGTAAATGATAATGATAATAATAGTGATAACAAAAAGGGAAAAACAAATGAGGCATAATGCAGCTGCTCACAGCCACTCACCAATGCCCCTTTCCTGAACCCAGATCGGCTCCTCTTTCCTCCAGCTTTGTATCCTGAGCATGTCATATGGTATGGAATACCCCTTTGGTCAGCTTGGGTCACCAGTCCTGGCTGTGTCTTCTCCCAACATGCCCAATTCCTTGCCACTGTGGCAATATGAAAAGCAGGAAAGGTTTTGGCTCTGTTTGAACACTGCTCAGCAGTAACGAAAACATATCCATGTTATGGACCGTGTGTTCCTCAAAAATCCAAAACACAGCCCCACACTAGAAATTGTGAAGACAATTAACTCTGTCCCAGCCAAAACCAGCACAAAACCAAAACCATTCAATGAGTTTGTGATCCTTTGGTCGTCATCAAACAGAGAAGGCCAGGGATGGACCTCATTGGTGACTATAGCTGCCTACTGTGAAGGTGTAAAGATGAATCCTTACTCTTTTCAGAGGGGGTCCATGGTGGAAGGATGAGTGGCACTAGGCCAACTCCGGCAGATGGAGTTAGAAAAAGGGAAGAGATTGTCACCATGATAGTGCTCAGCCATGGAACAGGTGTCCAGGGACACTGAAGAGTCTTTGTCCTTGAGGGTATCCAAGCATGATTGAGCAACCTGACCTGACTGAAGTTGTTCTGAGCAGGTGCTTAAACTGGAGACCTCCATGTGTCTTTCCCAGCCTATGTGCTGCTGCATTTTTTTGAAATGTCAGGCTTCCTGCCTTATCCAAATGGGAGGCACCCACAGCCTTGTGGATGTTGGCCTCTGTCCCACCACTGCTCTTACTTCAGACATTCACCAGCATGGGTGACCTCCCCACAACTTACCCAAGGCACAGCACCACCAGCAACTGCCCTTGGGTAGGCTTTTTCCTGCTGGTGACAAGGTAGTTGTCCTCCCACCTTGTAGTCTCCTTCTGCCTATGACTGACTCCTTTGCTGTTAGGATACTGTGGGAGACTGTTAAAGGCAAGATAAATGACATTCACTGCTCTACCTTGTCTCACTGGGCTAACCAAGCAAGCTCTTGGAGCAAGTCTAGCATAACTTGCGAATCCCTGCTGACTTCCAGTGCCTGATAGCTTCTGCTGACTGAGCAAATAGATTTCCTTTCAAAGGCAGGGAAAGCATTCCATCCTATGGGTTGTGGCAATTAGCTCTTGCATTCCCTTCAACTTCTTCACATCTGTTGCAATGTCACCATAGCTGTATCTTTTTTTTTTTATCTCCGACTGTTCAAGGGCAAGTTTAAAATGTGAGGTAGAGTGACAGTAAGATCTAACCATGGAGCATTTCCCTCAGAATAGCCTGAAAAGCTCTTCTTGCCACACTGCTCGCAATTTGCTCAGTATGTGTCTTTCAAAGTTCATCACCAAAAGAATTTAAAAAAATATATAAAATCACTTATAGCTATTTACCAAAAGATAGATTAAAACCACACTGAACAGAAAACACACTGAAGAGAAAACCACGCTGAAGAGAAAAATTGCAATAGGAACAGGTCTTGGCTCGCTCAGGGACTTGATAGATGACAGCTCCGAAGTCAGAGATGTTTCAGGCTAGAGAAACCATTTGCTGATTGCACTCTTCTTCTTTCCCCTTTTCTCTTCTCGTAGTCAAAGACTGAGGGAGCTGGGCCTGTTTAGCATGGAGAGGATTGAGGGGGGACCTTATCAATATATATAGGCATCTGAAGGGATGGTGTCAAGAGAAGCCAGGCTCTTTTCAGTGGTGCCAAGCAACAGATGAAAGTCAACAGACAGAAACTGATGCAAAGGAAGTTCCACCTGAACATGAAGAAATTCTTTACTGTGTAGGTGACGACACATTGGAACAGATTGCCCAGAGAGGTTGTGGAGTCTGTTTCTGGAGATATTCTAAAGTAGTTTCAACACAATCCTGTGTAACCTGCTCTATCTAGGGCAACCTGCTTGAGCAGGAAGGTTGGACTAGTCAATCTCCAGTGCTTCCTTCCAATCTTACCCTTTCTCTGATTCTGCAAAACTTGTAAAAGACTGAATTGTGTTTCTGTGGCAAGATTTCTGTATCAATCTGGGGGATTGCAGGGCTGGCTTCTGTGAGTAGAGGAGCTGCCCCATGTTGAAAAGAGCCAGTACCAGCTGGCTCCAAGACAGACCCACTACTGGTTAAAGCTGAGCCCAGAAGCACTTTTGGTGGCACTTTGGTAGCAATGGGAGAGAGTAGTTACATCTGTTTAGAAATTCGCAACAACTCCCAGGATGGAGGTCTGTATAAAAAAGACATTGTTGAGTCTTTTTGCAGGACATTTGACTGTCTCTTCTTATTTGTCTTTAAAAATGCAGTGGAGTATTTGTTTTGGACAACAGATGCTGCTATTGCTTGTTTTATAGTGAAGTGCCAGCTGTCCCTTATGTTCCAAAAACAATGCCAAACCTGCTGTTACAAGACTTATTATAGTGTCTTTTATACAATATTTAGTTGTTCCAAGTGGGCAATTCTTCCTGATGAATTTTTCCTTCTTTTTAATAGACACTTGTTTTTACACTGGAGGTCACTGCTATTATAATTACCTGTAGTGAGCGGATATTTGGAGTAATAAGCCATATGGCATTCTGTAAGGCAGACTAAACAAAGTGTGAAGCTAAAAGCGAAGTAAGTATTTTCATAACTGTAGCTACACTTTCACCTGTCTTAGTTCCACAAAGGTGCCAAGTGTTGGGTGAACACTTTTTAGAGGAGATCAGTTTGACTTGGCAGAAGTGAAAGCTCTTTTTCAGATTCAGGAGTGCTCTTCCACCACAGTAGTTAGACAGAACTTGTGGCCATGCAGACAAAGCATCAGGGCTCTTCTCTCTGCCTACGTCTTCATGAACAACCATCTAAATGTTCACAGAGACATTTGATTGATCCCATATCTCACTGCTAACCCCGCCCCAAATGTCATTTATCTAACACAACCATTTGGGGGTGGAGGGGTGACTTCAGTTATCTGACAGCAAGACCTTGGGGCCCTTCTCAATATCTATAGTACATTGATCCACATCAATTGCCATGTACTTGGAATCTATCCCTTCACCCCTCAAATGCCTATTCACAGTCTGGTCACTCCATGAGTGTGTACCCCAAAAGCCAGGTCCTTATGTAGAGGAAGAAAAAAAACTCCCAAAACTAAAGTTCCTAATTGTTTCTCTTTGTTGGGAGATCAAAACACCTTTATATACATGCAGATGTTCTAGGAAAGACAGATTTTGTAGCATTTTTTGCTCTTAAAATTGTCCCTATCAGAAAATCCATGATATTTCAGTAGTTTCTCAAGTGGTGTCCATTTTCTATGTCCCCATTGAGCAACTTTGTTTTCAAATGGAGAGAATGCATTTTCTCCTGGGATGAAACCATGGAAATAGCAGCATGGTGGACATTAATAATTCAGAAGTCAATATTGCTGGTGCACATTTTCCTATAACACCTGGGCACAAAAGTAGGGTAAAAATGCAGATGTTTATTTCAACAAAACACAGCCCAGAAAACAGGTGATCCTGATCTGCAGAGTTCTCTACTGGAAATTAGTTGGAAATACTGCTGTGACAAAGAGTGTAAATGGACAGCAAGTCCCGGAACTAGCAAAGTATAACACCAGATGTAATAACTGGAGTTTCTCCTGTTGAAATCCCAGCTGCACTTAACCAATTTCATTAAACAACTTCTCTCTTTCAGTTACAACATATGATGCTGTCACTGAAGCGACTCAACTAAATAAAAATACAGTTCAAGACCATTTATCTGAGGTTTCATGAGGAAACTTAGGTATGTTCTAATTGCAGCCTTCCAGTACTTGAAGACAGCCTAAAAAAGATGGAGAAGGACTTCTTACAAGTGCGTGTAGTGGCAAGACAAGGGGAAAGGGATTCAAAGTGAAAGAGAGTAGTTTTAGATTAAATATTAGGAAGAAATTCTTCACTGTGAGGGTGCTGATGCACTGGAACAGGTTGCCCAGAGAAGCTGTGGATGCATCATCCCTGGCAGTGTTCATGGCCAGGCTGGATGGAACTCTGAGCAACCTGGTCTAGTGGAAGGTATCCCTGTTCATGGCAGAGGAGAGCTGGAACTAGATGATCTTGAAGATCTATTCGAACCCAAGCTATTCTATGACTCTATGATTCTATGACTCATGACAAATAAGATATTCTCCATATTTTCTGCAGTGTAGTGTCTTCTTTCTTCTAATGTGAACATTTGATAATTGCTATATCATTTTAGAATATAGCACACATACAATTAGACTATCACTTGATGTGTCAATACTGTTTTCAAGCTAGCACACGTTATTCATACAGACTTTACTTCTATAAGAGGACTGCAATGACATTCAATGCTTACCTTATTGTATGTTTTCAGGAAAGTGGATAAAAACAGAATACAAGCATATGTTCTAAGAAGAGACAAATCCCATTATTATCAAGTAATTCACCATCACTTCTTTTCAACTTCACCTCCTTTCCATTGTTCATGTAAATCCTACCAACCCCACATTCCTCTGGGCAGGAGGAAGACTTCAGGAATTTTGGTGTCTATATGCAAACACACATCAACCCTTACATGAACAATCTCTTGTAGCACCATAGTATATACATAAAAAAATCCCCAGCTTTAACACTTAAGTAAAAATTCCTTACATATGACTTTGATTTACATTATATTAAAAACTTAGTATTTGGTGATGGGGAAGATATTTGTGATATTAAGGTCATGTTCCCTCCTCAAACACTATGGGTTTTGTTTACTTCAAAATGGGAAAGCTGGACTGGAGTATATGGTTTACTGTGTGATACATCTGTAACAGAAGGAAGGGAAATTTTTGAAGTTAAAATGTTATTGCTTTAACTGTGAACATTCTCAGATGGCTGGAGCAAGCAGCAATCAACTTTTGCTTAAATTCTCCCCTAAAGTGAATGCTATTGACTAGGACAATTGGCTCTGGCTGAGATGGCCAAGATCCCAAGCTCTTTCTGAGCAGCACTGCAAGCCAATATGAATTACAAAGCATTGATACAAGTTTGTTTGCTGGTAGGTTGTTTAACAAATGAGTCAATAGCTCTTGTGTTTAAATTAATGTTTTCTTTGTTGTAATAAGTCATAGTCCCAAATGCAGTACACTACAGAGCATAACCTGAAAACACACAGAATTGGCCATGTATAAGCAAACACTACAACTGAAAAGAAAAAGTTCCACTGGACATTCAGGGTCCCCACAATTATCTTCTCAAATTCTAGTAGATAGAAGGAATCTCCACTGATAGAACACCCAAGGTTTAGGCAAAGGAAATTAGATATTAATTTTTTTCCAGTTCCTCCAGGTGAATGGTACTGTTGTCTCAGCCAAAGCAAGTTACATTTTATTTATATAATGCAACTGCACCTTCAAGACTAAACTGGGATTCCAACTTTTGTCATGTCCATGTATCACGTGGGTGTCCCAAGAACTGGTGCTCCAAAATGTTATCAACTGTGTGTTACGCACATCCTTATTAACTTGGTTAATGGCTGTATTTCATCCAATTTCTGTCAAAGAAAAGCTTACAAACTGAGGATCTGTTGCCTCTAGTTATAAAGAGCTTTCGGATGAAACCCCTGGTTTTTACTATTGCAAGCCTTTCAAATATATTTCTGTTGTCTTCTGTGCTGTGCTGAATGTGGGTCAAGAAAGCCTCATTCTCACAGAGCTGATACCAAATGCAGAGTTTGGAAAAAGACCATGCAACTGTAAGCAGATTAAAAGGGAAAATACAGAGTAATACGGGACATTAAGCACCTCATGGTGAGACCTTTTAATCTCAGTATATGGGTTTCTGTAGTTTATGTATCACAGCGCACAGTGAAAGTCCCACAAATAAGCTGGAAAATTATAAGTTGCAGCATATTTGAGAAAATTATTAGAAATGCAATATTCTGGAGGAACTTTTTTTGGTCTATATCAGTCATTTAAAAAGCCATTGTTTAGAGGTCAAAAAAAGTCAATTTTTTTATATAAAACAAAATATATTTTCAAAAATCAGCTGTCTTCTTATTTTTCTTCTTTTAACTTTTTTTTTTTTTTTAAAGATGTGAAATAATCTATAAGGCCTGCAGTTCTACCTGAATAGAAAGGAGGGAAAAAAATCTAATTGGAAAAAATACAAGAGATGGGTAGTTTAGAGAAATCAGTTTATACAAGGGGCTGAATCTTTGTTCTCAGGTAATTCATGAGCCTGAATTTCAACTGGTTTATAATTGCCTTTGCTCTTTATTGTGATCATGTATGTCTCATTCAAGTTCACATACTAATGTGCCCCTTCATTCTTTTCACTTCTAGCATTCCTGGTTGCTCTTGAAATTTCTTTTATTGATTATTCTGAAACATAACTACCTGTACCAGTTTAAAAACAACAGTTTCTAATTTCTTGTGTTCCTTTATTGGCTGTGTTATGAAATCACAGGGATTTAAAAAAAAAAAAAAAAGAAAACCAGTTTATATAAACAGCTTGATATTTTTAGAGCATGAGGTCAAGCAGATCAGCTTTTAATTAGAAACAGATTAAACTTTGATCACTCCTGCAGAACTGTCCAGCATTGACTGAAGGTAATCCCCACAAGCTTTGGAGTGAGTGTAGTTGAGGTATCTTGCCAGTGACTTCGCATTTAAACACTGAAGGTCAGAAAGTCAAAGCAGCATGCTAAAGCTGCAGAAACTCTAAATCCTACTGGTGCACGGACATAAATGATGTGCTACTGGGAAACACAAAAGAAGAGCAGTCCAAACTACAAATCAAGTACTAAAGTGCTTCTGAGCTCTCCAGTTCACTGATTTATGGTAATGTATGAATACATCTCTTTCAACAATACTTATACAAAAATAGATAGTATTGTTGCTCATATCTGAGGAATGTAAATAATGTTCATATTCTTGGTCACAGAAGCTTCAAAATGTAATGGAAAGGCTCATGGGATTTGAGTAATGGTGTATAATCATCGAGCTGTTTATGGTGTTTCTATAATGACCAATTTATTTAAATCACTACATCCTAAATATCCGGGCATACCTGTGCTCATGTGGGTGTGCATCACTTGATATTGCTTTCTGTGAGATCTCACCAAAGTTCTCTTTAAACCAGTGCAGTCCCACAAACAAGTCAGCAAACCTAAATTCTCTGTGTAGCATTGGAGCATCTCAGCTGAAAACTCTTTTTTCTTATTTTACTTACACTTGGGGAGGGGGGGGGAAATGTCTTGCCCTATAGGAATACCATATGTATTTAACTTAACATAATTATCTTATGCCTTACTGGTAAGTGATATAGTGTCTTATTCAGCTCTAACTGACAGGCATAATGACCAGAGAGCACAAACGGGCAAAGGCAATGGTGACTGCTGTAACCCTCTGAACATCTTCTGCAGGAAAGGCAGTTGCAAACACATAGTCAAGAAAGCACTAGCCTTGTGGCAAGCTTTTCACTTACCTCTTCAGACTGAAATGCATTCAAGTATTTGAGCTTAAAAGAAATTCCTTTTGGAAGCATTCTGGTTTTATTAATTAATTGAAGGTGTGTCCTGTCAAGGTGCCATGAGACTTAGGTAAGGGTGCCTGACAAACCCTCTGCGTGTGTGCCCGAACAGACAATGCTAGGAGAACCTGCTAAGAAGACCAGTTTGGTTTTTGACTTTTTTCTTCAATTTAGTATTGATCTTTTCTGTTTAATTTCTTCCATGCTAGATTAGTGTGAATTTAAGTTTTTTATGTTTGCAGGGGTTTTTGCTTGAGGATTTTTGGGAGTCTGTTTGTTCGATTTGGGTTTGGTTTTATTGTTTGGTTGATTTTTGGGGGGTTTTGTTGGGTCTTTTGTTTGGTTGGTTTGGTTTTTTACTTTCAAGGTATCAGTCTTGGAATGCATAATACATGAATCAGTATGAGGAACATCTCTGTATTCCTGAGTTTTCTCAGGGGAAACCTTTTCTGTCAAAAATGTGGAAAGGAAGACATATTGATTTCTATGAAAACCTTTTTCTAGAGGGTTAAAAAATCCCATAAGTTGTAATTTAAATTTTAGTGTAATTTCCTAAGTGAATTGATTGAAAATTTGAAAAACTGAATTAAGACTAAAAATCTCTGACTTCACAGAAGCCAGGTGGTCTGATTATTAAGAACTTTATTTTTCAGGATTTCTTAAACCTAATTTTTCAGGAAAAGAGGAAAAAGTCTAAGCAGAGCACATGCAATGATTTCCAACTAAGTTTTTCAGTACATTTTAAAGAAAGACTGGATGGGACCATTTGAGACCATTTGTCCATGGTTGAGATGGATATTTTTCACCCTTTTGGAGCTCTGAGTTGACAGCCGTCTGTGGTCTCTTATTCTGATGTGCAGTGACTGACTGTCCCTGTCTGCTACACGTTTGTGTTTTTGAAAATCTTTCCCAGTCCTGAGCCTTTCCCACCACTGTGCGACAAATCCTTGATGAAGTCAACTGTGGCGGCAGGTACCTGTCACTGGAGGGCGCTGCACATCAAGAGTGTTAGGAATTTTAGCCCCCTCCATAGGAACTGATCGATAGCCAGGTGGGTTGCGGTGGATCCAACTCACTGCTGCAGTTCTAAACTTTCTGATTAGTCGTTGGATATGTCTGACAATCCTGATAAGTGAAATAGAGGACTTTGGGAAATGGCTAGGAGAAATGTTTGCCTAGAGTTTCACTGGAGCTGCTGTGAGTCATTTTTATGAGTGCTTTTCTCGCTGAGTTTTACTTAAATATTTGTTTGCCTGTGCCACCTCCTGACTTATTTTTTCTCAAGACACATGTGGCTACATTTTTTAAAATACTTTTTCTTTAAGACATTGAAACATAAAGGGGTTGATATTTTTAATTACATGGGTTCATACATTCTTCCAACAAACTGTAAATAAATTTTGCACATGGGCAAAGCAACTGGTCATGCCTATTGAAATTATCCACACATGTAACTTGCTATGAACACCTATCGGTACCTAGAGCAAGAGCCACTGTATCAGAATAATGTGAGACTGTGAAACAAAACAAGTATGTAGCTAGAAAAACACCTAAACCACAATGCTGTTTTATTCCTTTTCTGTCACCACTTAGAGTGAGTATTTGCTCTTTCAAGCAGACCTTAGCAGCAGCATGGATATAGCCTGCCTGTGCAGGACCACGTTACAAGGACACGCAAACCAGCTATGAATGGGCTGGGCTAAACAACATTGAAGCTCCTGCTAAGTCACCTATGGGAAATTTAATGTAACTTCTTATGTCTGAGATGAACTTGGCTTCTGCCAAGATTTGGCACTTATCTCCAGTTATATTTTGGGAAACAATTGATTATCAAACTGTAAGGATAGAAGCGTTAGCTCGCAGGTTGCCACAGCTTCAGTCTTTGTATCATTTTTAGGTTAACTACTCGAAACAGTAGGAGCTGTCTGAGCTGGGAAAGGTACCCAGTTCTGTCAGAGCTTTTCTCACCTTTTGAGAACTAAGAGTATGTTGTTATCATAGGACCCATCAGGAACTCAGGCAAGGGGTTTATGTCTTGCTTTGTCCATTACCTTAACCAAGGAACAGAAAGGATAGGCGTGCCAAATGCTCACTTGAGAAGATACACCTCTTCTGTCGTCCAGTTCCCCTAAATGGAGTGGAAAATGTCTCCCTTCCTTTCTAATCCTCAGTGGTTTTCAGGGAATTTTATTTCAATGTCAGTATAAAGAGTCATTGTGAATCTTGAGCCAGATAACTAGCAGTGATGAGCTCACAGAAGTTACCAGAGAGAGCTGAGGTTGGATATGCAGGTTTGCTAGTATATTCTCCCTAAGCTACCACACTAGCCCAGAGATTTGGTGCTGCTTCCATTGTAGTCAGAAGAGATATGTTTCCTTTTGGTATATAAATGAAATGGGCATTTATCCAGTGAATTTCATATAGGATTATTCCACTGGTGAGGCACAGCCATGGCAAGGTGTATCATACCTCATGCTCCTGTTCACCAGTTACTTATCTCTGGTCCTTCTGACAGGAGTGTCCAAGATGAGAGAAAACTCTTCCTCTGCTAACAAGTGCATTTAAGTCAATTAGTTCTAATACAAAATAAACAGATTGTGTTTGGTAGGGCACAGATTCTTCCCCCCTCCTAACATTCTGCATGTCTGTTGTTTACCTCTTATATTGTTTACACATACATACTGTGAGTTGTCAGGCCTCCTCCTTTCCACAATAAAGAACAATAAATGCCAGAAGGTGTTTACTTTCTCCTCTTTGACACTAAGCATGAAGTCCCCGCTTTATAGCAATTGCTGTATCCTGTTTCCATAAGGTCTGTGGGACACAAAGCAGTCAGCTGACGACCTTGAGTCAGAACAGATGTCATAACCCCACATATTTGTTTCCAGCGCTATTTAACATTTGCTGTTTGCCCTAAGATAGCAAGTTGGCTTTTCTTATGGTAGTTTTCCTTTAGAAGCTGGCCTGCAGGAGGTTCCAATTTAAACCTAATCTGATGTAAAGAAGTAAGCTAAACCACAGAGAGGTTGGTTGCAGATAAGTGAATTCATTTTCTGTGCCAAGAGTAGCTTTGACAGGATCCACAGACCAAATCCTACTGCATCCTCATGGCTTGGAACAGGGGAACATAGATTCAGGTGCTTGGTTAAGATTTGCCTTTGAAAAACTACCTCAGAAAACAAAGTCATTGTGTTTAGTCTTGCAATGTGACTTCTGAGGATTATCATTTAACGGTTTAGGCTCTGAAAACCTGGGCAAAGCTTAATGAAGAAGGAGAAAAAGTAGGACTCGCTTATGATGCACAGGGTTTTAGTACTTGTGTTTGAACGACCTGTGATAGGAACTCATATGTGCTGAGATTCAAGACCTATCTTCTCAGATACTTTATTTTGTTTCCTTCCCTTAGGAGTGCATGCATGACATAGCTAATTACATTTTCCCCGGGCTTGGATTTGGGACAGAGTGGTATGTGTGGACTATTTCCACAGTTTGGGATGATATTCATATTTGGCAACAGAGAAATAAACTAAGGTTAAGGAATCACTATTGAGACAAATCTCTGCTCTGTGCAGCTGAAACTGTTGGCAGAAAGTCTTTACTTAAGGTTAGGGGGTTTGACAATTATTGATCTTCATTATGTAAATTTTGCTTCAAATGCTTTGGTGATCTTGTCAATGTAATTTTAGATGGGGTTTTTGTTTGTTTATTCTTGTTATCCTCAACATAACACAGTTTTTGTGTATTGAAGAGCGTCTCTCAAACAGGGGTTTTTAAGTTTCCATAATATCCTCTATAAGGTTATAACTGTCATTAGTCTGTAAAAACCATAACCCCACATCACAGTTGCTAAACATTACAAGTGAAACAGTGGCATCCAATGACTAAAAACATGAGCTATTGCAATGTAGATCATGTTAGTCTCTTTGTTTCAATATTGGGCCAGTTTCTGCTCTGTAGCTTCAGCTTTCTTACCCAAAAATAGTTAGTGTTTCTGATCATTAAGGTATTTGCAGAGGTACAGAAGGAATTCTTTTAAATTCTACTGAAATTAATGTAGGTAAGTGTTAAATCTATATTTACATTTCCCCAGACAGGTATTTTTGGAATAGCTGTGCTTTGAATTGAAGCCTACTCGGAAACAATGTCATAACCATGGCTAGAACTGGCTAGAATTACAAATTCTTACAAAAAATTTCCTCACTAAAAAAATTGTCTTGCCTGGGGTGAAAAAAAAAATAAATTAATTAACTAAATGTTCTTGTGAGCACTATAAGCTGAAAGCCTTACTTTCTTCCATGCAATTCAATGTCTGATATTCTTTGGTTCCAGTATTAGAAATTCCCAAATAGCCAATTTAGAATAAAATTAAACTGTCCCTATCCATTTTTCTTTTTCTGCTTTGGTACATGAATAAACAACAAGATTTGGGAAGTATTTACTGGTATCTGTGTCAGGAATTTGGATTAGCAGATGTTTCAAGAATTACCTTTTTTTCTTACATACTTCAAGTGGTTGGCATTTTCATGATGCCTTATGTCAGCATATTGCCTTACTGACCTCTTTTGGCACGACACTCTGCAATTCCTTAATTATTTTTAATCTCTTTTTAATGTAATTAGTACAACTAGCACATTCTCTACTGCCAGTGGGAGTGACCAGAGATAATCTTAATGTAGGGTGCCTGCTGTCTCTTTCCTTATCCTTCCTTTTTTTGTGCAACTCTAAAAATTGGGACAGATAAGAGTCACAAACCCTATCTGTCAGCTGGCATGGGAAGTCGAGTTGCTCATTGCACTCAACATAAGTGAAATTAGCTGTGCCTTGAGAAATGTTGGCTGCTCTGCAAGTGGTTCTTTTTGCAGCTAAGCTCTCTAAAGTGAAGTAGTCGTCCTATGTGTATGAGGCAGATGAATGTTTTTGTTTCACTGTTTAGGTGCTTTAATTTGTTTTAACTTCAGCAAAGCTGAGATATAAGAAGTTTTACCAGTCTGTAGGTGAAAAAGAAAGAAAGAAAACAAAACAAAACAAAAAAAAAAAAAAAGAAAAAAAGAAAAAGAAAAGGCAATTAATACTTTTCTGTCATTCAAACTTTTCACTTGAGGTATTCATTATATACAAGATGAGGCTCGGTTTGACCAAACTTCATTTAATGTCTTTTACAAAATACATTTGGACACCTCAGTCCAAGGTGCTGTCTTGTATTTTTATTTTTTTAATAGCAACTGTTGCTCTCTTGTGGTTTTGGTTTGGTGTGTCTGTTTTGTCTCTCTCTTTACTGCAAAAAGGACAGAGCTAAGAGGTTTTGGAGCATCACCAAATCACATAATCAGAAAGCCTCAGGATCAATGTACTAACTAGCACCTCTCAAGAGGAGGTAACTGAGCAAAATTCACTCTATCACCTCTATTGGTTTGGTTACTGCAGGTTGATGATATGGCAATTTTGCATCAAAAGACCAAAAATAACAAAGAGAAACAATCCTGGAGCAATTTACTTTAGAACAAAACCACTTCAGTGTAGCTTCTGAGATGCCTGCTGTTATTAAGTCACTTTGATTTATTTCTTCAGGGTAAGATTGCCTTGAAGGAACAGACTGGGTCAAATTAGGCTGTTCTCTACCCGTGTGTGCTCTCTCTTTTCCAGTGTGACAGCCTTTGGTCCAAGATGATCCTAGGAAAAGGGTAACAAAAACTGGAAAGAAGAAAGTGTGGAAATGTTTCAGCAGGAGACCCTGTACTGAGGAAGGACTTGCTTTGTCTGTTAGTTCTATGGACTTCTCTGAAAGTGAAGAATAAAAAATCTGGTGTTCTGGCTTTTTCATCTGAAGCACTGGCAAGGATATTGACCCCTCTCTTCCCCCTCCACCCCCCTCCCCAAATTTACACATGCATTCATTTCTGATGGCACATAACAGAAAAGAAAAAAAAAAAAAACTGGAAAATGAGTTTCATAAAATGAAACTTATAAATTCATCTCCTCTAGAAATCCAAAGCATGATGGTGCAGTACTGATCACTTTGCTGTCCTGTGAAAAGATGTCTTTGTTCTTCATAACAGTCTGGAAGCCAAAGGTTAAAGGCTGAATTTTTCCTATGCTTTTTCTCAGGCTGAATTTTACCCAAGAGATCAACCAGATCCAGGGGCTGTGTCAAAAGCCCTTGCAATAAAGGATGAGCTCAACTTGGGAATATGTGAGAAAAGCCATGATATAAATGACATCTATTTCACTCTGACATATAATCAGAGCTCCTATTTGTTCATCTAGGTTTCCTTTTTAATGTAATACCAATTAATGGCGGAGAAATTTTTCAGTATCACTGAACATGTTATGCCATTTCATAGAAAGTATGCCCATAGAACAATGTCTCCCCTTCAACATGACTCTCCCTCACAGAAAAAGTCCTGAATCTTTGAAGTTCTTTGTGCATTACCTTGTTTACTAGATCAAGTTGTGCTTTTATTTTGGGGGTTTCTGACTGGAATGTCGCCTGTGCTACTTAAATGTGTTAGAAATTGCTGCTTTACTACTGATTGAAAGGAAGACATAATGCTGGGAGTTGGTCACCTTGGCTTGATTCCAGCCTTTCTGCTTTCTTTGGGCTTGACTGACGCACTCAGCCTTTTCAGAAGACATTGTGTTTGTGTCTAGGTAAATGATGTGCAGGTAATTAGGAGTCTGAGATTTAAATTTAGAATTAAGCTTATGTTTGAATTTGTATAAGGTACCTGTACTCTGTGCGTCTTCAAGGTCAATCTCTATTTTGGTAATAGAAAGTAGTATTTGAAGGTGAAGCTTTGCACCATAGCACTTATTAGTAACTTTTCTTGCAGTGACTTTGTCTTTATTTTTTGCTGTGGAGTCTCAGCCTTGGACTGAAATAATAAACCTGTCCTAACCTCTGAAAACATTTTAGCATATTTAACTCGATGATCTTTAAGGTCCTTTCCAACCCTAATCATTCTACGATTTCTGGAAGCAGTCCCTGAGGTAACTTTGTAGTGAAGGTACTCTAATTTTCTGCCCATATGGCTTTCTGTCATAAAATCAAAATAAAAGCTCCTCTAGAATGATCAAAATGCATTTAGGGATAGGGGGTTTACTGTAATAGAAACAGGGCACTTGCCAGCTGCATCCACTACCAGCTGCTTTGAACTTTTTATACAGCATTTCCTGAAAATGGCGTATTAGGTTATGTAGGACTATGGTTCTTACCCAAATTCTGATTTTCAGAGCCAAAGGAAATGGCAAGATTCAGAGTACTATTAGCAAGCAGAGTACTCCATTAGCTAGCTAGTTATGCAGCCCCTTTTTATTAAGCCTAGAGCTGGAATTCAATGAAGAATTGTAATTAAAATGACAGTTTGGAAATGGTAATGTTTTTATATTTTAGCATTTTCCTGTGCATTTTGAAGTTGTATATTATGAGCAGCATAGCCATATTGAAGCAGCTGCTTACATTTGAAAGAAACTGTGAAAGCATTTGTTGATGGGGTTAGCCCCTTTCTAAGATAAAGTGCATGTGTTCATATATTGCAAGAAACCAGCTTGCATATTAAAATTATATGCCTCAGCTGTGATAGCACTCCCAAAAGTCTAATTGTGAAGTTTTTAACTGAATTGAATCTGTCTGGAAATTCATTATTCAGCAAATCCAGATGCTATTGTCACCTGTATTTGAATCAAGGGCTGACGTGCTGGAACCTCATGAGTTTTCAAAAACTGAATCTCTAGCAAAGCTCATGGTCTTGCTTTCTCTTAATAGAGCAAGAGAGTGTAAGGCATTCAGTGCATTTTATGGAGTATCCAAATAACAGAGAGTTATTCAAGGCAGCAGTAAGACAAGAACTTTTTATTGGCACCTAAAAATAGAATCATAGAATGGTTTGGGTTGGAAGTGACTTTAACGGTCATCTGGTTCCAACCCCCTTGCCATGGGCAGACACGCCTCCCAATAGAGGAGGTTGCTCAAAGCTCTGTCCAAGTTGGCCTTGAACATTTGCAGGGATGGGAAATGCATGGCTTCTCTGGGCAATCTGTTCCAGTGCCTCACCACCAATACAGTATTCGCATAAAAAACTGCTTCCTAATGTCTAATCTAAATCTGCTCTCATTTGGATTAAAGCCATTTCCTCTAGTCCTATAACTACATGCCTTTGTGAAGAGTCCTTCTTCAACTTTCTTGTAGATCCTTTAGGTACTGTAAGGTGTTCTAAAGTCTCCCTGAAGCCTTCTCTTCTCCAGGTAGAACAGCCTCAGCTTTCTCATCCTGTCTACATAGGTCAGAGATGCTCCAGCCCTCTGACCATTTTGTGGCCCTCCTCTGAACTAACTCCAGCAGGTCCATGTCCTTCTTAAGTTGGGATAAAGAATAGTAAGGATGATCACAGTACAAAGTAAGAGGCACTGTTTGTGCTGCTCTTCAACTTTTAAGCTCATGGGGTCAAACCTATTAAAAATATATAGTTTAGTTTTCGTTGTTTTCAGGTCTTTTTTCAGGAAATATATTTAATAAGCATGATTTTTTTATTTTTTTAAAGTCTCTGCAGTCAGGAAAACTAAGACATGATTACTAAGTCAGGGAAAAAATAATTAAAACTACACTGAGTCTTATGGAAACTAAAAATAGCATTTTGTGTGAGTTTTATGGTGGTATGGCTTACAATTTTAATTTTTTTAAGCTTCCCAGGCTAGCAGTGTTGGGGGCACTTAGTATCAGAAGCTTGTGCTGTATATACAGGACAGTAAACAAGCTCACTTGAGGCCTGACTGCAGCCTGGTGTTTCATCTTGGTTGACCAGATCTGCTCCCCTTCTAGTTGTCCTATGCTGTGAGAACAGTTTCACAGTTTCAGGTACCCATATATCTCTGCTAGTTAGGTATTCAGTTATTATTCCATCACTCCTATACACAGAATTGTACAGAAAACACAGCATGAAAGATATCCTGGGACTGTCTCTGGGTTTTTTTATTACTCCTTTTCTAAGAAACAACTCTCTTATAGCCTCTCAGTCAATGAACTTAGTTTTGAAGTACTGTTTTTTTAGTATTTTCTGGTTTGTTTGTTTGGGGGTTTTTAACCTATTTAATGAATTAAGTATGCCATGGGAAATCAAGCAGAGTTTTTCACCTTAGCCCAGAAAAACATACTGTAGGCTTACAAGAGTGCTAGCCAGGCAGTAGACGGATAATATATTGGGCAAGTGTTTGTCAACAAACTTTATTAGCAGTCATGAGTTTCTTCATAAATCATAAGTTGCTCTATGCTGTAATTTACCACCGTTGTGTTTTTATAAGCCTTGGGACAAGGTATTGTGTCTAGGACAAATGCTGCTCTATGCCCTTGCTGAAGTCTGTCATTTTATTGACTTACAGTGTTTATTTGATCTTGGCATGAAGGACAGGTCCTGGTCAGGCTATGTTGTCAAACATACAGACAGAGAGTCTTTGGGGAAGAAAGAGGAAGAGAATGGCAGATTCTTCATTGTTTCTCTCCTGCTAATAAATACAGGAAAAATACAGGCAATAAAACACATGTGAAAGTCTTGAATATGTTCTCTGTCCCCTTGCTCCACAGATGTTTAAACAAATCCTTCACCTGTTGAGAATTTGTGCTTCCTTTTCTTTGAAAGTAAGAACTTAGTTATCTTCTGTCTTCAAAAGAGACCAGAGATTTTTCAATGTCCTTGCCAAAGCATGCCAGCTGCCAGTTAAAGTCTTCAGGTACTTGGCATAAGCAGAAAAGACAAAAGATTATGTGAACTCATAGAACTCCCTATGTTGGCTGAAAAGTGTAAAAGGAAACAGGGAAGAGAGTCAGAAAAAGTTGTGGAAAAATATATTAAAGTAAGACAGAAAATTACCTGTAATAGAAAAATATCCTTTAAAAACAAGTAAACAACAACAACAAAATGCTGCTTTGGGCTATCATTATGGCCTAGTTACCTTGACATATGTTTTAGGACTTCAGAGCTGTGATAAGAACAGACTCCAGAACTTTTCAGTTAGGAGCTGAGAGCATCCCACTGCAAGAGGAGTCCCCCTTGGGCCCCTGCTTGCTCTGCTGCTCTGCCTCCTCGTGTAGCCTGCCAGTAGTGCTGAACAGCAGCCTTGGCAGATGGTGTTTGTCTGCCAGGGCCAGCACTGAATATGTGAAAGGACAATTCTTGTCAACAAACTAGATAATATCACCCTTGAAATTTAGGGAAGACAAGCACGTACTTGTATGAGCTGTCAAAAACTTCATGTTGACCTCGCCGTAGCATTCAAGCAATGAAGAGAAAAATGGAGAGTTAACAGTCTGGGCAAACTTCCAGTTAGACGCCTAAAGGGACTTTCACCTTTAACTATGGTGTTCCTTATTTTTTCCCTATTATTTAACCTTCTATTGAATCATAAATACAGACTGTCATTTCAATAAGTCTTATTATTTAGAACAACTTTATCCAGAGCATTAAGGCAAATATCCACTGAAATAACAATGGAATATCTTATTTCATTAAAACTTTTGAATTTAAAACAAAAACAACAAAACCTAAATTTGAGATTTTGCTAGTCATTGAGTTATGAGTGCAACTTCTATGAAGGTGACTTCTAGAATGTAGAAGTTAACAAATTAAATGGAAAAAGCTGTCAAAATTTTAACTTTCTATTTGAAGTGCCTTGCTTTTGATCCCTGATTGAGACAGTCATAGGAAAACTGTACTATGAGAAAAATACCCCAGGAATGTTAAATCTGCATCTGGATTTTTAAGTATGAAGATTCTCCAATACCACTGGTCATTCTTGAAAT
Source organism: Dendrocincla fuliginosa (assembly GCA_035047845.1). Lineage (NCBI taxonomy): Eukaryota > Metazoa > Chordata > Aves > Passeriformes > Dendrocolaptidae > Dendrocincla > Dendrocincla fuliginosa. The sequence goes on along the minus strand of JAWWMO010000083.1, from coordinate 81,428,651 downwards.
GTCTATGCATGTAGATGATGAAGAGGATTTGAAATAACCTAGAGAGGTTGGTGTTTGCCAAGTAGTAGGGAAGAAATTATCTGAATGAAATTTAAAAGCAAAACTAAGGACAAGACATGCATGAAATTATACATACATGATGGGATCAAAATATCACCCAGGTTAAACAAAACATCTTGTTTACTTATAGCTCAGAGCTATGTAGATGGTGAATTAGGTGGGCTAATTTATGCAAGATACCACCAAATAACTCATCTTCAGTGTTCCTTGTGTACCTATGAGAGATTGCCATGCCTTGTCTTCACAGGACATGAGAAAATCACAATACATTCCTCTGACAGCAGTCAGCACTTCTGAAGGGACATAAGAAGTGCCACAATATAGAACAAATTTGTATTTTACAAATATTGAAAATTTTTACTTTTTTTTTTTTTTTTTTTTTTTCACTTCTGGTCTACTGAGTGTTTTTATATGAGCCAGCTTTCATACATATAGTGTCAGGGAAATAGAAAAATATCATGTTTCACTGTGGATTCACTGTAAGGCACTCTCTTGCCTTATATTTTTTTGGTTTTTTAATTGGAAAGAAATCTTCAGAAGAACTACAGTTACGTATGTAGGTGATGCACTAACATTAACAAGTGTGCCTCCTGGATTACAAATGCAGAATACCTTTGACAGCCTGCCAAGGCTTATGCTGTCAGCCAAATTAGTACTGCTCCGAGTAAATCTGCTTTGGGAAGAATTTCTTCACTCAAAGGGTGGTCAGGCATTGGAACAGGTCTTCATCCCTGTAAGTGTTGAAGAACAATTGGATGTGGCACTTACTGCTATGGTTTAGTTGGCAAGATGGTATTTAGTCAGAGGTTGGACTGGATGATCTTAGAGACCTTTTCCAACCTTAATGATTCAATGATTATAAGAAAGGAAAAAGCTACACTGTTTAGTACATTTCACTTTTTTGAGACCCTATCTCATACCTTAGGAGTCCTCCATGGCTGCTGGTGCTCAGTGGCTCGAGCAAGCTAGCATGTTGCAGACAGTGAGGGGAAATGGTGACTCTTTCATCACTTGCCACTGACCCTGCCTTCCTTATCCCAAATGGGTCCACACTCCAAGGGCCAAGGAAAGTTCTCTGTTTTGGGGATTTCTGGGGGTTTTTTTGTGGGTTGTTTTAGGTTTTGTGTTGGATTTTTACTTCTTTTTTTTTTCCTTTATTCCCTTGCAGAGGAGGTGGTGCCTATACTTTATGCAGTTTAACATTTGAAGGAAGAGAAACAATTCTGAGTTTGCAGACATAAGGAAAGTGCTGCCTTTGGACGCCTGAACTTAATTGTGTTGATGCAGAAACACATCTTCTTTAAGCCTTATGATGTGCCTTAAGCAGTTATTGATTGTGGGAACCATAGCCTGACAAATAAATCTTTACATGAATACTTATCTGAATTGTACTTGACTTCTGTTTGTCTTTCCTTTCAGCAAGCACTCAAGCTAGCAGCATTACTTGGGTAGTTTTAATTTTTAAGCAGTGATTAGAAAGAGTTCACAGAAACCAAGACGAGTCCAGAAATGAAGCATTTACAGAGTAGAAAAAATTGGTTAATCAACATGTGTTTGTGTTGGTATATTTTAAAAATACTTGATATTTTAAGTATGGTTCCTGAAATAACTGCTGGGCAATTACTATGCATGTTTCTTGTTTTAAAAATATCTAATATGCAAAAAATCTACCAAGAAAAAATTGATGAGGATATTGTTCTTGTTTCATGTTCCTGTCTTTAGTAATCCACATAGTTATGAAATCCACGGTTTAATAAATGGGTATCTTGAAACACCAATGCCGTTTTTCCATGTGTAAGCAAAGCTACTTCTGCTAAACGGTACAAGGCCCATAAGCTAAATTCCTGTTCTCAGATATTAGCAGCAGTTTTATACACTTTTACTTATGATTCCAAGATATCAGTGCAACACAAGCCATGAGAGTGCAATACTTTTGCATACTCTGCACAGGGAGCTGGGGTATGGATGACTTTCCCCTCCTCAGTCTCCATTCCAAAAATGATAAGGCAGTGAAGGAGGGGGTTTTTATGATGAGATTAATCTCTATTAACAGTGCACCTAAAAAGGTACTTTTTTCAGACTGCCTACCTACACTTCAGAACCACCCGAATTCCCAAGAGCAACTGACAACACTACTAACAAAAATGTCTAACTGGAGAAATATTCAATTATGCTTTAATTCAAGTGAGGCCTTTTAGTGAAATGAGTCCAAAGAGCAGTGTATTCTGTTCATGCTCCCAGCATGGGAGCAGCCTTGGCACAAAAATTAATACCTAATTAAAGGTGGTTTTGCACTTCAGACTGGTCCAGATTTCAGTTAATGTTCTGCTTTAAACACTGCTTTTTTATTATCATTAATATTATTATGGATTCCAAAACACTGAATTTTCTGAAAGTATGCATTCTCTTGAAAGGTTTCAGAAGTTAGTCTTGTTTTTTATCTGCAGGTCATTTTATTGAATTATTTTGAACAAAAACTGTCAGAAAATATCCTCAGATCTCAAAAGGATTTTTGATTTTCCATGCTTCTTACAGGTTTTTATAACTTTTTCCATTTTCTGTAAATCTGTAGATGAGGGTCCTGGCTCCAAGTCTCCAGAAGGAATCTAAAAAAGCTTTCTCAATGGCAACAGGTTGGTTGTTTTTTTGGATTCATTTTAATTTTGCTTAATCTAGTCACAAGGCCATTTAAAAAGTAACAGTTAAAACTATAGGCCTCAGTGTGTTAAGAAGCACATTATTCTGTGTTCTTTGTATTTAAAAACAAAAGTATAGATTAATTTCTCTTACTCCTCTCTAGATTATATTGCAAAACAAGGAGTGATGGCTTTTCTGCTCTTGGAAAGGAGAGGTTGGGGTTTTTTTGTCACAATCTCTATCACCTTTGTCATCATTATTGGGGAGGTGGTGGTGTACCAAAGCTGAGTTTTTTGAAATTGTATCCATTTTAATTTTCTAGTAACTAAATGATTTACATGCAGCAAAAAAAGTAATTGCTAAATATAAGAACTAAAAGGGGAGGTGAGGGGAGGGTTGGGGGTAAATCAGTGGAAAACAAAGACTCTGTGGGATCTACATCAGCCAAACATGGTTTGTTTAAACCAGTTCGGCAGGTTAAATGTAGAGACACCTGCTCTTTCAACAAGAAATTCCCAAGAATCGTCAATTACTCTTCAGCCTAGACAGTGATTCATTGTCCACTGAATAAACAAAATAAAAAAGCAGTTGTGAACATCATGATAAAAACGCTTTTGAGAAAAGCCCAGTATTGAGAACTCAGATCTAGGTGACGAACTGTGATCCACCTGTATCCTTAGCTTTTTGGTAGCCCTCAATTTTTTCCAAAAAGGGTGGAGTTCTCTTTCACTAAGCACCATATTTTCGTATCTACCTGACTAACATTGAATCAGGAAGGCATTGCAAAAAAATAAAATGCCCTGGGAGAATACTTTTTAAGTTGGATTGAATGTTTCATAATTATTCCAGCTGTGTGTCCACTAATTACATTCCTGATGTTTACTCAGTGAAAACAACTGGTATTGTATGTTAGCACAATGGTGTTGAATGGAAAGAAAAAAAAATCTCCAAATGATATTTCCATCTCAAAAGTGGCTTACTCTTATCTGAACCTAGCTGTTTCCTATTACTTGATTAGTGTTTAAATCTGGTGATAAAAATGTGATGGAAATAATGAGCTGTGCGTTAGCAGTCTTGATATGGCTCCTGTTAGGTATTCTGACTTGGAATGAATAAAGAGTACAGTAACAAATTGCTTTAAAACTTCTGCCACCTCTCAGGTAAAGACCACTTCATAGCATAGGACAAAGTGTTCTTGCTCTGTGGGTGGGTTTTTTAAGAGCACTTAATAGACTACAAGCAGAGAGGCTATTTCTAGTCCAAACGACACTGTTTCTTTGTAATCTATATTGATAGATCTAGAAAAAATGAAAAGAACATCTGCCAGAAGAGATTTTATACTGGAAAGATAGGAATATGTACATTTATCATTTATCTCTGCATTATTTTTGAAGACTTCTGCTTGTTACAGCTTGTTACTTCAATCAAGTTAAAAAAAAAAAAAAAAAAAAGAACTTTCTGACTGAACCAAACACCAGCAGAGCACATGAATTCACCCCTACCTTGAGATCAAATAGTATTCTAGTACACAGAGCTCCTGACAGTGTTTGAAAGCATCTATTGAAAACAAATGCTGTGGTCATCTAGTGGGCAGGCTCTTTGCATACAGGCTGAACAAATTTTCCAGTAAACAGCCACATTCTAGGCAGGACCCATTTTCAAGGAAGTGATCTTATATAAGCTAAACTATCTGAAAGGTTTAGGGTGAAAATTGTGACAAGACTGGAAAAGACTGAGTTTTCTCCTGTCACAAAAATAAATTGTAATGTGCATGGAAGAGCAGATAATAAGTGATTTCCTATTGTTGGCCAAAATTTCTTACCAGTTGCTGGTAGCAAGAAATTTGGTTCAAAAAGAATAAAAAATCTGGTAAATTAAGGGAAAAGAAACACTGTTGAAATATTCTGAAGCTGTTTTGCAAAACATGAATGTTATCTCTTAATTCCTGATTCATCAGTCACCTTGAGATAAAGAGCTCAAAAACATGTACCTGACCCTGTGTATTTATTTTCACTTCAACTTTTATAACAAATCCAACCCTGAAGAGCAACTTGGAGTAGAACTGGATCAACTACTACAGTGAGATTTTGCTCAAAGTATGAGATAGGGTTAATAGAACACCACTATAATAAATTCTGCCAATGAATAAGAGAATAATAGCAATAAAAACTCAATATAAAAAGCTGCTTCAAACTCCAGACATTAAAGTCTCTTGAAATGAACTCCTTCTCTATCCTACCCAAATTGTATACTGCCATTAAAGATTTATCTCCCATTGTGACCAGGTTTTAAATTATAAAGAGAAGGCTAAAAGATATTATATAAAGACTGAAGCTACTGTTTCAGTGTCTAGTTCAGGCACTGCTCACCAGCTGATTTACTTAAGCCTTGTGCCAAATTATGTAAGAGCATGTTGAAGAGACAAGAATGTTTTTCCTTGGCACTTGTGACTGGTTATGAATACACACAAAAAAGTTTCCTAAGACTCACAGTTGTGTTAGTTTCTCTTAGACACTTCTTATTTGCAGCTGAAGTGAAGATCTTTTAATTTTAAGGGTGTAATAGCCATAGTAAAGTATTGAAGGGATGCAGCTTTTTTGTTTGGTGGAGGCAGAAGACACTTCGTGCTTTTAGCAGTTTTCTCCTTGCTTGCAAAGTAGCTGACAGTAGCCCATACAATAGCAAGCTTTGTAAAAAGCCCCACAACACACACACCCACAAAACCTCAAAAAAAACTCAAATTAAAACCATTGCACTCAAAAAGCCCTTTCTGAACATCTTTTTCTACTTGAGAACGTGAGTTCTCCTGTGCTGCAGCATTGGTCACCGTAACACTTAAAGCAGTACAAAAAAGTAAATTAGTGCATGTTTGTTTTCAGATGTTGTTGTTGAAGGAAGACCAAAGAACACTCAAACATACTTTCCCAGGCACAAGTCTTTAGGATCAATACATGGAAAGCTCACAAATCTCCCAGTGGCTTGGATTCTAGACTAATCTGAACCCTACTTTAAGGTCAATTACCTTCATTGAAAACTGCTAGCTCAGAAAATCCTAACCAGGGACTGTTTTGGGGAGGTATTTAGATATGGATGTTCCAGGCAGTTAGAACTGGTTCAGTGTAAACCATGTCTGGCCAATGTATAAGACAGTGTAATTGATGTTGCAGGATTGGTTATTAAAAGGGCAGAAGAGCAGCATGTTTGGGCTTTCTTCTTTCTATCTCTGTCTTGCTAAAAGCTCCTACACTACTTCCACAGTTCTACTTCAATTGAAGGAAACAAGATATTTTACTCCTGGTACCATACTCTAAAAATTGTAATTTTTTTTTCCATTTCTCTGCCACTTGTGTTTGGGAAGTGTACTATTTGTCTCTCCTAACAGGAAGAGCTAAGAATTCATGTTGTTTAATCCCATTTTTCTGGTGTTTCTTGTGGCCTGGAGTGATTCAGCTATTTTTTCTGGTCCACTTTCCACTTCTATAAAGTGGATATAATTCTCAATACCTGTACTATTCCATAAGAATCTTGCATGAAGTGTTAATTGGATGAATTGTAATGTATATGAGGATTTTGCACCGAGAAGAACTATGTTCACTCTAGACATGCTAACTTTTTGTGGACTACCTGTGCTTACTGAGATGACAAGCCAGTGAGTTGAAGATTAAAAGCTAGGAACAGAGGTCCTGTTAACATGCTTTTGTCTATAAATTAGCAGGAAGGAATAGAACAACAAAAGAAACCAGATAAAACCGGATTTCTCATTTCCTAGTGTTTCACTAAATATCAACATCTATCTGTAACTTCTGTTAGGGTAACTTTTTAGCAAAATTATAATATTTCCAAAGGTTGCAGGAAGAAATAAGTTACCATAAGATGAGACAGATCTTTTTTTTTTTCTAAAACTGCATTTTTACGCAGATGAAAAGTAATTCCCTTCTTACTGCTTTACCAGCAAATAATTGCTTGTGTTTATGGAAGTTTAAAACTGTTTCTGTTTATGACCAAAGTTTCCATCCAAAGCTTTATTCCAATGCAGCACTTCTAGTTATTTTTTTTTCCAGAGCCTTCTACAATATTTTGCCTTTTTTCTTTTTTTCTCATCACTTAAAAGCCATTACTTTGTTTGAAATAGTCAACCTTCCAGCTGAACAGACGTGAGCATCTCATGAAAGCTCCAAGGAATGTTCCATGGCAGCATCTGGTGCTTCACTTTAAAGTTTATTTTTAACACGAATTAGTTGTAAGTGGTCATTTGTAGCTGAAATGCTGTCTTCTCAAAGCAATGCAATTAGGTCTGACCCTTCAGCACGAGGGGAAAAAAATGTGATGACATGTGATTTTAAAGTAGAGCTATTACAGTGACTTTGCTTTGTTATTCATCACAGGTTTGTGCAGATCCATGTATCTTATATGCTAGAATTTCCTTTGAAGTTTGGATGTGTCAGGAGAACTGCATCCTCAGAACAAAACCTTATCAAAAGCTTTGGCAAATTGCTTTTGCTTTTTTTTAAAGTTTCTTATTCTAGTTTACCATCTCCTTGCTGAAGAAAATTCATTGCCCTTAATAGGAAATAACCTTAATAATTTTCATATGCTATCACAGCACCACTGGACTCATTGCTGCTAATTCTTTACATAAAACTGATGTCAGAAGGGTAGTATGATGGCATAAGATGAGGTATGGGCTTCTGAGAGGCGGGGGAGGGGGGGCAATATAAAGGGCTTTGTGGTAGTTTATAGCCCCTGGGGAGGCAGTGTGGACCTCAGCATGGCTGCAGTGCTGGGGGAATGAACCACGGGCTGCCAGGGTACTGCCAAGCTGCTCCCTGCCCTGCTCCCTCAGGACTGTGAGACAGAGAGGGTCCTTCTACTACCCAGCCAAAGCGGCAGCTCCTGTCACTCAAAGGGGAATCCCAGATTCTGGCTTACAGCAGTTTTCCACTCTTTGGTGCCAGGGCTGCTGTACTAGGAGAGAATCTTTAGCCCATTATTTCCAGCCGTGAAAAAAGATTGGCAGGAAACATATTTAAACAGATGTCCTGTGTTTTAACAAAATTTCAGTGAGTCATCCGCATGCCCTTAGGCATTCAATGCACCAGACAGCTTTCTAATGCCTGTGGCATCTTGCTCACAATCTAATATTATGCACACATTCCACACAGTAAAACTCCACACCTTCAGCTGGGGAAGGTCCATAGCACTTTGCTAAACTGGGTAAATTTGCCAGGACCTGGGACCTGGGACCCGGGATAGGAACTCAATGCCCAATACAACTTCAATCTGCTTTGGTGTTAACAGTCAGAACCTAATTCTGAGCTGCAAGTGTCATTGCTGTAGCAATCTTTCAGGCCACCGGCATTTGCCATCTTCGGACACCCATGCAGACAAAAGGGTTTTCTTTAATCGGTTGGCAGCCTGTGAGCTATGTATGCAGCTGTGTTCTACCTTAATTTTCTCCTTCTTTGTCCCAACATGCCACTCAGGGACTGACTCAAAGTGAATTAAAAGAAAGATATTTCAGCTTTTAACAGCAGCAAGCTCTTTTTTTTCTATGGGTGCAAAAATGAATGTCCTAAATCAAGTAAAACATGATCTTGTTACATTTGACAATATTGTGCAGCAGCTACTGAGGGCAGTAGGGAAGTTTCTATTTTCCCTCTGGCCTTTTGATATTCACCTGCATTTTCCTTCTCCTCCTAGCACAAGAAACAAAGCCCCATGTGCTGTAGTCCCCAATTAATGCTATCTCATTAATCAATCTTCAGTGCTGAATAGAAGCTGCAGAGGAAAACATGTATCCAGCTAATGATTTACTTACTGAAAGGTCAAGGAAAGTATTTACACACAACCATGTCCTGCATAGCAGATAATGAACAACTGTGCCTGCTTGGTCCTGTCCTCCTGGCCTGCCACTAAGCCTGGATGGGAAGTGGTGATTTCTATATAAGCAAAGTAAAGCCTCATCTTCGATACTTGCTTGGATGACTGCAAAACATCTTTGCACATATGCTGTGTGTTTCATATACCTGATAACCTGATGTCGTGAACCAACATGAAACCATTCCTGGGGATAAACCCAGGTAAACCAAAACATGTTACAGAAGCATGAAGAAAAGATTTAGTGGTAACAACTAGTGTGGGAAATAAGCAGAGAAATTCATACCAATATGTTGTCTAAACTGAATCTTACACTGTTGCAGAGTTGACCTTGGATGAGTAAAATCTGGAGTTTTTATAAGTCTGCTTTCTCTGTTTCATACAAACAACTCAATCACTTCCTTTTAAAAGAGAAATTAATGTTTTTTCCAGTCAATCTCTCCACTTATTCTGTAAAAATAGTTCTCATCAAATGTCATTTTTACTTATGATTATTATACCAGCTTGTCTAAAAACACTGTTAACTATGCTATGCTGCCAAGTATGTTTACGGAGGGGATAACTTTAGAAGCTATTTTGCAAGAGCTGCTCTTTGTTTTTACTTCTTATGTGGTCTCAAACAATAACTAAGATGCATCCATTTTATCAGTGTACTCCATGTGCCACAAAGAGTTAAGCAGCCTCAAAACTGGCAGTTTTTTTCAGGTGAAGCAAGCAGCAGGGGTGTTTCTTCTCCAGAGGAAACAAGGCCTCTTAGTTTCACCCTTTGATTAACTTCAGGCTAATTTTAGTAGGTCCTGACGCTCTTCTCTGAACTGTGTGAAAACACTGCACAGACTCAGTGTCACTGGATTTCTCACATTTCTCAGATTCTCTAATGTCCTGAAGAGAATTCACATTGAATCCTAAATTGATGAAGAAGTGATCTCACTTTCACCTACCGTGGTATCAAACCTTTTCTCTTTGAAGTCTCAGACTGTTGCACCCAGTTCTGAATGGCTTTGACTTGCAAATACTGTTCCTATATTGGAAACCAAAATTTTGTCATGCAAGAGAATGGTTTGTCCTGTTATGTATAGTTTAGTTTGCATTGTTACCAGGTAGAGAGAGAAAAGCACAAAATCTATATAAAGAACATAGCCTCTGGAAATCTAGTTTATTGCTGTTTTTGTGAAACTGAAGAAAAAAATCACAATATATACCTCTGCTTTTGCAAAGTTTGGCACAACGTAACAACTGAGGTTACCTGTATGAATGCCTCTTGCCAGTGTCCTGTACTGACAGGAATGAGAAATGAAGTAGTGTTACTCTTTTAAGAACAAATCGATAGAAAATGAAAATCTGACAAAGCCTTCCTTGCTGTTGAGTTATTTTGCTATGAAAATCTTCATCTTGCTGGTGAATTGCTCTCTTGCTGTGAGAAGCGGGTGTGTTCATGTTGTAATTAGTAAACAGGCAGTGTAACTTACTCTATGTAGTGTATTTCTTCTGTATATGGCTTCATTTTTTGGTGTGAAACTAAAGGGAATAGCAAAGCTTCTACAGACTGCAGTAAGCAAATGTAATAGAGACAGTGAGGTACCCGATATTATAAAAGATGAACCTGAATGCACCAGACAGTGACACTTCTGCATTGTGGATGATCAACGGTTTCATCATTGCATCCTATGCCAGAAAGTTAAATACCTTAGATTACCATAGACATAATTGAATCCAAACTTTTTGTATTTGACAGCAATTCAAATCAAACTTTTATTCTGACCCTGAAGATAGTCAGGAAACTTCAGTTTGCAGGTTTTTGGCTAGGACCTACTTTCTGCTCATACTGATGACTAACAGGACTCAGTAGTTTAAATATTTTCCAGTAGGAAAAAGGTATTCAAGACATAAATTGCATTTACTCTGAATAGAAGCCTGTTCAGTGAGGTCCTTGAGGACACTGTGGTTATTCATTCAGTAGGGTAATATTCTGAATATGTAACCCCATCTTTTTCATATCAAATGTGGGTAAAGAGATATTGGTATCTGGCCCACTAACATCCTTAACCATTGGGTTCCTGCTCAATAAAACTACAGCTGATGGTAATATGGTCTTTGTTTTGAAAACAGAACAAAGAGACCACAAAACCACACACACAAACAAATGCTGGACTAATTCAGCAACTAAGAATATATTTGAAGCATGAGGTATCAACAAAATGGATATGAATGAGGAGAAACTTTCTAAGGCATCTGTAAACTCCTTGCTGGTTGACAGTAATTATGTATAAAGTCCACACAAAAAATACAGCATGTAAGTATCTCTAACATTTATGAACATTCTTCAAGGAAAACTGTTACAGTAAGTGAAATGAAAATGCCCACAGGAAGAGTCGTGTGCTTTATGAATGCTAAGAAAGCAACGGAAAGATTGTCAAGTTTCAGGAAAATCTGGATGATATAGAGATATTAGTAAATTCTACCTTGGGTTTGAGTTCAAATGTTTTCGTTCACATAATGACTTCTGGAAAATAATTTAAACAAGATGCACCATGCTGACTTCATCTATTACAGAAATTGCATTGCCTATGGAATCTGTTAACAGTATTGCAGAGAAGTGATATTATCTATAATATTTATTCTTGAGCTGTTTGGAAATCAGCTGCTGCTGCAAACTGTTAACTGAGAAAAAAAAAGTTGTGTTGGCTTTGATACATTAAGATTGGCCAACCACCAACTATATGAAGTCCAACAAGGGAAAATGCTGGATTCTGCACCTGGGATGGGGCAACCTCAGATATTCATACAGATTGGGAAATGAGATACTAGTAAGCAGTGTCATGGAAGGGGACCTGGAGGTCCTGGTTGATGGCAAGTTGAATATGAGTCAGCAGTGCCCTGGCAGCCAGGAGGGACAACCCTGTTCTGGGGGGCATCAGGTTAAAGGATCACCAGCTGCTCTGCACTGATGTGGCCTCACCTTGAATATTGTGTGCAGTTTTGGGCACCACAGTACAAAAAAGATATTAAGCCATTAAAGAGTGTCCAAAAGAGGGCAATGAAGATGGTGAAGGGCCTTGAGAGGAAGCCATATGAGGAGTAGATGAGATTGTTTGGTCTGTTCAGCCTAGAGAAGAGGAGACTGAGGGGACAACTCACTGCAGTTACAACGTCCTCATGAGTGGAAGAGGAAGGGCAGGCACTGATCTTTACTCTGTGGTGACCAGTGACAGGATCTAAGGGAGTTCTGTCAGGGGAGGTTTAGGCTGGGTATTAGAAGAGATTCTTCATCCAGAGGATGGTTGGGCACTGGAACAGGCTTCCCAGGGAAGTGGTCACAGCACCAAGCCTGACAGAGTTCAAGAAGCATTTGGACAATACTGCCAGGCACATGGTGTGACTCTGGGGAATGGTCCTGTGCAGGGATAAGGGTTGGACTCCATGATCCCTGTTGGTTCCTTCCAGCTTGGTATATTCTGTGATTATGTGAAAACTTGACATGAAAGACTGACAAAGGCAATGTCAGAAAGAATGTGACACCCCCACCTCCCCAAATCTAGGTGACTTGGGAGTGAACAAGTACACTTGATTTGGGTAGATTTGAGCTTACAGTCAAGGTTTCCTACATCGCTGCTACAGTCCTAAGCAAAGGACTGGTTAATAATGTTATGAAATATGTGTCATGGTCTAGTTGACAAGGTTGTGACGAGTCAAAGGTTGGACTTGGTCTCAGAGGTCTTTTCCAACCTAAATGATTCTGTGACCTTGTGTCGAGAAGCTCTACCTGAGTGAATTAGCATTAGAATACTGTTGCTATTAATTTCTTGCTTTCTATTTTTTCTTTTGTCTTCCACTCACCCCCCACCCCTCCTTGCTTATGTTCTCAGTAATTGTCATACAGAGGTTTCTTCTTTCATAGTATTTGAATAGGTACCAAATGTGATAGGTCTGATGTTTTGTGGATCCTAAGACTCAGCAGTAACCTAATAACTTTGTAGAGAGGAACAAATTTATACTATGGTATTCCATGGTTTTTTATAGCAGCATTTCTGATAGTCATACTTGAATTATCACTTGTTGAATCCATTAGGGAACATTGATATTTGCTGAACAGCAAATTTGGTTATTAATTCAGTTCTTTTCAAGTCTTTTGAAATGTGATTCTCACATTTATAAATGTGATTTATTTGCAAATTGGGTAAGCTGACAAAGAGTGTTTTTTGCCAAGAAACAGCACAATATAACCACAAGAAATGGAATGAGGTGAAAGATGAGAAGTTGAGGTAAAGGACTGCAACATTCAAGTTGTAGACTTGAAGGAACTTTCTTTCCTTTTTAATGCTCTAAAAAATTTTTTTTGCTTTCATTTATTTTGCACTATTTGGACTGTCTCCCTTGTCATTTGATATAACTGAAATTCCAAGGACATTAGAGACTGCAACATTTTAGGCAAGTGACTTTGCAGGAACTTTTCTCTGCTCTTCTCATTCTGCATCAGTATTATGCAGACTAAATTCTATTTATCAACTACAAAGAAGTCCTGATGCAGATTTCCAGCCTGTCTCATGTATACTTTCTCATCCAGCAGGATGATATCTCCCCTTATACTTAATGGAGAAAGAAAGAGGGATTCACATGTCTCTATAAATCAAGAAACTGGAGTGCGTTGAACTCAATGTCATCTCCTTGAGGCAATGTCTAAAGTAAGAGCAGATGAACTTAGTTATCCAAGTTAAATGCATGGAGGTAACAATCCCATAATACGACTGACTTCAGTAAGAGTTGAGAGCGTTAATTTGTCCCAAGAAGTACTCAGGTCTTTGAGAGCTCCATCTGCTACTGAGTAACCAAGTTAACCAGCAACTACTCTATAGCAAACAAAGCAAACAAGACTTAACTCTCAGAGTACTTTACAAGCATTTTCTTTTTCCTGCAGGAAGTACAACTTATTTTATAAGAACAACCTGAGGAAGATTTACTGCAAAGACCAGTGCAACCAAGTATCAGCTCTGCAGTCACTGTCAAGCCACAAGCACTATTACAGGGCAAGGTCACCAAGGGTATCACTTTCCTCTGCTTCTCCCTTCTCTCCCTCATGCAGTAACTGTGGAAATCCTTTTTGCAAGGATCTTACACAATCTATTGGATTTTAAATGGGCTACAGACTGCAGTGTTTAAAGCTTTTCTTAATGTTCACCATCAATTTCACCTTACACATAACTATCTAAAGCAATTTTTTTCTTATTGTTTAAGAGCTTTCTGTAGGAGGAACGTGGGTAAAACGGCATTATATGCAATGCTGTTGGTGCTGTAAAGCTGAACCTTGCAGGCTGCCTGAAAGAGTAGCAGGAAGCATAAAAAGTGAAAATGGTATTTTACAGCTGTAGTGAATCTAAAATGAGAATTATTCCTGTGAGCAAAGCTTTTTTTTTTTTTTAAGAAATAACTCTGCTCTAGAAGTGACATGTTGGGCTTCATTCTGATATTGTATGCTTACTAAAAATCCTTCTCAGCTGTTTTTGGGGGTCACAGATCTGTGATCCTCTGCTGCAGGCAGGGCCATTCTTGATTGCTTGGGTAATCCAGAAGGTGCCTTCGGGATTTATGTACCCAGGATTTTGTGCACAGCCACTCCCAGTTTTGGGCAACTCTGTATGCTGGAAAGACTGCAAGTAGAAATATGGAAGCATGCTTGAAATGTTGCTGTTTATCTTACTCTACAGTAAAGAAAGTTCAGTACCCATGAGCGTGTGCATTATCAACAAGGTGCATGAAGGCTGAGAGAGTTTGGGGTTTTCAGCCTGGAGAAGAGAAGGCTCCAGGGAGACCTTATAGTACTTTCCACTACCTGAAGGGATCCTATAGAGAAACTAGAAAGTTACTGTTCACAAGAGCAGGTAGTGATAGGACCAAGGGTGATGGCTTCAAACTAAAAAACAGTAGGTTTAAATTAGATATTAGGAAGAGATTCTTTACTGTGAGGGTGATAAGGCACTGAAACAGAAGAAATTGTGGATGATCCATCCTGGCAAGTGTGCAATGCCAGGTTGGATGGGACTCTGAGTAACCTAGTCTACTGCAAGGTGTCTCTGCCCTTGGTGGGGGCAGGGGGGAGTGGGGGGTTGGACTGTAGAAAATCTTTTAGGTTCTTTCCAAACCAAACCATTCTGAGTCTGATTAATCACTCAAAAAGAAAATAAGGATGATAATGCAAATGATCCCACCTAGTGACCTTGTTGTCTGAGAGCTGAACAACAATTTACCTGTTCATTTGGTTTCTATGTCAGTAAGTAGTCATATGCCTGGAAGCACACAAGTGATCGTTTGTGTGTGCATGTTACAAAGAGCTTACTGGAATTATTTTTTATGTTGACTGTCTTCCCCAGTATGGGTTTCCCCACTGAAAAAGGACTGCCCTCTATGAGCTCTGAATCCAGAGCTAGCAAAACAGACAAAAAGCAAAAAATGAAAAGCATACCTATCTTATTCTCTACGAGCACAAGGAGCTGCTTCTCCCTGACAAGCAGCAGCTATCTGTGTGGAGATAATAGTACTGGGTTTGAGTTGTAGAGCTTGAAGAGATTTTGTCCTGGCAGTACAAGCATCCTTCCCATTTACTACTGTGGTGCCCTACAAACGTTCTTAAGATCAGCCATGGTACTTTAAGGGATTGCCTGTGTAGAGAAAAATTGAAGGAAAAATGGCAATTGCCAAGAGAGCATAACTCTCAAACTCTGTTAATATGCCTGGGAATCCAAGGATGAATAATTTCAGAAATGATATGAGTACTTCATAGCTAAGCACACAGACATGAGCACAGTGTGATGTGATGTCTGCACATGATCTTATCTCAATGCTCTTGGAGAGAAAGGGGGATTTTTTTCAGTTGATGGGAATTTGATATCTAAGTCTCTAGAGTATTTGTTGGAAATCTTACTGTGAGGTTTATCTGTTTAGACATGCATTCAGCAAAAATTATTTTTGTTGGGGTGGGGGGAGTTGGGGTCGGATTTTATCTGAATAAGGGTGGGAGTAGGCTATGCTCCAAGTTTCAAAGAGATTTTTTTTTCTATGTCCTAGCAGATTCACTCTACCTATTACAAAATGTAAAGAAATGCATTTCAATGTACTTTAAATGAGCAGCTGCCTCTCTAAAGAATTCTGATGCCAAGGGCTATTTATCTTGTGGACACTGAAGACATGGGGAAATTGTGTGGCATGATTATAGCACCTTTTCTTTTCTCATAATGGACAACATTTTATTTTGTATGAGGGTAAAACATGTAACACATTTGCATAAGTCAAACAAGGAAAATGGAAATATATCAGCTGGAGATATAGAATATCTTTTATATACTGTGGTCAAATACACAGTTCATATTCAAGTCAAAAAAATCTAAGAGACTGGAACTACTTCTGTGAGTACAGCAATAGCAAATGCCTTGCATTATCCTTTTTTTTTCTTTTTTTTTCTTTTTTTTTTCTTTCTTTTTTTTCCAGATGCTTCCGGTCTACTCTTTCTTAGCTCACCAAAGTGCATGTATGTGTTTTTCTACTGCATAGAGAATAAAGAAATAGAGACCCTTGAGCAAACTGTTTTTAAATCCTGACATTGAAATTAGGATTTTATTCAAGCCATCTCTGCAACTTTTGAATGAGGCAAAAGGACTGAAAAGTGAAAAGTAAAAGGCAGGGTAGGCATGTGGGATGGTTTAGTTTTCTTGGTTTTGGTTTAGGCCTTCCTTGGTAGCAAGGTCATAACTAAGGAAGTATTCCACACTGTTCCTTCACGTAATCAGGG
>JAWWMO010000083.1:81395228-81412197 GCA_035047845.1 Dendrocincla fuliginosa | reverse complement strand
AGTTTACGAGTGTGTGTATTTGTTTTGTTTGGTTTTACCCATTTTTGTCCCATTTCCCTTTCCCCTTTCCCCCTTTTTCCTTTTGGGGGTTGTTCTGGGATTTGTTCTGTAGATTCATAGTGTTTGATTGTATATATTTGTAATATATGTGAATATATATATATATATACTTTTACTAAAATTGTCTTTTTGGGTACTTTTTTTCCGTTCTTTCTTGGGAGGGGGGAATCCGTGTGGCCGGCAGTTGGGCTTGGCAGGGAGCCAACCCAAACCTCCACAGCACGAGATGCCAGAAAATATTACCTCTCCTTTCCATTGGGAATGGAAGTGTCTCACTTTTTCAGTCACATTGGTTGACCAGAACACATGACAAGGCTGGTGAATTCAAGACTGTTAAGTATATGACAAGGCTCCAGTTTAAATTTTGTACGCTTAAATGTATTCCTGGTGAGAAACCGACCATTTGTCCTTGAAATTGAAATCTGCTGGCTAGATGGGTTCCATTTGCCATTAAATGTCATGAAACATATGCTGAGAGTGTTATCAGTCGTAGGAGATTATATTTTTAATTGAGCTTAGTATTTCCAGAATGTTTGAGTAGTCTGTGGTGCTCTGAAGTGCTAATGTTTGTGTTAAGACACCATATTAGCACATATGCAACATGCTGCAACCCATCCATCATACCATCAGGGCATCCATCTGCCTGGTAACCTTCCTCAAAGAGGGCGGTTGAGCAGCATTTAAATTCAGATCTCATTTCTGCTTGAAAACAGACAAGTATAGGGACGGTCATGTGTAGGGGTTTTAAAAACAAAATCCCCTCTGGATAAGACCTGCCACCTTTGTGGAGATTTACCTCCTTGCAGAAAATAGTGAGCAGCCAGCATGAGTTCCTGTCTGCAGAATGGAAATATCAAGCTGATCAACATTTCCGCATTGCTAGCAAGATAATCCTTCATTTGAGCTGCTTATCTGAAATCTGTCTCATGAATCTGATGGGAGGATTTGCCCTAAGTAGTTAATTATGGTGCTGCTAAATTTCCTCCTCTCTCCTTATTCCTTCACTTTAAGAAAAATCATGCAGCTATAAAGACTATAAACTTCAATTAAAAAGAAATGGAACATGTTGCTGAACACTTATTAAAGCACCTGAAATTATCTTTTCAACTTTCATTCTGATCTTACTTGTTTCCACAGGTGCTCACTGTTGGTGGATTTTTACTCTGAGTTATTCTGTCTGTTTTGACAAAATTGTGGGATTTGGGGGTTTGGGCTGGTCGGTTGGTTGGTTTTAGTATGTTTGGAGTTCTTTTGTTTGCTTGGGTCTTTGGGTTGTTGATTTGACTTAGGGCAATTAGATGGAGAATTCCTCTGCATCAGGCTAAGCCTTGTCTGTTGTCCTGGCCTGAACCTGGCTGTGAGGGAATAGCAAAGACAGAATAAAGACACTGCCAGATTAATTATTTCTAGGGCATGTGAGACTCTTATAATCTTCTACTCTAACTTATACTGCTGACAGGAACCATGGTTAAGGAATTTGGGTTTTAAGGTATTTTGTACTTAATGGAGATGTATGAGGTAGCTGTAGTATGTTTTGCAACTTTTAAGTGCCACTTTTGTCCCATAATATAACAGTCATAAAGAATTGCAAAAACATGTTGACAAGCATGATGAAAAAGTGCCATGATAATATGGGAAATAGTTGGTTTCACTTTCCTGCACATATGTTTTGTCCATGAGGAAACATTTCACTGGCTATTCAGATTTCTCACCTGACCTCTTTAGGAAGACCCTCTTCAGGAAGATCCTCTTCAGGTTCTGTTTGCACACAAACTTTCTTTTTCCTCAGAATGAGGTCATTATATTTTTCTCGGTCATTATATTTTTTATATTATTGTATTTTTTTATTTTTTTTTCTTGGTCATTATATTTTTCTTCAGTTCCACTGAATGGAACTGGATGTTCACTGTGCAAGTGGGCCTGCCTTAGAGTGGGACTTCTTCTGCAGCTCAACAAAATGAGAATCTCCTGAGACATGAGAAAAGGGCTTGAATTCAAGTAATAAAAGGCATTTTCCTATCAGAGAAGACATACCTGTAAGACTTAAGTTTTATACAAATAGTTAAAAAAGCTTTCATTCACCTTTTACTGAGTTGCTAAGCAGGAGAGAGATCTGGATTTCATGTGGTGCCACTCTGGCCTCTTGGAAAGCTTCTGGGCACAGCCTTTCTCCTGGAGAGCTCTCCTGCCCAGAGCTGGGCATGTTGCACGCTGCAACAACCCACTCCCCAGAGAAAAAGGAGCAAAATATTGTTCTTGCTATGAAAAATGACAGTTTCAGAGGGAGGAATGGCTCCTGTTTAACCTTTTTTATGAATTCCTAAAAGAGGCTAAAGTTTCTCCCTGGAAGGTTTAAGATTCTGGGGGTGTTCTAAAATAGCCTTTCATTACCTTTGCATAGCTTATTTCTGGATGAATCCCAGAAGTTCACACTTCACCCTCAGGAAGTTTTAGACTGGTATTTCAAGAGCAGGGGCATAAGTGTTTTGTGAAGTCATCTGCTTAGGTATTTTTGTGATCTTTTTTTTTCCTTTACACCCCCTTTCCACCTTCATCAGGACAGGTGTTACCTTACCTCTTACTCATGTTCATGACTGTTGTAAAATTCTTCGGAACCTTTTCGTATTCTCTTATAAATGCTTCCTGCTAATTAGTCCAACCAGGTACTCTCCAGGGCATGCTGAACTGCTACAAGGGTTGTAATTAAACCATGACCATAAGCTTTTGTCTTCCCCCCCCTGGATTTTAACAGTATTTTCTTGCACATCCAGAGAAACTGTGGAGGGGTCCTCACCATTTACATCACCATGTACACAAAAGCAAGTACTGAATTATGACAGATTTAGCATGAAACACAACTTCAAATTTTGTTTTACCTTTAGTTTCTCTTAAGACGTGCTCAGAGGCTTTAGCAGGCCTGAAGCAGTAGGATCCTCCACGTGTGACCAGCAGTTTGATGCCCAAAGAAATTTATCAGTGCATGGAAACCTGTGTGGGACTTGCTTGAGATTCAGCTTTGGGGTTTTTTTTGAGCTTCTGTAGGCCCTTGCTACACAGGGTTGTCTTTTATTATTACATTTTATAGGAGTTTTGTAACTTGAGCAACAGAGCCTGCAAAAGAATGTGAGGAAATAAAATAACTTTTCTTCTGCTTTCTTGAATTAAGAAGTCATTTCCTAAGGCTATCTACTTAACTGCAGCTGCTGTATGTGCCTGGAGATATTAGAAGAAATGGCATTATGTCTCAGAATAGCAGCTTAATCTCTAGTTTTGATTTCTTCTGTGTTTACTACCAGGCCCATTGGGGCCCTTATGCTACCAAGATTGAGTAGATTGTTAAAAGCCCATGTGGTAGATGGTTTGTTTTCCCTTAACTGTTTTTCATGGTTGGTGGCAGGAAAGTTTCTTGCCACTCCCTTATCTGAGGTTTATGTAATGAATTGATCATAGGCAGTGCTCCCTTTGAACTTGTTCCAGTTTGGCAGAGTTCAGCTGTTCCTGAGTCACTGTGACTCCTGGAGGAATTTTTTCTGCCTTTAGAAGTAGGTGGGCAATTCCTCCTTACCATGGGCATTTTGAAAAATGTCCCCAACAAGGATCAGGCTCCTGAAGAGATACAGAAATGGCACTGTTGTACAGGCATGCTCTGAGGTTTGAGCCTAAAAATCTGGACCAGTTCTGACTCCAGGACACATGTTGAACTTTCTGCTCTGTGTGCTGTACTTCATTGAATGAGATACTATAAGTGCATTCTAAATAACTGTGCCTATTTGGGTCAGTTTGAGTCTCCTTACACAAGTGTTTTAACACATGTTGTCATTTATGCACTCTGTGTATATATGTTTTCTCATAGTCACTGACATGTTTTCCCACAGACAATAGCTAAGTGTATTCCTATTATTCCAGCAAATAACAAACTAAACCTTTTCACCAAGAAGTAATAATACCAGATGTAATACTTGTCTACCTTCTAGAGGTAATACGTCGAGAGGTAACCCTACCGGCTTCTTTTCCTGGAAGCCTCTAGATACTGAACTGAGCAACCAAGTATTACACTGATAAATAGCAAAAGACAGCAAATTGGAAGTTTTTTCTTAGTGGTTACCAACCTGGGGTAAGCAAAAAGCAGAACATATCATAAAATAGCAAACAGTAAGTCCTCAAAGTTGCCAGTGCATGTTGCACCCTGCTGACAGTCTGGTGGGCTCACTTCACAGTCAGTGGATTTTATGATGATGGTGGTGAAACACTGAAACACGTTGTCCAAAGAGATGTTGGATGCCCCATCCCTAGAAACATTCAAGCCTGGCTGTATGGGGGGCTGTGAAACCTGGTCTAGTTGAAGATGTCCCTGCTTATTGCAGGTAGGTTGGATCAGATCAGATCACCTGTTTAAAGGTCACTTTCAACCCAAACTGTTCTATGAAATCTCCCCAAAATAACATATCAAATTGCAAAATCATGCCCTCCCCAAAAAAAGCAACCCAAATTGTGTATGGTGTGGCCAGTGAGGTGTATTTATACAAGCATCTCTCTCAAACTGTAACTGCAGGCCAGGCAGTTCACGCTGACAAGCAGTTAACTCCTCTTTTTTCCCCCCCTGAGTCTCTTTTTGAGTGTCTGATTCACTTCCTTATCTCCTAAGACACAAAGAAAACTAGGCGTATCTGTAACTACCGTTGCAGACTCCCTGGCAAACAGCAGTGTTCTCTCTGTTCTCTGGAGAATTTGCCACCTTCTCTTCACCAACAGGTGGAGCAGAGATGTCTTGCCTCTGTCACTCTCCACAGGAACCTTGCAGTAAAAATAGTGCACTTGATTGTTTGTCCCCACAGAAAAGATCGCAAATCTTGATCTTATTTCCCTAGCCTTTTTTGCCAACTCACTTTTACCACTTGGGTAGCTGTTCTTTTCCACTTTCAGAATGGAAATATACCAGTTTGTATCAATTGTTAAGGCCTTTTTTGCCCTACTTCTAAATATTCAACAGATGTAAAACAAATTTTGGGGCACCTTTAATATCACAGAATCACAGAACCAACGAGGTTGTAAAAGAGCTCAGAGATCATCGAGTTCAACCTTTAAGCCAGCACCACCTCACCTACTAGACCATAGCAGTAAGTGCCGCATCCAGTCTCCTCTTAAACACCTCCAGGGACAGTGACTTCACCCTGGGCAACCCATTCCAATGCCAAATCACTCTCTCTGTAAAGAAATTCTTCCTAATGTCTAACCCAAACTTGCCCTGGCACAGCTTAAGACTGTGCCTTCTTGTCCTACTGATAGTTGCCTGGGAGAAGAGACTGACCCCCACCTGGCTACAACCTCCTTTCAGGCAGTTGTAGAGAGTGGTAATGTCTCCCCTGAGCCTCGTCTTCTCCAGGCTGAAAACCCCCAGCTCTCTCAGCCACTCCTCACAGGACTTGCACTCCAGTCCCTTCACCAGCCTCATTGCCCTTCTTTGGACATACTCCAGCACCTCAATATCTGTCCTGAATTGAGGGGCCCAGAACTGGACACAGTACTCAACGTGTGGCCTCACCAGCGCTGTGTACAGGAGAAGAATCACTGCCCTAGTCCTGCTGGCCACACTGGTCCTGATACAGGCCAGGATGCCATTGGCCTTCTTGGCCACTTGGGCACACTGCTGGCTCCTGTTCAGCTTCCTGTCAGTCAGAACCCCCAGGTTCCTTTCTGCCTGGCTGCTCTCCAGCCACTCTGTCCCCAGCCTGTAGTGTTGCAGAAGGTGGCTGTGGCCAAAGTGTGGGACCCAACACTTGGCCTTGTTGAATCCCATTATAAATAAATATATAAAACCAAGAAAATTGCTTACTCTTTAATGTATTTATTCCTATATTTTGTGTAGGATACTCTCCTAAACCTGTTTTGCTCCCAAATTACAGAAAGCATTCTTTCAAATTGCTAGCAGATCCAAATAGCATGTGTAAATGTTGCACAACATATGAATTCCTAAGAATTAATGTTTAACAACCGAGTGCCATGACTGAAAAGGTATCTGTAAACAGTGCTTGTTTATATGAGAACCCTTAGCATATCTCTGGCAGTGAAGAGCAGATCGCAAAAAAGTTTGCACCTGAGTGACTGATTTACAGTTGTTCAACTAATGCAGGAGAAAGGCAGCTTCCTGCAAAATGAGCATGTGACCTCAATTACATATTTGTAATTTGGCTAGGTATTCTAAATGAGGCTGCTGCATTTTAGTCATATTTTGGCTTGAGTAATTACTTAAAAACAAGCATAGATATTCAGCTGTGGGATTGAGGTTCACTCAGGAAAATATATATAAACTTCAGGAAAAGTAGAATTAGGAGTATGCACACAAGGCACATACTTTGCCTATGTTTGCTGAGTTCAGCTTTGGCTCCCTTATGTAGGATTAACAACTCCAAAGCACTAATTGAGGCCAGTGTCTCATTATAGTATCCAAAGATGAACAGAGGGATGGAAGGGTGTTGATATCTTAATGGGCCGAACAATTTATACATATATATATATATATTTCCTCCATGGCTAGAATAGATAGCATTGTGCTTGCCTGTTTTTATTTAGATAAGTCACCAGGAGATTAGGGCTGATGGTCTGTGACCTCTAGAAACTAGTATGTTACACAGCAACAATATAAAATAGTATTAAGCTAGCAAATGTCAAAATTAGAGCCTACTCCACGGCGTTTCTAGTCCAAGTGTCTTTACTGCTCCCCTGTTTCACAGTAATCAAGGTATGTTGCTCTACTGTCATCACAGCTTGAAGACATCAGTGCACCACCCTCCTACCCCACCCCACTCCAAACCAGGAAACTCATCTGCGTTAGCAAAGCCTTTTCCTATCATTCGTTGGTTTTTTACCCTGTTGTAATCATGACAGCTGTAACCTGGAGGGGGACACAGGGAAGCTGAAAATGTGTCTAGGAGCAGTGGGCTTGTCCCTCTGGGCAAACCGCCTGCCCTGCTGCATGCCATGCAGAGACAAATAAAGCTGCTCTGTGTGAGAAGCTGAGGTGAGAAGAGAGGAAAAACGAGAGAGAATAGCTTTGTTGGATACAGACAGGGGGGCATGATTCTTCCTTTCATAATCTGTGCCAACTTAGATTAGCTTGAAGTGACTATTAAACTGCAGTCTAAATTAAGTTTCATCCCATGTACCCAGCATTATCCGTAATTGCTCAGAGACAAGGAGTCTGCTGGAGTCTGGGATGGTATTTCATTATTTTAATATATTGCCCTTTTTATTTCCTAGAATCTTCTTGTTTGCTTTCTTTTCTAACTAATGAGATAGACTACACTGCCTTAGTATACCCTCAGACTACATATCTTCCATCCTACATACCAGTGGTAGCAGGGATCCTCTGGAAAAAGAAGAGTTTAGTCGTTTCATTGAAACACTGCTGCTGTTGTTCAGAAGTAATCCTCCTGCCAGGATGTGACTGGCAGCAACAAGGTCTAGGTTCAAACTGAAGGGAGTTGCTCCAAAAACAGTGTCTTAAGGCCACACCTGGACAACAGGAAAAATTTTACTGAACTCTAGTATTTCAAAAGTAACAGCATAAGTAAGAGGCAGACATGAATCAAATAGTTAAAAAAAATTTTGTGTGGTTGTTTTTGGTTTCTTGGTGTTTTGGGGCTTTTTTTTGGTAAGGGAGTACAAAAATCTGACCAAGTAGATAAACAGTGATAGTAACTGACTGTTACAGTTATTCTTTAACTATAACAGTTCATAGTCTTTTTTCTCTAAGGAAGTAGTTTCCAGGGTAGACTTTTTCCCATCATTTACGGTAAGTGAAAGCTAAGATATGATGGGTGATAAACGGCCCTTTAAAGCAATGCTCTGGTAGCTGCTTGGCTTCCTGGTGGTTGTGCCTCTGGCTGCTCCATTGCTGTGGGCCCTGGCAGCTCTGCTGAGCCTCTTCGCTCCTGGTTTGCTGCTCCCAACCTGGCACAGTCACCTGCATGATTCCTGCAGCTGCAGGACTTCTACAGTGCTTTAATGTTGAGAACTACCCACACCCAGCAGGCTGAACTGAACTGAATGGGGAGCTGGACATGGATCTTCAAGGAGGCAGAGAAATTGTTTTTTCTGCCTCCTATGTGTATACAGTCTGTAAGACAAAATCTTGTGAATCAAGATGCCCAATCTGCCCAATCTGGCTAAGCATAACCACTAATCTTGCACTCTGAGCTCAACAATAGCTGTTGCCTTACACTGAGGCATTTGCCTCAGATACATTTCACAAAGTTTCAAATAAATTAGAAAACTATAAATATCAGTTGTAGTTCAAACTTTTCCCCAGTTTGTAAATTTCATCTCTCTGCAATGCCTCTCAAGTGTAGTAACACAATGTACAAAAGAAATATTTAGGGCATGTCTATTGGGACTTTCTGTCTATCTCCCCGTAACACCACTGGATGGCAAAAGAATCTCCTTTGGTGGGGTTCAGAGGTCTCTAGAGAGGAGGTTGTTCTTTGACTTTTGGGGCCAGCCATCAGGCTCAGGACTCAAAGAGACTAAGCTAAGGATTGTTCTGCTGTTCAGATATTTTTCATTTGTTTTGTTTTGTTGTATTTTTTTGAAACATAGAGTGCCTGGGATTACAAGAGACAAAAGTACAATTCCTTCACAAGTGGCTGAAATCCTTGTCCCACTGACAGTCAGCCAACCTGACCACTTCAGCTCATCAGAGCAGCCATGGGCTCAGGAACTCAGAATCTTCTGTCTTATTTTTGTACCTCACTCTCATCAAAACTGGAAATTCTGGTAACAAATCTACCCAGGGTATCCTTTCAGCTTCCTGCTGCAGCTTCACTTTTATGACGGCCTTAGCAGGCTCTTTCATCATCCGCCTCCCCAGCACATCCCCTTTCATGCCCATGTGTTTCATTCCTATTTGAAGTAAAAAGTAAAAAGCTGTGTGGCTTTGCTTAGGGCATAGCAGGGATTACAAAAGCAGATATCATGACTAAAATAAAGTCAGCCTGTTCTCTTTTCCAGGAGGTAGTAACATCCTACTTGCTTTGCCACCTTAAGAACAGAGTTGACCCCTCCTTCCACAGCTTTATATTGTGACTAACAGCCCCAAGACCTCAGGGAGCCATGACAGAGGCCTCCCAGTGGAGGGATACTGGACAAATTTTGCAATAAGACCTTGGGAAATTTTTGTTGTTTTGTTTTGGGTTTGTTTTCCTGCCAATTGCTCTCTTCCCTTTCTCAATCATCAGTCTTTTCCAATGCTTAATCCAATAATTAAAATGCTTTTAAGACTTTCATTGGTTATTTTCTTGATACAGATTTTCACAAGACTGTTGAAGAAATCATGCTCATTAAAATTTCTTTCCCTGAGTTTTCCACAGCCTATTTTCTGAGCATACTGTTAGATGACTGCAGAACCACTGATTTAATTTTGAGCTTCTATGATAAAATTTAAACCAGAAATTAGTGCCTATGCATTTTGTTGGCACAGCTGCTAGATTCTGTTTCCCTTGAAAAAACTCCACAGAACAAGGGTTCTGAATCCTGGGATTTCAAGAACAGTTGAACTCAAATATCTTTAGTTAGCCAACGATGAATCCCATATTCTCACCTGAGTCTACTACCACAGATACTCAAATCCTCACTTTGGAACTCAAGGAATCAAAGAGCAGTTTGGGTTGGAAGGGGCCTTTAAACACCATCTATAGTCCAACCCATCTGACATTGGCAGGGATATCTTTCACAAAGCCCCATCCAATCTAGCCATGAACATTCCCAATGATGGAGCCACCACGACTTCTCTGGGCAATCTGTTCCAGCCTCTCACCACCCTAATTGTAGAGAACTTCCTCCTTATGTCCGATCTAAATCTACTTCCTTATAGTTAAAACTGTTACCCCCTTGTGTTATCACTATACAGCCCTGGTAAAAAGTCTGTCCACATCTTTCTTATAAGTCCCCTTTAAGTATCAAAGGGCTGCAGTAAGATCTTCCAGGATCTTTCACTTTTCCAGGTTGAACATCTCAAATTCTGTCAGACTTTCTTCATAAGGGAGGTGTTGCAGACCTCTGACCGTTTTTGTGGCCTTCCTCTGGACCCACTCCAAATTAATTTGGCTGTCTTGTGGTGAGGGCCCCAGAGCTGGATGCTGTTCTTCAAATGTGGTCTCATGAGAAACCACAGGCATCTGGAGCTTCCAAGTAAGTCAGTATGCCAAAAAAAAAGAAAAAAAAAAAAAAAAGAAAACAAAACTCTAGAATCGTAAAATTTTATTTGTATGGATAAATATACGTATTTTACAGTTTACATCCATCTGAAAATTCCAGGTTTAGCCATGCTTAGTGTTCATTTATCAGGAAGGAATGAGGTACACAAAAAGCACTAAGGTAACAAATGTAGTTTTCAAGATCTGTATTAAACAGCAACTTGGAAGTACAATTGTAATGTATAAATGAACTGTATTTTTATAATTTTATAGGAAATCACCTTAAAATTGAAAATGTGCTAGCAAGGTACTGTGGATTTTCAATGTCACTCTTGCACATATCATCCTTTTCCAAAGGTTTAAAAACACCACACTTCAAGTTGCACCAATATTCTCCTATGCTATAACATTAAAATCTCAGAGAAGGGGAACGTTATATCTGCACTGAGGTGAGCATGCACTGGAGCCTGTTGTTTAAGATACATTGTGAGCTTGGCAACAGTTCAGCTGGGATTGGGCAACCTGACAGAGGTGGTTTTGGTAGCCACAAGCCAAGGTTGTCGTGGGAGATGGCATGGAAACCTTCTGTCTGTGGCACGCACAAATGTTTGCAGGTGGGACCCCACCATGTTTCCGCACTGGGGCAGGACCCGAGGTTATCTTCTGCATGTCCAAGGATGAAAACAAGCAGGGAGCTGCTCACACCAAGCACCCTGAGAAACCTTCACATTGATGACTTAAGGCCAGAGGTTGCTGCAAGACCCACAGCTGGTTACTCTTGTGTGCACCCACAGGGTCTGACTTGAGTAGACACTTCCTTCAAGTTCAAGAAGTGTTTGGATAATGCTCTCAAACACATGATGTGACTCCTGGAATTGTCCAGCGCAGTTTGACTCGATCCTTGTGTGTTCCTTTCAACTATGGATATTCTATGACTCTATGAACACTGGGGTAGTACGGCACATCAAATGCAAAGTGCACATGAACAATTAAAATGTCACTCTCTGACTTTTAATTTTTCCCTTGTAAGTTGTAGACAGGTTTCAAAACATATTTTGAGTGAAACTTTGTGAAGATTTTCGTGTGTTTTGGTCCAGTACAAATAACTAAATTTAATGTGGCTTTTGTGACAGACTTAAAACACAGGCCAGTGCTGTGAAAGCACCTCTATAGTTATTTCAGATCTTAGTCTAATACATTTTAGGAGGATTTACACCTTCATTTGTCATCTTATAGTAAAAGAAAAAAACTGCATGTAAATCTGTAGATTCCTTTAATATTGCATGAGATTATGAATAAGTTTAAAACCAACTTATTCCTTTAAATCTCTATGGACATGTGATTATTTACTGAAGAGTTTGCATCTTTATCCTAGACCCTTCATGGCCACTAAGGCCTTTCTGTGGTAGATACTTGCATTGTGAGAAAAGATGGGTCTCTGTGGGACTATTATTTTCCTCTCTTGTCATCAATCTCTGTTGAGAGAGAAGAAGGTGGAGAAAAGGTGTGGCTCTGGCTCACCGCCCACTCTGCTGGAAAGGTAAACTGTGCCAACAGGCTGAGCAGCAAGTGCTGAGCCAGACACCAAATGCTGCCAGGACAGCTCTTGCCATGGGGGCAGAGGAGGAATGAAGCCCAGCCCTTTGCATCACCGTTTGCTTTCTGGGCTGTCCTTGAAGTGACACAGCAGCGTTCCACCCTGCGTAGCAAATTCACAGAAAGCTTTGTAAGCTGGTTATGCTAGTCTGCAACTGGGAGCAGCAGAAAAGTAGTTCTCTTTATTTATAAGTTAGATGTGCTCCATATTTATTTTTCCAAGGGACCTTTAAGGAGCTACATTTTGTATTCATAATACCCTGAACCAGAGGTAATTTTCATGCTGTACATTTTCTGGATACCTGCAGATGGCTCACTTGAAGAAGGGGAGTGTTGTTTCATTTTTAAATATGTAATAATTTATACCCTTCCTCTTGACTGAGATTGCAGGGTGAGGAGAGCTGGCAAGCCAGGAGAAGACAGAGAAATAAAAAAGTTCCAAAGGTTCATCAACTACATCATGCCAAGGTGTTTAAAACATGTGGTAGATTTTTTACTTTCATGTTGTCTTTTAGGGGCCAGTAAACAGCAGAATCCTGTGAAGATTCATGTAGGATTAAGATCTGAATAACTTCACATTCAAAAGAAAGAGGGGAGCAAATGAAAGAATAAAACTTATGTAGAACAGCCAGTCATTACTACCCGTGTTTGTAAGTGATGCAAAAGATTTAGAAAAAACAGTTGGAATCAGTAAAAAAATCTCTCAATATCAGTCGGTTTTGGATCAGTAGAGTGATAGTGTCCAGATAATCCATATTTTCTCCACCCCTTTTTGCTGGACAGTTTCTCCAATCCTTGATAATTCAAGGAGAGTTTTTCTGGTTTCTAATTATTTATTGTTTACAGGAACAGGGTGAGGAAGCTGACTGCAACCATTTCTAAAGAGAGAAGTGCTACCCTGTCTTGTCCCTGCGTGACCATGTCTGCTCAATGACACTGTGGTGAAACAACTTGTGTACTTCATTAATATCTCCTGGACTTGTACCACTAGACATCTTTGGAAGACCTTCTTCCTCTTCCTTTACCATACCCATCTAACCCCTATCTTCTGGAAAAAAGAAACAAGAAGCAGGATTTCTCTCAAGGTATGTTAGCAAAACGAAAAGGATTACTGTTTTGTAACTTGTTGATATCAAGTTGTAAAGCTTATGAAAGTACAAAGGGCAAGTTAAGAAGCCTTTGCTGGCCTCAGAGGGTCAGGTGATGGGAAAGCCACCCTTCACACCACTGATCATATCATGACATGATGGTGGCTAGAAAAATTTTCTTGTACACGATGTCAATATAAATATCCTCATAGAGAATTCATCAAGGTATGGAGGTAAGTTATTTTCTTATTTGCCCCCTTATGCTTGTGACTTTGGTCTGAATTATACATAAGGCTTTAAGTATGTCAGACTTCATCTGCCTTCTTCAGATGCTTTCCTGACAATAGCATACATTAAAGTTCTATCCTTCAGGGTTATCAGTCTCATATTAATAAAATTTAGTGATTTTAACAGGTTCATGAGGTATGCATTTGGGATGGGAATGAGTAAAAGGTAGGCCTTTGGGAGTGCATGCAGTAATTTAATAGCATGCAGCTATTCAAGTCCCTGTTCAGTTAATGGGGAATTCTAGAGATTACATGATATAATATGATATATGATATCATATGTCATGTATCATATATACTGTGCTATGCTATGCTATGCTATGATACGTCAAAGGGTCTTTTTTTTTCTTCCCCAAAGAATTAAAGAATATAAGTTATATATAATACTGGTGACCTTTTACATGCATATAAATCTTTGTGTGCTCTGAGTTATTGAACTAAGGCAATCACAAATTAGGCAACTCCACCAAAATATTAGCAGCACCAAGCCTGCTACTTTTTTTTTTTTCACATAAGTACATACGTATTTGTCTTTATCCGTAGTGAGTTAATTGTGATTTAAACACAGAACCAAATCCTATTTTCATTTATGTTGCTATCAATAAGGATTAACTGAGATGTGCATCAGATGATGAAAGTGTGAAAAGAGAATGATATAAATAACTATGAAATTCTACAAAATCTATGTTGTAACTTATCCATCCTGAAAATTGAAAATGAAACCACTACCTCCTAACCATGGAAACTTTCTAAATTCCAGTGAAATAATGTACAAAAAAAAAAAAAAAAAAAAAAAACCAAACACAAACCAGTATTTAAAAGTGGTTGAAGTTTAACCCAGCCTGTGAGCTAAAAGATAGTTGGGGACAATGTTAATAAAGATTATCTCATACAGTGTCAAATATTTACAGAGAGGACTGTCAGTAGATATAATTCTTCTGATTATAGCATGACTGTATTTTATATATCAAAATATAAATAGCTTCCTTGAAATAGAAACCCTTGTATTGAATATTCAGTACAGACACAGCTCACTTCAGAATTGTTTTCTAAGGGCATTTGGGACTAACTTCAAGAACAACTCCAGGAGCTAGTAGCTGAAGGCCCACATGACAGTCCGTGTTTCAAAGGCAGCAGGTGCTTCTCACTGTCACTGCCTCCAGCTCCAACTGTGTGTGCTGGCTGGAGAGCCGGGTGCAATGTATGGAAGAGGCGCAGGCTGGTTGCAGTGGTGGAGGTGTGTGATGTGCACACAGTGTGCTGCACAAGGAACACTGGGATCCTGCCACATCCATAGCTTACAGAGAGGAACTTTCTCTTTTATGGTGGCCCTAGACCATGCATGGAGCATCCCTTCTATCATCTTCTTGTCAGTCCTGCCCAACTTTACAAAAGTCTGGCCTGTCTGTACCCCACTAAGTGGAGAAACATCATGCCAAAGTCAAGTGCTGTGCTAAGATTTCATGACACTTCTAAATAAACTGTTTTCAGATCCATACAAAGTTATTTACACAGAAGTCTCGTTAAGTTTCTAATCATTCTGCTGGGCTGAGTGGCATAAGATATCTATTTCTCTTCTACAAAAATTCTGAGAGGATAATTCTAAGCATTGTACAACTTATTTTCATTCTTATTCCAAAAAGAGGTAAGGATGAAGGGAATTTTAGTGGCACCAGCATCTTTGAGGTGGTGAGTCGCATCTCTGAAAAGCTGCTTTCACAGCCTCAGACTCTCCTTGGCATGGCAAACAATGAGCAAAAACCACACAGAGTGAAATGGCTGTGGCTGGGTCACCCCGACCAGCACACCAAGCGAGATTAACCAGCTCAGTACAATGACGATAAGCTTACACTAATTACCTAGTGTTTTGATTCAAATTTGTTTTGTAAGGTAGTCAAGACTTTCAAATGGCATTTTTCAATCATATAATATGGCATGGTCTTAAAAACTGATTTTACATTTTTCCTGGATAGTACTATTGTCTTCTCTGTCACTGTTCTGAGAAGTATGTTCTCACTGTTCAGATGAGTTTGAGTCACACAACTCTTTAATTCTTGGAATCATCTTACAATAGCATCTTGCCCTGGAAGGCTCTCACCACAGCTGAGCCCAAGAACGTGAGCTTTGGTTTGCTGGGTCTATCCAGGTCAGTATTCTTTCACTCATGTCAGTTCAGTTTCTGACTAGGCCTTGGGTTTCAAATCCTGAAAAAAGTTCACATAAGAGGAATAATAAAAAAGAGACGAAACAGAAGGCTACTCGTCCAAAATATTTAGAACAAAATGTTAAGGGAAAAATTATAGGAAGAATAAGCATGTAATTAATACCTGACCTTTAAAACAAAATCCCCAAAGTTCTGTGGTTCTTACTCAAGACTGTGTGAGCATATTATAGAGATGTATCAGCTTCAGTCTGGGCTACGCAGTTGTCTGCTGTGTCCACTTTTAGACACATTTAAAATAACCCGGTTTTAATTTCCTGATGGCTTCACTGTTCACAGAAATTCCTCTTGCTCTATTCACACCGTGGGTTTAAAGCATTTCACCATCTCTTTTAATGTATGCCACATTCCACTCCCTGTACACGTGCTCCGAAATACTCTCTAAGGCAAAAGGACCCTCCCTTTCCAGAGTATTTTTTACGTGGTATGACAGTGCTCGATCTGCCCTGCAGCTCCTGAGTGATGCATCACACGCCCACTCGTCTGCAGGGCTGCTCCGTCCCTCTCTCCACCTCACCACTTGCAAGAACACAGCGCTGTTTGAAGGCAGGAGTGAACATTCAAGTAAGGGTTTTCTCAGCAGCCTTTTTCATGCAAAGGGTGGGAAAGAGTCTCTAGCTTTCTTCACCACACTTATAATTCTTTTTTCTAAGTGTCTTAAGGCCAAATACCCACTAAACTTTTCATTGACTTCAGTAAGTTTTGGGAGATAAAAGAAAAAAATCACAGAAGGGATCCACCTTTCAAAACAGAACAGGTTGAGAGATAACAAGCCAAAGGACATTTCTACATACATAGGAAGCAATTACCTGATAATTCAGAAACAGTATGACCTATCTCAGCAAAAGCTACACAAACCTCTATCTGAAACCATATTCACATGCTCTTTCAGATGGCTTGTCATGTTCTCATACAATTAGTATCTGATTTGGTTCTTTCTTTGTGATCTTCAGTTGACATATTTTTTTACATATAGGTCTCTAAAACTGTGAAGAAAACTAAAATTGCCATTCCAAAACTCCCAGGTTGTTTGGGGCTGGAACTGTCTTTGCTTTCCTGTAGATTTTGTATTAGTGCAGTTTGGCACTGAGTCACAAAGGAGGCTTCTTAGCAGCATGCAAGTAAGAAAAACAAAAGTTGAAGCAGAAAACTTGTCAGTGATTTGCTGTGTGACTATAGGCATGTCCAAGCACACTATCCTCATTCACCCTTGACTGCCCCACTCACCGGGTCAAGATGTCTTTCTGAAGCCAATTCAGCCTCTTCAGTGGTATTTGATAATGTTGTGTTAGGCTGGTAGGGACCAGCAATGACATGATATTTCCTCAAAAGTACTAATCATTATTTTGATGCATTCCTCTAAAATCAATATAATTTGCTCACAGTTATTTCAGGTTCCTAGCAAAAGCAATAGGACTTGTGGGGCCAAATCCTAAAACAAATTTCTGAAGAAGCATGCTCTAGGGTGAAGAAGGGTGCTTAAATGGGCTAACAAGCCCTGCAAACCACATTTCTCTTCTCTTCTCT
>JAWWMO010000083.1:81375983-81391629 GCA_035047845.1 Dendrocincla fuliginosa | reverse complement strand
GCGTGGCTTCCCTGCCGGCCCGGTAAGGCGGGCGGGGGCCGCCCCGGCAGGGCATCCCCGCCCGCGGCCCGGCCGGGCAGCCGTGGGCGGCGGCGGCCCGGGCAGTGCCGCCCGACGGCGGGGCGGGGAACGGGGGAGGTGGGGGCGAGGGCGGCTCTCACTCCTCTGCTCTCCTCTCTTCCCTCCCTCTCGGTACCTCCGCCTCCGACCTTCGCTGTTGCCCTGCTGCGGAATCGCGTTTTGGACCGGCCCGTCCGTTCAGAAGTGGCGAGGGGGGCCCGGCCATGGAGACCCTCGTGCGCCCCGGGGCCAGCAAGCCTCCCACCGGGTAAGCCCCGCTCCGGGACGCGGGCCCGGCCGGCGCCGCTCGCCTCCACGGGCGGGAGCTGCTCCGGACGGCGACAGCGGCCGTGCTGGCCAGCGGGCCGCGGTGCCTTCCCTCCCGTTTCCCTTCCCTCCCTCCTGCCTATCTCCCTTCCTTCTCTCCCTCCTGCCTCTCTCCCTTCCCTCTGGGGGCGGCGGGACGGAGCCGGCGTGCAGGTGTCGGCGCCCGACCCGCTCTGAGCACAGCCCGCGGGCAGACGGGGCACGGCGGGGAGCAGGGGGAGGCGAGCGGGGAGCTGGGGTGCAGGAAGGTCAGGAGCGGGAGAAAGTGCCTGCCTCGCCTTTGCCCTGCGGAAGAGGCGCCCCGGCCCGACTGCCGGCACTGCCCCTCCGGCTGCGAGAGTGGAGAGCGGGTTCGGTTCGGAGGTTATTCCTGCACAGGGTGATTCGGGACGGGGGCAGCCGCCGTCGCTTGCAGCTCCCGACTCGGGCCGCCGGGGCTGGAAGCCGGGACACCGGCGGGGAAGGAGCCGGGGCCGCGGCGGGTCTCGGAGCAGACCCCTCCCGTGGAGGGGTCCGAGGGAGCCCCCGTGGGCACAGAGGTTGTCGCCCGTCTGCCCGAGCGCCAGGACACAGCTGCCAAAAGCCTTCGAAAGGTTTTATCAGCTGTCCCAGCTGGGGGTCCCTCAGCCCCACAGCACGGCCGCGGCAGAGGAAGGAAAAGCGAGGCCAACCGCGAATTAGAAACTTGTCCGAGGTTGGTGGGTGACCGCAGTATCGGCCGGACACAGGGCACCTGCGGACACTGCTCCCAGTTCCTCCTACCTTTGGTGACAGGCACCACTCTTGCACCATTATTGCTAAATAGCAGTCAGCCCTAGTGTAAACTACGGGTGGGTTTGGGGTTTTTCGAGAGAACAGACAAATAAAGAATGTGCCAGCAGTGAATTTATTAGTCCGTTTAAACGGCGAGAGCAGCAGCACACTGAGGTCCTAAGTGATCTCTTTTGTCAGAGTAGAACGCGGGCAAGTTTTAAGAGCTGTTCTGTCTGCTTGCAGCAATTTACTGCTCTATTTCACACTGTCTGTACGGGCTGAAAGAGACTGTGGTTGCTTCAGCTGCGTTCTTATTTTTATTTCTAATGTTTATGTCATAAATTTATTTTCAACGAAGTAGGAAACAGCTTCAAAGTATGTGCTAGTGGGCTACAGTAGTAGCATTTCTTTAGTTTGTGTTTAATAGGGAACCTTGTAGTGTCTAACACAGAAAGTAGTACAGGGAGCGATGGGTGAAGATGCCACTGTGAGGGCTGTGGTAATGAAGCAGTGTGTGCCATGTTTCTTTGACTTGCAGAGTAGCTTACTGCTCTTTTTGTAAATAAAATACTAATTCCAGTTGAAAATGAGCCTGTTTGATCATGACCTTTTAGACTACCCTTCTAGGAAAAGCAGATAGAAGGTGCTTTGCCTTCTCTGTATCTAGTTAATGTAATAGTACAGCTGCTTTCTAAAATCCTGATGAAGAGGAGATCTACAGTGCCAATTTACATGTATGCTTTGAAGAGTAACTCAGATGCAGTGCTGATTAAGAATTTGTCTCGATTGCTAGGTATCCAAAGATCCATTAAAGTGTTTGAATTTACAACAGGAACACATATCATTAGTGCCTCTCAGAGATGAGCACTGGAGTATTGGGGGCATTTCTGAACAAAACTCCTGAATCCTTTGTAATTGGTTTCGTCTGTGTAAACTTGTCTACAGCCAGATTGGACATCATGTACAGGAGCAGAAATTACAGTAACTGCATTAACTTCAGATTGTTCCTGACATGGCTCAAGATGCACTTGTGATATTGTGTAACAAAGTGTGTGGGTGCTAATCTGCTCCTGTGGAAGCTGATGGGCAGCACCGTCATGTGCACTGAGGGGGGACTGCCTGTCTGTTTTATCTGAACTCTGAATTTCAGCCTTGAAATGCTTCTTGTTGCCTTTTCTTTCAAGTCAGAGGTTCCCAGCCTGGATGTGTCTGTGCTGTTAGCAGCGGGCTTCACTGAATGATTCATAATTCCCTGAGTTGCTAACATCTATGCTGGATGTCAGTGGATATTTGGGCCCTAATCAGATTTTACTCACTCAGTGACGAAATCTGCTAGGGTCAGGCAAGTGTGGCAAGAGGACAGCTTTGTCCTTTTTGGTTCCCATATTAATCCAGACGTGAGCTGCATCTGTGGAGTGTGCCCAGGGACCTCTGGCTGTTAAGGCCATTGTGACAGAAATACCTTCCTTTCAATGGCAGAAGAAATGTTATACGTGTTTCCAGCTTATTGATTGGGTTAGCATGCAGTTATGAAAGAGAGGTTAAAATTACTGCAACTTTACAATTTTTAGCAAAATTTCGGCAGAGCTGTTTTGTCTCTGTGTAAATCATTAACAGCAACATTATGAGTTTCCTTTGTTAAACAGTGAACAAATTTAATGTGTCATGTGGTGTAGGGTTGAGCAGCTCTGCTGTGTGCATGCACAAATAAACTGACTGTGTATTTCATGGCACAGCTGCTTGAGAATCACACATTTAAAAGGAGGATACTGCTGTGGGGGTTTTGTTTACAATGGCAAAGGAAAACTGCAGTTGGTGCCGGTGTTGCAGGGTTTTCCCCATTTCTCAGTTTCAAAAATAGTTGTAAACTTCAGCACCAAGAATTTTATTATTACTAATTGCTAGGCATGAGTTTTGTAAAGCATTACCAAGTCTATAATGCTTTAATTACTTAGCTTTCTTTTTACCTTCTGAAGGTGCATTTAAAATAATCAGTAGTATCTGCAGAAATTAGGATTTACTCTGTGATCATGCAACAGGTGCTAAAAGAGAAAAATACAGTCTAGTTTAAAATCTACTACCTCAGTGTCTGCATCTGCCCTTATCTCATTAGGGAGAGCAGAGATAAGCTTCTCTGGGTGTCTTGGTTGGTTACTTTTTTGACCATAATGTGGCATAACAGATGTGCATTGGTCATAAATGGCACAACTGGCTAAAGCCTAAAATAAGAACTTACAGAATCAGAGGATTCTGCTCAGATCTACTCTGTTAGGAGCAGAGCATCTTCCCTTTCACTGAAGGCATTTCCATCTCCCACAGAAGCCAGCAGTTTGTGGGTTCATCTCCATGCCTTTATTGTCTGAGCACAGAAAAGCTGCTTCTGGAGTCTGGCAAATGTGGTGATTGTCTCTATCTTAAAGGGGATGTATGAGTGCTGTCTTTAAGTAGGGCCTTTATTTTCTGTTCTTCAGCTTCCTTCCCTATCTCACAGGGCCTTACAGTACGAACAAATACAGGCACACATTAGCACACCTTCTTCGGACAGATTTACCTGCTGGATTGAAGTGACCCTGTAAGTCAGATAAGGGGTGTGAAACAACAGTAATGTTTACATGCAGAACCTGGCAAAGCCAACCCTCAGGTACAGAGGAAATTGCTCATCTCAGCTTATTGAAACCTTTACGTGTTATTTTATGCCTACTCCACGTAGTTAGCAGGCTACTTTGTGAAACTGCATATCGAGATTAAAGAAAAAAAAAAACACCAAACAAAACAAACACCCCCCCCAAAAAAAAAAAAAAACAAACAAACAACCAAACAACAAAACAATTACTCTTGTGTTTAGGGTTTTATTTTCTTGTCTAGATAAGCCTGGAGGGCAGTGTTGTTGCACAGAACATCTATGGGAATGTCTCTGTAGCACTGGTTACATTGTACTCCATCTCATCTACGGGTGTTGCAAGAGTTAGGGAATAAAGAAACAAATGTAATTAATTTTTAAATAAAGCTTAGAACACTGAGCAATTTGTATATGATTCCTCTGTTTTGTGTTTATATGAGATTTTTGTATAACGTGCAGAGTAGTGGGTGGGCGATGACTGCAATTAGAAATGTAGAGTAGCTATGTGGTAGAATCACAGAGAGGTTTGGGTTGAAAGGGACCTTAAAGATGATCTTGTTCCAACTCCCCTGTCATGGGCAGGAACACCTTACACTCGACCAGGTTGCTCAAAGTTTTGCCCAACTTGGTCTTGCACACTTGCAGGGATGGGGCATCCCCAGCTTTTCCGGGGAACCTGTTTCAGTGCCTTATCACCCTCACAGTAAATAATTTCTTCCTAATATCTAACCTAAACCTACTTTCTTTTAGCTTAAAGCCATTGCCACTTGTTCTATCCCTGCATGGTACCAGCTTTGAATATTGCTACCTTGACGAGCTGCAAGGCTGTCACTTGAGCTTTTGCCATTGTCCTTCATGTGTACCTATTTGTATCTGCACAGCTCCTGCAAAATTCAGTCAACACTTCTTATGTGTCCACCTGAGACAAGGAGCTTCTCTGTGATGCATTTTTCTGGCACCACAGTCAACAGTAGCCCTGCCTTCCTTTCAGTCTGGGCCCAAAGTATTTCTTTCCTTCCGTGTCCATGGAGATACATCACATTAAATAGAATTCTGGTAACAGTGACAGAAGAAGTGTAATTAGTATTGCGTAGAATGAAAAAGGCAATTTTTACTGTGTTTTGCACCTCCATGTGAATATAACTTTTGAGCTAATATAGTGTAAGATTTGTATTTTCAGTCATTACTAATATCTCAGGATTGCTGAAGATAAGGATACTAACTGTAAGAGTTAGCTAAATGGTGAGATAAATGCAATGCAATCCAGTCCTGATAGCTGTTCTTTCTGAATTCCAGCTTCCCATTTCTCATATCTTCTTTTTCCCTTTTCCTTCAGAAATCTGCTAGTCTTGTACCAGAGTAGAGGATGAAATAGAAGGCTTTGTAAAATCTTCATTTCTGGACTTTCTAGACTATTCAGGATTTGTTTCAACTTTCCCCTTCTCCCAGTTGTCTCCCATTATTTTCTTTCCCATGGTTATCATTTATACCCTTTTTATCTTGCTCTTTTATACCATTCCTGCCACTGTTAGATGAAATTGAACCTTCTCTTTCTGACTTTCACTTGCGTTAGTTGTTCTTCATGTTCTTTGTCTTGTAATTGCAGATTCATTTATCTGCAGTTTTTACTCCTGTAAATTTACATCTTGGTCAAATTGCTAGTCTTCGTGGAATCACTTCACTGCTCCACCAGAGGTAGCACTACATATTGATAGGGTAGATTTTACTTACCACCTCATCTGGGCTGGCTGCACCAGTTTGAGGATGCTGCACTAGAGAAGGGGTGGGGAGGGGTGTTAATTAGAGTTTTGAGCACTCTCATGGGTACACTTTTAGATGATGCTGACCATTACAGAAAAACAACTTCCTAAATATTTGTATTGAGGTCAATTCAGCAAGTATGTGGCTGCTTCGTGTGTAGTTAGTCTGGCTGGAGAAGCGGTATATTTCTTTTTGCCGATTAATTCAGATCACAATGTATGATTACGGCCAGAATGAATGGAAATTTATTTTTTTCTTTTTTTGCCTTCAAAGGAGTGGGAGTTCTTTTGAATATGTGTATTTATTCTTAAACATCTGTCATCATGTAGACTTCTGTTGTCACATACTCAAATTATCTTACAAGCATTTATGAAGACTTCCTATTTTGGTTAAAGAAATACACATAGGAGACTCCATATTATTTATATAGGCAAAAGTGTAAACCCTTCTACATGATCAGCTCCAAAAGCAGCCAGAGGCCTGTTTCAGAGTTCGAGAAGTACCTCACTTCTTCTGAATCGCAATTCAGTGTCTAAACAAGTATTCCCCTGTGCCTGGCCTTTAGCTACTCTGTTAGCATCAGCAAACACTTGATTTTCTGGCAATGATGGTGTTCTGTACACTGCAGCTTTTTGTGTTGCTCTGGCATTGTGATTTCCATGAAAATTGACAGTTTTCACACTTTAATGCTGCTTCTAAGAGACTGAGGGGCCTTTAGAAATTGTTTTTTCCATAGCAGGTTAAGCCAGCTCCTGCATTAGAAACTAAAAATGGGAAAAGACTTAAAATCTGTCTTTCCAGCTAAAATTATGATTTAAGATCTTTTAAAAATAGCTTCATTTTCAGCTAATGGAAATGAAACCTTTACTAATATATTAATCCTCTTAATATAGAGAGTGTTTCCAGAGCTGTTAGTTGCCCAGTGAGCCAGGCTGCTTATCATTAAATAAGTGATGCTGGGAATAGTGTATTGTTGTCATAGTTTCAGCATGAGAGTGTCAATGATGAGCCAGGGACTTAACCCATGCCAAGGAGTGAGTCACAAAGCTGTGTGGCAGGGCTGTGCTACAATGGTGCTGACACACAGCATCCCATGCCCATTTTAGTCCCCTCCCACCAGAAACAATGTCTTTTCAGTTTCATTAATCCCCCAGATAACAAGCTGCCTCAGGTGCTGTGCGTTTGTGCTGTGCAGTTGTCATAACCACAGAAATGGGAAAGAAAATGGATTGAGAATGGTTTTTCTGTTCATGGTCCTTTGTTCTTATAGCTTCCAGATTCAGTGTCTATGGAACAAAAAATTTATTACTCTTGACCCTGTAAATTTAAACTGATATTTGTGTGTTAAGCTGTGTTTTGTGTGTTCCTTGGGATATGTTGTATGCAAGAGAGTTGGCAGTCTCCTTTGACAGTTTCAGTGATCAAATGTGAGTTATAAATCTTTCTCTAGTAGTCAGAAAATGATACAACCCAGGTATACTATTTTTTTTTTAACAACATTAAAGCACGTAGGAAAGGTGGAAATGAAATGGTGCAAGCTGACCCAAGGTACTTGCAGATTTGCAGTAGATGAACTGTGTTTTCAGGTTTGGTTCTGCACTCTCCAGTGTCTTACTTTATTGGTTGACCTATTGCATAAATATTAAAGGCTGGTCTGTGAGTTGTTCTGCCCCTTTCTATCTGTCTCTCTCTCTCTCTTTCTCTCTCACCTCAGTAATCAGCAGCCAGGTAATTAGGGAGATCTCTTACAGAAGACCCACATTCAAGGACCTACTTGGCACAGGAAGGGCTGACAATTAAACCTGCAGTAGCTTTTACTACACCAAATTGCCAGACCACCCCACAGCCTAGAGGCCTCCTTTTCCTTTGAGCTAGAAGCCAGACAGATGTAAGCCTCAATATTCCTGAAGCTGTTGTGCTGGAGCTGATGTTTCTATTGCAAGCTCTTACTAGTGACTCAAAGGCTGGAGAAAATGCAGTCCTTCTGAGCCACGTTGGTTTTATGATAGTAACAATGAAAACTTCCTTTACTCAACAAAATAAACAGATAAGGTGCAAAGTCATCCCTCTGGCATGGAGCTTGAGCAAGAAAATTACATTTTATATTATCAATGTTCTAAATATAGCCATAACTAAGGTTCAGCAGCAAGTACCAATCCAAATGTACTTAATCAGATAAGTGTTACTTTACATTTTCACCAGGGGTGACTAACAAGCAGTACAATTCTCTGTTTGTCACGCCTGCTTTCCATTCCAGCGTGTTCGCTATTCTTTATATAAATGCATGCTGATCTGATCGACTGTTACTGAGGTTTTATTGTGAAGCAGAGCCAAGAGGCTAGAACTCTACTACAGTTTTTCAGTAATCAAGGGTTGATGTTTTTTTTTTTTTTTTCTTTTGAAGACTACACAAATACATAGAGATTTAAAATAGGTGACATTAATGGTTGATGAGATGCTTTCATAATTTTCAAGCATCTGACTATAAATGCACCATTGATGAGTAGTTGTCACTATCTCCCAGGTTGTTCCTCCTAGTCTGCCAGTCCACCTTTTCCCTGAAAAGGCAGGGTTTTTTTTGTGGGGTGAGATGTTTCTTCCTGGTATTTGTGTTACATGATGTCAGGAGTTGGTGTGATGATGGCTTGAGGAGGAGTGTGTCCTCTGAAGCTGTGTGAGATCCCCATGCTGTAGTGTACATAAGATCCACCAGTTGCAGAATCATCTCAGTCAAAGCCAAATTCTTCGAGGACATGAGAGGAAGCCCCTGTTTTATATTATCTAGATTGCTTTTGTTCTAAAACCTCATCTCTTCCTTGCTGCCCCACACATCCCACAGTAGGCATTCTCCAGTGATTCTCCTGGAGGTCTGTTGCGCGCTATGACAGCAGCTCTCTGAGATAAGAGAAAATAAACCAGTGAATTCTATTCAAGACCCTTTAAAATACACATATTTAATTTCTGTTGTGTAGAGCTATTGTGTGACATAACACCAATTATGTTTTCCCTTCCTTAGCAGGCTCCAACAAGATAAATTAAGAAATCCAAGTTATTTTATAATAAAACATATTATTACATTTTTTCTTGCTTCTACGCTTAGGTGGCTTTTCTTTCTGTATTTTTTTTCTTTTTATGTTTGAGGTTGGTATCTTGCATATGCAGCAAAAATACCACCTAGGTAAATACATCAGGCATGGCATGTCTGATCTTATTGTGCACAGGACATGTATTTTCCCTTCTGTTTTTGTCTGAGTTTGCCACAAGGGGAGTCTCCGAAATCAATAAACAATTTCAGACAAATTGGAAGAAAAAAAATGTTCTCTGTGCCTTTCTTCGATCTCTGCTCTTGTGGCAGTGCTTTATTTCTGAACATCACAACAATGGTTGAGGGTGTTGAAGAGGGAATATCTTGGTGCAAATCCAGATTCCTTCTGTTTCTTTTTGTTGTTTTGAGTTTGGTTTTATTTTGTGTTTTCATTTGAATAACTTCTCATGGGACTTTTGGTACCAAGCCTACACTTTTATGGATGCTAAATAAATTACTGCTGCATTCCCTGAGGGTACAGCTCATGTTTCAGTGTCAGAACAGTTTTCTCTGCTCTAATGGGGTTGGTGGTGTTGCTCGTGGTCGTTCTGAGAATGCTCCCTGCTAGGACAGGGCTTTGTTCTTGGGAAAGAGGTCAGCCTTTGGCTTCTGCCATGATTAAAATCTTGCTATCATGACACCTTCAGGTGCTCCTAAGACTGACTACCAGTTCATTAAATACAGCTACAAATAGGTCAGATCATGTTGCTAAACTGCCAGTGTTGTAATTAACACAGTTACGTATTTTGGTTGCTTTTAATTGTCTGTGTTTTTTTGCCTGTGCTGAACTGGAGAATCATTTGGTCACCTCACAGCAACACAGAGCAGAATTGAGTGATAAAATAATGATGTCAGGTGTGTGTAAATTTGTGCTTTTTGAGACATGCAGTCTTTTTACTGCCTTGTTTTATGGCTCCTTAAAGTGTCTTGTGCAGCTTCATTCCCTGGGTAGGGACTTTTTCAGAGGGAGACAAACTGGGACCATTTTCTGTCCTCAGTGAGTCCCAAACCCTTCATTTACCCGGGAAAGCTGTGGATTCTTCAGCACTGGACTGTATGTCATAGTAGACTTGCTTGGGTCCAGGCTGACCTGGGGATGATAAGGGATAAACCAGACTGTGGCAGGAAATCATTCTCCAACTCTATTAGGTCATTTGTAAACCGGAAGATATTTTTACTCCTGTGCTTACGTTAGTAAGTCAAGGATTGCTATCTTCGGATCAAGTCTGTTACTCCTGAACATAATGGGCTAATGCGGAATTATTTATTATTATAACCCTAGCTTTTATGAGACGAACACAGATGTATCCATGTGTGATGGCTAGAGAGTCCAGGATCAAACTTTAAATTAAAATAGAAAAAACTCACCTTTCACATGGGTAATTACAGGAGAAAAATTCTATCTTAAGTTCAGAGATTTGTGGATTTTCCAAATTACAGTGTACGTAGGAGAAGGATAAAAAATTATACTGCAGCTTTAAGTAATGAATTTAATTGGCTATTTTTTTTTCCCTTCACCTCAAGTCTCATAGATTGCACCGACTTTGTAAAACTATCTAGAAAGAGACTACCTAAGCACAGCCCTGGAACTGTATGTTGATGATTAAACCATGTTATGATGACAGTAAAGTTGCTTTTTTTCCTGACTTCTAAGGAAATACTGTTACTTGAATTCCCCTTCCAGCTCTTAAACAGATTTGTGAGAAACAAGAGAATAACTTCCTGAAAGAGCAATTAATTATTCTGCAGCTAATATTTACACAGTTTTCAACTTCACAGGTATCAGGAGATATTACTCTTCTAAAGAACATTGGTTATAGTCTTGGTCAAGAATTCTTCTTTCTGTAGAAGACAAATTGTGAATTTTTGAACTATTTGCATATCAGTCTATGCGAGCTGTCATTTTATTTCTTTGCTTTCAGTAGTTTTGTTCAAAAATACTAAAAAATGTCTCAGGGGATATTAGCACTTGATGACAGGATCAAAATACAGGGTCTTCCGTATTTTGGCTCTGAAGTCATGTTTCTTCCTAATTTTTTTAAGGTTTGCTATCCTCCGACCTCATACAAGACAAACCAGGGATTTTTCTTAGAAGCACCTCTTTTGTTGTTGTTGTTTGGTTTGGGGTTTGTTTGTTTTTTTTTTCCTTTTCCTTTCTTTTTAAAAAAAACTTATTTTATTTTTTAAGGCTGTTAGTATAGCATTGTACAAAATGACTAATAGGGACTAGGCAGTCGCAGAGTCTGTTGTCCCCACAGTCTGTTGGACTCTGTTGGGACAGAGTTGGAGAGTCTGCTTGCACTTGCCAGAGAATGAAGAGCAGCAAAAGCACTGGCTAATTGTTTAATGCAATATTGGAAATGGGACTTTGATCAGCTGCTCTAAAGCAGCTTGAATTTATTTGACCTCTTTAGAATGGAGGAGACCGGGCATACCAACACTTCCATTGCTTTAATATTCAGTTCTTGAACTGAAGGGCCCAGTGTGGCTTGGTTTTGCTCTGCTTCAGTTGCCAGACTGAGGTGTGCATTACCCGGGCAGCTTGGCTGAAATGTCTGAGTCTGCTCCTGCACCAAACCGGTGTGAGGGACCAGCATGGGTTTCACTTGGGCAGATCAGTCAAATAATGTGGGTGCACACTGATCTTGTTGCTCTCCTGGGGTTCAGGTTTATATTTTATGTCAAAGTAACAAAAATTTGGTATCTCATTATAAAAGGAGCAGGGGGAGCGTAAGGTAAAGATAGGTGAGTGCAGTTCCTATATTCCCCTATATTCTCCATCTATGGTTGCTTTTCTTTATTTACATGATGTTAAAATTCAGATTTTCATCTATCCACTAGTATTTGACAGCTGAAGACCTCTTGGATTCTTGTTCATTCTGGTTACAGATAAGGAGGTCACTTATTTCGGTTCTCACTCACTCTTTTGAGTGAGACCAAATATTGCTGAAAAGCCCAGCTTGTCTTGCCATTGCACTAGTCTTATTTAAGAGTATTGCTCAACTATATAGTTGTTTCTTGTTTGTTATTGTGTATTATCAAATTAGCCGTAGTTATTTTGG
Organism: Dendrocincla fuliginosa; assembly: GCA_035047845.1. Lineage (NCBI taxonomy): Eukaryota > Metazoa > Chordata > Aves > Passeriformes > Dendrocolaptidae > Dendrocincla > Dendrocincla fuliginosa. The sequence continues at coordinate 81,379,961 of JAWWMO010000083.1, read as the reverse complement.
AATGAAATCTCTTTCCATTCAAGTGGTTAAATACCATACTTTCTCCTATTAAAAAGGAGATCCAGGTCTACTGGAAAATATTTTACACACATAAAACTGCCTGAAGTATGAAACCTGTTTATACAGATACCGTGGATTTCTTGCCATAAAAAGCACCGTAAATTCCCCATGCTGCTTCATTTTCATAAGGAGTTACTTGGAAAGAAATATTGCTTGTGGTGCACTGCCAATTATTTATATACTAATTTGCTACCTGAGAATAATTGCAGATTTTTAAGTTCAGTTTGATATTGAAGTGATAGGAAAAAAGGTCTTCAACTGTTTCATACTTTACACTTTAGCTTAAATTTTCCTAGTATGAAACTGGCAACACTGAATTTTTTTTTAAATTTAATTCCTTTTTTGTTTTTAATTTATTTAATTCTTTTTACTTTTTTTTTCTTTTTTTTTTTTCCTCTGAGGGGAGCTTACCCTTTAATAAAAGTGGTGTATGCATGAAGAGTTTTGAGTCATTATTTTTTAATGTAAATTCCCACTTACCTGTATTGTTACACGACAAAAGCTCTGTTCTGTATATAAAATATTAAGCAAGTAGTCTCTGTGTGCAAAACTTAGGTGTCAGATTTGAACAGCAGGCTGAGCTGTCTTCTGCCATCATTTGAGAGAATATACACATCAACCTTCAGTACAGATCAGGCCTACAATGAATGATCCAAACAGTTGAAAAGGGGAGATATATTCTCTTGCTTGTCCTTTAGATATTATCTTTTGTACTTCAGATTTTTGATGAATTTCGAAGAAATAATCTGGACTGTGCTGGGGTTTTTTTTGTCATTGTTGTTGTTGGTTTTGGTGGGTTTGGGTTCTTATTTGTTTTTGGTTTTGTGGGTTTTTTTGTGTTTTGAGCAGATGGTAACAAACATGTCACTAGCATGCAGATTGAATTTTCCTTCCCAGCTTGACCAGAAAGGGGGTAGGCTGAGTTACTTGAGAAAACGTGATGTGGAAGCTCAGATTGCAAAGAAACCCCTCATGCCCTGCTTAGCACCTGGCTATATCTGTGCAAGAGTATTCAAATATTTATAAATCTTTTCATAAGCATTGTTTATTTGAAGACAAAACCCCAAATCAGCAACAGGGGTTTTCCTGCATTAAAGTGATTATAGCAGGTATTACTTATGGTTAAAAGCTCAGAACTCCCTAGAGAGACTTTTCTCAATTTTCTGTGCTGCTTCTTCATTTTACAGAGGAAACCATCATTATCTGTAGAAAAGAAAACCCTGTAAGTTCAGTGGCATTCAGTTGTACTACAGCAATTATGCAGTTAAGGGACTAAAAATAGTATGGTCATATCTTCCAGCAACAAGAAAGTTTTTCTTACAAAATCTGGGGAGCTAAGTGCATTAGAGACGTCATGTTCTTTGTGCCTTCTGAGATGTCTGTTGATTTGTTTCATAGTGCTCTTCATGGAAAAGACCTCAATTCTTCAGAATTAAATGATGTAAGGAAGGATTAGGGTGTACAGTTTTAGTCCTTGCATACAGGTGGTCTCAGTGGCAAGCTTTCTTACTGATGGGTAGCACAAGGCAGAACAAGCACATGGCACTGGTTTTACCATTTTACTGCTCCTAGAAAGAAATAGATTCTTCGTTCATCCTGCTGGTTTGGTAGGTTCTCTTGACATTTAAAGGAAATGTGTGACTATTTTAGGCATCTTTGAAAATGGTACCATATATCTGAATTAACGTGTTTGTATTTCTCACTGACTTGCAGATGGGAGCTTCAAAACTTGTTGTTTGGGCAACATACGTTAATTAATATTGGAAATAAATGCTACTGTATGAGACCTTGCTTCTGGAGCCAGCATGCTCACGGCGTCCTACAGCCATTCCTTCCAGAATTGTTCTGCAGTCTATTTACTTTGAACAAATGTTGCAGTCATGGATGGATTCATGAGGACAATGATCTGACAGATGATGAAAGCATACAGATTATAAAATTTTCAATACACAGAGAAACTAAGTGTTCTTCAATGAAACTCTTATTATATAGGGAGGTGATACTGTTGTATTCCTCAAAATACATGTGGAAGATGAGGACTGAGAGTTACTCTTTTTTATTGCTGCATATTAGAGTGCAGCCGTGTTGGCATCTGATGCAGACTCAAAATTGCCTGAAATTCTCTATTGGCTTGTAGAGCACAGTGAGTATGCTTCTGTGGTTTGGCAGTGGTGCCTGCAGATTTCACAAGTGGTGAAGTTTGAATCTTCATGGTTTGGTTAGGTTTGGTTGGTATTTTTTGTTTTTTTGTTTTTTGGGTTTTTTTTAATTGTCAGAAAGTACGTGTACATTCCTGGGAGCTCAGAGTAAATAGATCTCACTTGGAGAAAAAATGAAACTGCCTCTTGATAGTGAAGTCTATTTCTCCTGGTCATTTTTTTTTTTTTTTTAAATTCTCTCTAGCAAGTTTCTAATTTTGTTGCATGACAGAAGAGCAGAGCTGCGTACTTGAAGTTGTATCTGGAGTAAAGTTATCGCTGCTTGGGGGCTGCGTTATAAAAGCATTGGAAGGAGCTCCCTCTGCCATGGCTTGTCATCTGACAGCCACATTCTGCTTGGCCTTGTGCTCTTTGGTCCTTTCAGGTCTCGCCTGCAAGCCCGTTTCTCTTGGCAGAGCTGTGACTCTCCAGGTAGGCTTCAAGCAGCACTTTGGTCTTTTGAGTTGTTCTTAACCACTGACATTGGCCCAGGAAGTCACAGACTGAGCAGACGCAGGGAGTGTGTCTAAAGACACAGCTTGGCATATGGTACAGGAATGTTGTAGAAGTCCACAGCTATGTAAATTGCTTTCCTCAAGCTACTTCTCTTTTTCATTTTTTCTGACACCTTTCAGTTCTCTCTACTGTCTTCCCTCACTGGGGGTTCTTTTGCTGCAGAAAAAAAGAAAAAAAAAAAGAGGGTAAAAATGTTATTCATGAAACAATAAGTTAACTTCTATAGGCATAGTAATAATCATAATATTTTACATGTTTAGATAAAAATTTTACAGCCAGCATGTTGTAAGAGACACTAAACCCCATAGATTTAAGCTTATAGGTAGGATTTAGACTAGAATAAAATTACTAATTTTTCTCAGTCTAATTTCAGGTATTTTCAAGCTTAGAAAATATGAGTGTATTCTGCTACACACCTTTGTAATTATATAAAATTGATAACAAGACACATGACCTCTTGTAACAGATCTAAATAGTGCTATCAATTCATTTATGATGTCTGAATATGGCTGTGTTTAAATCAGTCTGTAATTCATAATGTGCCATCTTTATTACTGTTTGCATAAAGAAATGTATTATAATAGAACAGTATTTCCATGAACACTTAAATGAGAGAACGGAGTATATTGCACTTATTTTTTACAGTGAAAATGTTTTCATTTTTAAATAACATTTAATACTTCATTATATTAAATTATTTTTTGTCTCAAAGTGGTCTTTGTATGTACATTGTTACAATGTGGCAAAATTTATATGTACAGACTGAGTAGATGGATTTCTATTGGTTTAGTTCTTCAGTCCATTACTTTTTTCACCCCAACTCAGAACTTCTTAATAATCAAAACAAGTGAATGTTGTGTAACTTCATGATATGGTTCTAAAAGTCATGAAGTTTGGTTTTAGTAATGAAATAAAATGTAATATACAAAGAGCAGGAACTTTTTTATCTACAAACCTGACTCATTCTTGAGTGAAAGTTCAGAGCTTTAATGGTGGCAGTTTACTTTCAGCTTTGCTGGAAAACTGTTTTAATGACTGAATCTAGTTTTGAAAAAGTACACTCCTGAAAATATGAGATTTTTCACTTCATACAACAAAAATACGTATCATATCTTTCAAGTTTTAGTTTTCTAGTGAAGAAATACTGTGGCAAGTTACCTTTTAGGGAAACAGGAGGGTAAAAATTATTTTTTTTTTCATACAG
>JAWWMO010000083.1:81214904-81375883 GCA_035047845.1 Dendrocincla fuliginosa | reverse complement strand
GGAGGGTAAAAATTATTTTTTTTTTTTTTCATACAGATAAAATTTTAATATAAAAAGCTTTTTTCCCCCTTTCAAATCTTTCCTGAAATGGCCAAATCAAAAAGACTTTTGTTTTATGAAGCCTGCTTTTGATTAATTTGATTGACTTTTATTTACCTACTTAATCTGAACCATGCTTCTTCCTTATCGTGTAAAGTCGCTTACTGTTTCTAAATATACCCATGTATTTTAAAGAAGCAAAGCTGTGCGTGAGTACAACCCATTCAGAGCGGGGTTGTGGGGTAGGGAGGGACCTGCTGGTAACCCGAGAGCAAGAGCAGATGCTAAATTAGCAGCTGGATCGTTAGTAACAAGTCCACAAATGTCTACTGGGAAATGATCTTCTTTGGGTGCATGTAGCGTGGGTGTGTGGGCTATTCAGAGTTTCTAGCATCTAGTTGTGCCTTACCCATGACTCAGAGGAAAGTCATGGAGCCACGAGGATTTTGATTTGTGGAGTAACTGGTAACTTATTTTTATTGAAAATACTGGCTGCATCTATAAATTGTTATTATTGCGTGGCGTTTTTTTCTTAAGACGTGTAATTGGAAAATGACTGCAAGGGCAAGGAGATTGCTGAAAGCATTTAGTTAGAGAGATAAGCAAAAACCTGTGGAAAAGCAAATAACACTATGAGGGCATCATTAATAACCCCAGGATTATATTCCGTTTCCTTCCACCTTTAACATAAATAGGTATTGACCATTGACTGCAGTAAGACGTACTCGAGATTGCAACTGGATAAGACTAAATTGTGACTAAGGACTATTAAATTATGTGTGTTAAGTGGTAGCCAATCAGGAAAACACAAATAAATAAAAGATCACAAGGAAAAAAATGAATAGGAGATCTGAATCTGGCTTTACTTCCTATTGAAAACCAATATATTTCTTTATAGCTTAAGCCAGTGATTATGTAAATATGTGCTCTGCAAGTCATCATTTCTCCATATTGAAGAGCATTCTTGTTTTTAGTTTTTTTTTAAGCTTATCAATTTGGTGAAAATTATTCAAGTTTCTAGTATAAGTAGGTTCGAAAATGATACAGACAGATAGAAACATGGTATATATGTACTGTGTCTTTGTTGATCAGATAAAAAAGCCTCATTGTGGAATGGAAAAAAGCCTTCCGGCTGACTACCATGACTCTACCTACCAGTGACAGCCTTGTCATTGGCAGGATTACACTCAACAAAGTGACTTTGCGGTGTTCCAAGGCAGTGACTATGATCAAAACCTCCCTTACAAAAAAAAACAAACAAAAAACTCCCCAGATGGACCCTTTCCAAACTCATGTCTGGATGCCCACGCAGCAGTGATTTAACATATGAAGGTGCTGTATCCTGTTCAGTTATCCTCCTCTGGTAATTCCACTCCGGTGCCAGGTCTGACTGAAGGTCAGTTGAAAGTTAAGGCTTTGGGGCTAGCAGTGAGGTTTTCAGTTAGATATAAGAAAGCATTCCACAGGTTGAAAGCACTCCATGGATTGTAAAAATGATTCTGCCAGAACATCCCTTCTAGACACAAACTTCTTGGCTGTTTCAGAGAGGGATGCAGAAGTTGAATCTACAGTTCAGACTTTCCTATTCTGGGGAGGATGAAGAAGAAACTTTTAAACAAATGTTTTCATTTGGGAATCCTTTCTGCTCAATAACCCGACTAGACTAGATCTTCCCTCCTTTTATTTTTTTTTTTCTTCCTTCAGAATTAAGCATTTATGTGAAAGAGAAGGAACAAGTTACAGGCAGTGGTTTTCTGTGTGAGTACAGAAGAGGCTGCCCTCCTCCCCCCCAAAAAAAAAAAAAGTATAGCCAGTTTTTGGATTGTGCAGTGGCTACCTATATTAGCCTAAATATGGAAAAAAATTGAGTTTGTATAACTTGTCAGAAAAAGGCAGATATATTACTTGTATTTGCACATGTATACAGTCACAGCATTATCAAGTTTTAATTAACATGTTAATGCCTCGGTAGAACAGTGCATATGTGTAAAGACCATATAATGTTACCAGTTCCAAGTACAAGCATGGGGGTGGTTTTATTTTGGGAAGGAAAAAAAAAAAAGTTTACTCTCTGGTAACTTTTTTATTCAGGGAAATTAAAGAGTGTGATTCTTTACTTGTCTTTTGGCTAGGAATTGCTTTTCCATCTTTGTACACATGACTGTAATTTAGCATTAATGGAAAAACAGAGTAGTTTGGTGTAAATCCTCCAGACAGTACACTCCATTCTGGTGAGGATTTAAAATGTTCTGCTGCATAGCTGATGTGCTGGTTGAGACTGCTGTTGTGAAGCAGGTGGGATGAAGAACGAAGAGAGTTTGGCAGTTCTTTGTGATCACCAGGCAAAGAGCAGATACAAGTTTTGTGTTTGGGATATTTTTTTTAAATTTTTCACAAATTTGTTATGTAATGTATTATTTATATAGAATATAAATACAGAAGTTTACTGTCAGCCTTTGACATTAGCAAAGAAGATTCTTTAGGGTGACACTACTGCTCAGAGAGCAGTTGGGCTAACTGCATACAGTTGTATAATTTAGCCAGTTCACTTTGTATACTTGGGTCTTGTAGTATTCTTCTAAATGACAGTTCCATGTAGTTTTCTTATATATACACTTCCATGCTTTAAACCACAACAAAAATTAGCCCTTGCATTAATGTCTGTAAAGTCTTGTAGTTAGTAAACTGCTTATTGCCACATTGGTTTGAACCTTCAGTCTTGTACCTGGCATGTTAGTTTTGAAGCTTTGGATAGTATCTGGGTTTGTTTAATTTCCAGTGTTTAATATTAGGTCTAAATATGAGAATGTACTGCATGATCTCTCTGCACGTGTGACTCTGCATTACAGAATTTCATTTGATTCTACTCACTTTCCTGAAGACAGCATTTCTCCAATGTATTTTAACACTTGTCTAACAATTATTTTTTTATCATAAACAGGACTTAGGTATTCAGGACCTATTTGGTCTAATTCTCCTCAACTTTTTTGTACTGGTGTACCTCATTTTCTAGTGCTTCCGAATATTATAGGTGATGTGTGGTAACAGCATCATGCGTGATCTCTAAAGCTCCGTATTGCCCTCATGTAAATTTTTGGTGGAGTGCTGTTCAAAGTATGTCTAGGGAATAAACCAACAATAAGCTTCACTCTTTGATAATCCGTGATAGTTTATATATTTCTGACTCAGGAGTATTTCAGTCTAAAGTGGTGATTTGAGAAACAGTAGCCACAGTTTTTAATGAGATGTGAACCTTTAATACAGCATTTTAATATAAATTGGATAGTAATTAAAAACCCTATTAATGCAGAGAAAATGTTTATAATCTATCATAATTAAATATCTCTGAGGACTGTGGGAGCTAGCCTGGAAAGGCTAGGCAGTCTGAGCTTTGGTCCTCAACCCTGAGCTTGTGTATAAGAGTCAGTGAGGTCACTTAAGGAGTCTGCAGGACAGATCTTTTAAGATCAGTTAGGCATGAGCTTAAACAGCACTTGGGATTAAACTGTTTACCCAGGTGCATATTCTGTCAAATTTTATATCCTTTGAAACTGTGGTAAAAACAGACTCCTCTGATTGAAGTAAAGGCTCTCTGTAAATTTTTATGTGAAGACCTGGAGGCTGCTTCAGTGCTGCATCTTCTGGAAGAGAAGCCGCACAGAAATCATAGCAAATGTGTGCTTTGATGCCTCCTATATCCTTAGTCTAGTTTCTGAGCTGCTGCAGATGCTAATATACCTCAGGTATTCAAATTAAAGCACCCCTTTGAAAACCCTTATTTGTATATCCAAACTTTAAATATCTCAATGTTTGTTTTTTGGGGGGGGTTCAGCAATCTGTTTGTGTTGAATTTGCAGTGGGAAATCTCCTGCTTTAGTGTATGGCTTAACGTTTTTATAAAACTTTTCTGCAAATCAGAATTACTAGACTTAGAAGTGAAGTCAGTTCATGTCCCTATGACAGGTAAATTCTGCAAATGCAGGTGCAACGGCAGATATCCTGACTGCCTGAACTCAGGTTCTGCACAGGGGATGCTTTCCTGTGACTGCGTTTCATCTTATTGATTATAGGTGGGGCACGGGTGATTCAGTTCTGGGACTGCAAGGCTAAAATACAATAGCAAGCAAAATTCAGTCCAGTCCACCGCTGTGATAAAAAAGGAGGAACAATTGCTCACATTGCATGTTGTTTGGTTTATATATTCCTTTCATTATAGTATTGTCCCAGACCCTGACCATACCGAAGGCATCAGTCACAGATGAGCAAAAACGATGCTTTTTGGCATCAGTAATCACAGTGGATTTTTCCAACAGATACAGCTGTTGGGAAATATGGTTTAGGCATTCAGACAAAATCTCTGTGTTTTTTTAACTCACGTGAATTAAAGTGTTGAAGACTGAAGTGAAAAAGTGGAGCGTTTATGCTATCTTTAAGTTTGAGTTGAGTTTGGGTTTCCATGGCATAGGACAAAGAGCCTTGGTGAGGAGGAAAGGTAAAAACTGCCTGTTGCAAGGTCCAATCAGTATGGGAGCCCCTGCAGAGATTCTCTCCTTCACTGTGTGTTTTAGTACAGATCCAGTATGATGTAGCATTTCTCCTCCCCCCCCGCCTCGCCTCAATGCATTTCATACCCTTTCAAGTCTGCCTTTTCCATAGTGTTTCGCTTGCTGGCTACACCTAATATCTCTCAAGCCTTTGTCCTGCTTTTTTTGCTGAGCTGAGTGTCTGTCAGGCTGCACCCTGCCAAATTGCTGCTTGGACTCCATTGCCTAAGGGGAAACCCTGTTGATGCTGGCTCCAAACCACTCAGCCAGGGTACATGCGCCTGTGTGCTTAGCAGGCAGGTGTAAAAAGTGTCTGCTCCTGTGTGCTGGATTATTCTTGGCCGAAGTGTTTCTAAGACAACACAGGTGTTGCCACGTATGAACCCACTTCACGGGGTGGGGGGGGGGTTGGTTTTTGAAAGAAACAGCATAAACAAGGCAAATCCAGTGCATTTCTGCAGTATTGCTGTCCTGTGAAACATGCCCAGAAGAGAAACTAGCTTATGGAGAGATTGATTCATGCTGTGTAACCTGAGGTTTGGCTCTAGGAGAGTATTCCTTTTTACTTTTTTGTTTTGTTTGGTTTTTTGGGAGGGAGACTGTGAGGGTGTGGGGGGTGCTAGGAGTGGGGCCATTTCCCTTTCATATCCTTGCTGACCGCACACAGAGGAGCTGTTGTAATTTAGCTACCAAAGACTCACTGATGATCAGCTGCTGCAAATATAAATCCAGGATGAAGAAAAACAAAACAGGGATCTGGTCCTGCTACGGAAATGGTTTCTCTTTCGTTGACATAGGAGGATAAACGAAGGAGACCTTATACTTAGCAGTTTCAATTAAACTGCTGTTTGGAGTGATTTCAGGCAAAACTCTCCCCAGGTAGATCACATGGTGTAATGTATCTACCTGAAAATGAAAATGCCATTATAGACTGTCATAAATATATGACTTCATAGGCATCATTATAGAAAAGAAACATGGTATAATTGTCTTGATTTTATATTTTAAGAAACATGTACTGTGATACACCCAAGGGAACAAGAGAAGAAAATCTGTCCTACTTTTTCACCCACAGCTTAGTTTGATTTTCTTCTTTCAGATTCATGTTGCTTTTTGTGCGAGTTCCCCAATAAGTAGGTGCAGGTGCCAGCTTGTAGGTTTGTTCTGAAATACAGTGGTGAGGGTGCAAAGGGTGGTGTTCAAAAGCAGACTGCTGCTTATAACAACTCATGTAGCTCGTACATCTTAGATCCTCAAAGTACATGGGATTTTGATTTGACTGGAAAGGGTTGTTAAAAGGAGAGACTTTACAGATGGTGTCACTTGCCAGTCTTGATTTGACAAGAGGTGAAAGCAGATGGATAGTTAGCACTGGAGACCATATACTACCATGAAACAGAGAGGTAATTTTCATCCAGTATCTCTTGGCGACACTGTATAAAAAGCTAGGGATTTTATTTTTTGATGTTTAATCATCCTATGAGACAACATAAATACCATTTCATTAACTTTTTAAGCATGAGTTGTTTTCACTTGAAGAAAACAAAGTGCATCTGTTTTGTGTGACCATTGTTTAGTAATGTATGATAGTGGGTTGTCTGTCCTTAATGCCAAATTTTCATCATGAAATACAAAAGTACAGATTATCTTTGAGATTATGACAGCTGGGGATGATAAACTGTACATAGAGACACAAATTTTGGGGCATTTCTAAAATGGTAATGTTCTCTATTTTAGTCAGAGATCAGATTGGTAACGGGATGGAATGTGGAGCTCATTTCTAGGGATTAAATCAGACTAATAGGACCAAGGTTATTCTCCCTATAGCAGAATATCAGTGTCTTTTCTACAGTAAATTTATAATGCTGTAACATATATTAAAAACATACTTCAGTGGGATTCCTTTCTGGCTCTCCGTAATAGCTCATTCATTACCTTGTTGTGATCCAGAATCCTTCTTTTAGCATATGTTGTTCTTGGGCGCTTGTATGTTCTTCACCTGCTATGTGCTTTCTTGCTTGTGAACTTGCAATCCAATACCTGTTACTCCTAAAAAGCAACTGTTGCCTTTTTGAACTAATATTGCAACATGCCAACCGGGTTCTTGAGTTTTCAAGCTTATCTGATTCAGACTAAATTAATTTTGCATTTGAGTATGTAAGAAACTGATCTGCACTACTGATGTAGCTGGTGAGAACATTATGTCTAATCCTGGACAGATGTCAGATCTGTTATCTTCTGTTAGTCCATCTTTCAGCTCCTCTGTAGTGTAATGTTTAAAGTTTTGTTATATGCAAGATCTAACAGTAGAATGGGAAAGAACAGTTTGTTTTAGGATATCCCTGAGTGCAGAAAGTATTAATATGCATGGTTTTTCCCTCTCCTTTGAAGCTCATGTTCAAACTCGAGTATTCTGTTAATTTTCTGTGATAGTAGTTGGCATCAGATGGAGAGATCATGATAAATCATGAATTATGATGCTGATTTACTTCAGGTCAACCCTTGGCATGGCCAGGATTTCCCACTTCTCTCGGACTGAATAGAAAAGCAATTCAGGAAATCTAGTCAAGGATTAAGCCAGAGATGATTAAATTGATGTGAGAAAAATGAACAACTACTTCTACAGGATCCACGGATCAAACTGTAGAATAAGTATGATTCATGCAATAGTAAATATTTTTCTGTTGGTGAACACTTTTCCACAAAAATACTGATTAACAGTCAGGAAGTCGAATGCAGCTAAGGAGTCTGGTTTTAATTCATCAATTCCTTAGTTTCTGAAACATAATGCATAATCTCATTATACGGACTGTAAAAAACTGCTTCCGCTTTTCTTTCTAGCTCCAGAATGGGGTACTGTGGAATATTTATTGTATATGCAACAGGAGTAGTGACAGTGGTCCTTTTTTTGCACACAATGGCTTACTTGTGATACTGAAGATTAGCTTTCAGCAGATTACTAAAAAAAAAAGAACAGATACACTGGGTATCTGGCAGTACTAGATTTCTCTGCAGACTCTTTTCAGCTGGAAAGCATGGCCTTTGGATAAGTCTGTATAAAGCATTACTGCCATTCTTAAAAAATAATTAAAAACATGAAAGTGAGTTGTTTTAAACTGAGGGCCAAGTTGCAGATTGATAGATTTCTCAGAATTCACTAATGAAAATATTTGTAGGTTAGGTTCAGAAAACCCCAACTCTTAATCCCCCAGTGTGCACAAAGCAGCAAAAGCTAGTAACCTTCATGCATCAAATTCTTCCAGCAGCCCTGCTGTTGTTTTTTTGAGGGAAGGGGTATTTAATCCCAGTCTTCTCAATTTCTAAACAGCTTGCCTGTTATTAATGGTTATGAATTTTGCTGAAAATGTAAAATGTGACTCCTTATTACGACACAGGTAATTAATAGAAGGAAAGTTTGATGTGAGTGAGTGGTTTAGTAGTAGCAGATAATGTAAATTAGTGAATGTTTTCAGAAGGGGCATATATCCTCTTCCTTCTTTCCCAGCTGGATTTAGGCTGTTTCATCCATTTATCAGTTTTTCAGCTTTTTAGTACTCCACTTTTTAAGCATCTGGCAGTCCACATCTGTCTCCTCCTTCTGTTTGTTTATTTCTTTAATTTTTATTGTCTTTGTTCCTGCAAGTTATTTTTTTTTCTTTTTCCAGTTTATAGAAATACAGATTTCATATTATTTCTTTTTCTCCTGATGCCTTCTACCCCAAAGATGTGATTCATGTGTTACTTTTCTGTCCCACACTGCTAGATTTTAGAAGGCTGATGTTGCTGTTGTATCTTGGATTTTGTGTATGATCAGGAAACGATCATAAAAAATCATGCACTGTTTTCCCATTCTCTATAATAAAATGCTGTAAAGACATTTCATACATGTTCACTTACATTTTTTAATAATAGGCATTTCACAGATGTTGTGCTCACAAATAAACTTCGGTAATAGGCATATGTATGTTAAAGACATTGCAGGACTGGATTAATTCACTGGTGAAGGAAGGGTTATTCCGTTAATGTAATAACCTGTTTCTCATACCAAGGGAATTAAATGTTTATCAGTTTTATTTCTGTAAGGATTGTTACAAAGTCAGCCAGACAGTTGTTCCCCCCCGGCCAATAAAGTTAGCAGAGATGCCTGCTTGCCTTTTATGATTCGCTGAAGTTCGTTCTCTACTGATGGTGTAATTAGCACAGTTTTGCCAAAGGAAAGGGGATTTCTCTTTTGGCTCTTGTATTTGTTATTCATTAATAATAAGAACGCAATAAGAACGCAAGATCTAAAAAGAGTGTTTAAAAGCACTGTTTAAAAAAGTAAAAAAGTGGGAGCGTCCCGTCCGACACGCCGGAGAAGCGGGGGGGTACAGGCGGCTGGTGCCCGCCTGCAGCGGCAGCTCGGGTTAGGTTCAGGCTGAGGGAAGGAAGCGGGGAGAGGAGGAGGCAGGGACGTCCCGCTGCTCCCCCGGGCGGTGCCTGAGCCTCACTGCCCGTCCCTCTGCTCCCGTCGGTGTGCTCACACTGGAAACTGCAAACACCTGACCGAGTTGTTCATTCCATAAAAATACCGGCAGTGAGAGACAAGTGCTCGGTATCAATACGAATAATGCCTTCCCACCCACCGCCACCACCCCCTCCACTCCCATCTCCTTTTCTTCCCTCACAAGGGAAAGTTAGCAGGTTTTACAGATCTGAAAACAGAAGTAACATTTTAAATAAAGCATTAAAGAAGTCTGGCGCACCTCTCTTATGAAGACTGGCAGAGAGAGAATTTGGGTTTTTCAGCCTGGGGAGGAGAAGGCTCCAGGAAGACCTTGAAGCAGACAGTATACAGAGCTTGTCTGCCACCATCCAGATGTGTTGCTGCAAGCCTGTGCTCTAATATTGTAACAGGAAGCTGCAGTTGCTTCGCTTCAGCATTTGACATTGAAGGAGCATTCCCTGAGCTGGATTTAAGAAACTACTGTTTATTTATTCCTTTAAATATTTGATTTTACTGGATGCTTGCGTGATTTATTTCCATGTTCGTGGAAGTTTTGTGAATTCATTTTAATTAAAGAAGAGGTCTAACTTGTTTGAATGGTAGACTTTCAAAGTTTGATTGAAGTTTTTTCTGGTGTATCACCAGCCAAAACTGCAGGACACAGGTAAGACTGAAGCTCTCTTGGCAAAGTCCTGAGGCAGTGTGTGATCCCATGTTGGTGGCCTTAGAACAAGGAATTCCGCCATCTCTGTGCCAAAGGTGAAGTTTCTCATTGGTCTTCATAGTTTCCCTGTGTAGGCACATACTGCGTCTAACATGGAGTGAAAGCGAACAGGGTTGGGAGAGATGAACGGACCCTAAGTTTTGCATTGTTTTTACTGCATAGCTTTTTGGCGCACAACATGAATGTGAGGTTTAGTGGGATCTACAGATATTGGCGTCCCCTACCACTGCTGGTTGGTGTTGTTCTGTAGTCAGAGACTGTATTGTCTTCCACAAGGCTTCTTGCACACAACCTGACGCCTAAACCATGTTTGTCTCAGATAGCCTAGGTGCTGCTCAGATAGCCCTGGTGATAGATCACTGGCCACATTGTTAATAAAGCTATGCTTCCAGTGTCTGAGTACTTTGTGTAGTATGCACGTTGCCAAAGGAGGAACTGCATGATCTTGAAGAAGTGGGGATGGGATATGGAGGGTTCTATTGCAGCAGAGAAATAAATGGGATCTTACTGGCTGGCAGCCTCTGCTTGTGCCTCAGCTGCAGATTCCCATGCAGTGTTCTGGACTGGAAAAGCCAAATGGGAAGTAATGTTTCTTTGTGTCTTCATTTTCATCAGTGTTGCTAATTTTAAACTGTATTGGGCATCACTGGCAAGGTGGTGGGGCAGGCCTAGTGAGGACTGACACAGTCATTTCCAGCTGACTCCACTGCAAGGCACGACTGAGCCCCTTTGCGGGACCAGCATGAACCCAGCTGGCTGCTGTCAGTCGGGCAGTGGGAGGAAGATATATGTATACGTGTCCTATAAATACTCTTTCCCTTGCCCACTCCCCAGTCTATATCAAGAGAATATCTAGGAAAATACTTGGAAATATGTAGCTGTGTTTGGGCTGTGTATGTCTATGACTTGTTTTCAGACTAGCTGAAGAAGAGACTACAAAGCTCTTAATTAATTAGCTGTAAAAGTTACTTGTTAAATAATACCAAATGAAGTCAGAATTAGATGTCTGTTAACATCAGGTTTTTTTTTCTTTTTTCAACAGTGAAGATGTTTAGGGATTGATAGAAATTCCCTTTTTGTATATATGTGAATTATTAAAATGCAAAAGCACACTGCTTTTCTACTTGACACCAATTCCTCATGGGTATAAGTTTGCTGATTCAAGAGGGAGACTGCTAAGTGAGGTTAAGGTTAAGCTATTTTATGAAGTGGGATTTTTTTTCATGCTAGCACCGATTATTCAATATTCATAATATACATAGAGGGGTTTTTCCATCCTAGCCATGTCCCATCCCTCTCTGCAGCAGAAATGAAAAACAATATTATGCTACATGCTATTTTTTCATTAATATCATAAGTAAACATTCTGATATCTCTTCAGGGCCATCCACTACTACGAGCTATGCAGAGTGCATGAAAAGGGTGTGTGGAATTTGTAAACCCAGCCCAGATGCTTTCAATTGTTCAGACTCTTCCTAGTTTAAAAATAAGCAGTTAGACTTGTTATGTGACACCATTCATATATGTTTAATTTAGTTGTCATTTGCCAAGACTATCAACATGCCAGTTATTCAGTGAAAGATTAAACTTTGAAGCCATTGTTTGCTTTGAGAGATGAAACAGTGGTGAAATGAAATTCTCACTCTTCCTACCCCATCTTTTTGGACCTAATCCTGTGGTCAAAGACATCTGTGGTAAAGCATAGCTTCATTTTAACAGTAGTGTGATCAGAATAATTGGAAAAGGTTGATGCCTTAATGAGTCTTTGGATATTGGTAGGGAAACGGGACTGCTGGCAAATAGTATTTTCGCTAATGTCTGTATGCATGTACATGAGTACATGTATGTGTTTGATTCACTCAGGGTGGAACTTCTGTGTTGCTGTTTATGTCAGGCATCAGTAAGGAGATTTCTGGTCCTGGGCATTCATTTGCTGCCTCATGGAAGGCACAAAGCACAAATGATATTTGATATAAGGGAACATGGTTTTTGATGCTCACAGGCCAGGCAAAAGCTTCAGTGTCCTCTGTTACTGTGCTTCTGGACCTAGCAGACTGACTGCTCTGTCAAATCAGTGCATCCTCTTGTGAGGATGTGATATGAACAATATAGCCAAGTGCCTCCAGCATCAGTTTCCCTGGCTCTGAACATGGGCAGCAATGACACACAGTTGGGTATGGATCTCTCATGTTTTCCATTATTGCATGGTAGCATTTTTGCCATATAATAGCCTACTCAGAGTGGAGTTAAAAAAGTTTGGTTGAGCAGTTTCCTAAACACATTCATCTTTCAATGACTGATCCTATTTCCAGATGTTGTGAGGTTGAATTTAGCCTGCTAGGAGGCCTGAGGTGACCACAGTCTGGATTGTCAGTGTCCTTGCTTAGCAGTCAGCATTCAGGGACAATCTTCTACAGAGCAACAAGGAGCGATCAGCCTGATTTGCTTGTGCCTGTGCCAGTAGATGTCTCAAATAATTTCTTCATTTGTGGTATTGTAGAGGAAGTTATAGAAGGTAAAGCAATGCTGTACAGAAGTAGTTGAATCTAAAGAATGAATGTAATTTATATAGTATTTAATCCTACTTCTCATATATTACCCCTATATGACTCAGAAACAGAAACACTGGCATATAGCCTGATAGCATCTTTATTGCATCAGATACATATGCATGATATCATTTGGGTAAGGGGAGAGCAGCCTTTACATGCTTTGTGTCGTGTGAAAGTGTGGAGCGAGCCTGTGCTTTTGTCAATTATGATGTGCTGTGGCTGTGACTGTGGAAATGCTTTTGTTTTCCTGGAAGGAGAGTGCACCCTTCCTTCCCATACTGTTGTGAGTAGCCCATGCTAATTCAGCAGCGTTTGTTATCCTGAAGAGAAGGGACCAGCTGAGCTCACAGCATTAACTTGGATGGCAACACTGTTGTTTCTTCAGGGCTAGGATTAGACTTACAACAGAAGGAAGACAAGTCCCCTTCACTTTTATTTTGGGAGGTGTCACTCTGTATTTCCCCTGCCTTGCTGCTTTCCTTGAGTGCAGTTTACGTTGGGCTCGGCAGAAGAGAAGTGTTTGGAGAAACCTGACTCCATAAGCTGCATCCAGGATTTCATATCCAGGAAAGTTGAATAAACATTAGGGAGGATGCTAGATCTGCTAGCAGTTGACTGTTCTCGTCTCCCTTTGGGAAGCACAGTGCCAGCATGTGTCAAGTGAGCAACTGCTCGGCCCTGGCTCAGGGAGTGCTCCCTGTATGCTGGTAATTTCACCAATTATCACTATGCCACTGGCCTTCCTATTTCAGAGGAGGTGAGCAGAGAGGTTGTGGTGTGTCAGATCTGACTTTATTTTGTGTCCTCAGATTTCCTTGACCTCTCTGACTCATTTTAGAGTCGGAAATGATACCAAGTCAGGATGGTGAGGAAGATAGCCTTGCTTGCTTTTTATAATTGATTTTTTTCCCTCTTTTTTTTTTTTTTTTTAAGAAAACACATTAGTTTTATTCGTTACTAATGGTTTTCAATAAGATATAGTAAAAGCATATAAGACAACTTTACCTTTGCAGATCTAAAAGACATCTGGTTGGATGCCCAGGGCAGTACCATGCAGTTGCTGTCAGCAACCAAAGGCTTCTCTAGGTGCCACGCTGCTGATGCTCAATGTTCTTCTGGTGCTTGAAAGTTGTGTTTATACCTGGGGAGGCAGCAAGTGGGGCTGTCAACACAGAGATGAAACTGAGCTTTGCTGAGGTTCTGCCAGGCTGAAAAAATTGCCTTTCTGCAAAGGCAAAAGTCCCATTGACTTCACAAAGTTCAGGATATCTTGATTTTGTTTTTTATCAGTTGTGAGGAGGAAACTGTAGTTAATCACTTCCAAACTCAAATTTTGTTTTCATTCAGTGTTCATAGGTGGTAGCTTAGAGAGTGGACAAACACCCTTGCTTTAGCAGATTCTGCCAACAGCTTATGTGGCCAATGCAATGCCAGATTTTAACATGATTTTCATAAAAGATGAAGTTTATTTCATGATGTTCTTTGCCTATATTTTCTTGAAAAATACTCGTTGATTTTTTTGTTGTTTGTTTTTTTTTTTTTTTTTCTGCAGTTGGCTTGATTTCAGTTTAATTGACAAAGAAAAGCCTAATGTAATAGCTTTTCATGAGTCTCTGGAAAGCTGGTGGCTGGTAGAGAGGAGAGGCCTTGTAACCACCCCAGTCAGGTGACAGCTGCAGGATAAGGTCCAGAGTTACAACAGTCATTAAGTGCTCCAGTACTGAAACAAAGCTTGTGAGACTTCTCACCTTTTTTGATATGAAAAGCAGTCCAGACAAGACAAAGAACCTGAAGGGAATCAGAAATCATTAATACTGCTGTTTCTTTGTTTTTGACAAGGAGATGGATGTGGTTTATTTCTGTTTGTTATAAGAAGAGCTCTAAATTATCATGTGTTTTGATCCTTGCGTTTGAGGTATGGCCTTTTGCCATTTCTAGCATAACTATGGCAGTTCACATTACAAGATAGTCTAATATACTGCATTTCTTCTTGTGTGGGTTTTGTAGGCTCTGCTGAGTATGCACTAGCTCAGGCATGTCTACAGAATCTTGCTATCACTGCTGTGATGCCCCATCAGTACATACAGAGCAGCCTCAAGCATGTTTGCAATTGGGCTATCTCCGAGTAACATTTAAAGCTCTTAAGCAGTAGGTACCTTCAGTCTCTTGGTGATGTTTTCTCTATGATAACATGTAACACTCTTCCCATGGCTTCCAGTCTGCTGATGGGATGATTCAAGGTATTGGGTCTTACTCTGTGAAGTCCATAATGGTCCCAGCTCTTCTCTGTCTCCTGTGTCCTAAGCCAGTGCCACACATCAGTAAAATGCCCAAAATAATCATCCCTCATTTGAATGTGTGTGATAAAGAGGGAGGGTATTTGGCTGCTTCCTCTCTCATTTGATACTGTCTGGGTGTGTTGACATACCTGATTTATCAAGATTTTCTTCATAATGTGCTAAAGTTTGCACTGCATGAGGCTATAGTGCTCAGTTGATACCATATCCTTTTTTTGTTTTGAGAGATTTAAAATCCATTAAGTACCACATATGCCCACAGGATGTATTAAAGAGAATTTTAAATGGAAACTAACTAAACAAATAGGTTTTGCTGGCATTTAAAAATCAAAATGTTTCTGTTCTTACGTGATAAATTAAGATCTCACTTCAGAGTCTGACTAATCAGTTGTTTGTTGTTATAGGTTTATTTATCTGTGTTAACATTTGCAGTATTCTTTTTTAGTCAGACTTTCTGGTTTCTATGTTAATGTAGGTCTCTCACCTCTGCTGTAGAGTTGGAGTGAGGTTTATTACCTTATTATAATAAACTTAGTTATTATTTTCTTTTAATAAATAAAAATACTTGAATTTCCATTTAGACTAAAAAGTACTTGATTCCCGTCATTTAGGATGAACAGACTATCATAAAATTGAAAGCAAAATGTACATGGTTCTTATAAGAATTTTAGTAAGCAAGTCAACACCAGGAAAATACATAGAAAGTCAGCTGAAACTGGGATTTCATGATAAAAGAACATGTGACATCCCATATATACAGGGTCTGACAGCATTAAGACTGTTGTGTTGAAGTTGGATGTTTCTTTGTCTAGTTGACACTGCATATTTGCTTCATTAATCTTTTTTAATATACTGCTCTATGTGATTTTTCACTGTTGGATGGAGTATGAATTAAGACTGAATTATAAATGCTAATTAAGAAAATGATTAAGAGGGTAAAGAATGTCCTGGCATCTTTGATTCTATTTCTCTGCAAGTGAATGTAAACTGTATCTCATAAAAAATACATTGTTAGATCTTTAAGGGGATTTCTTTCTAATTCTGAAGAGAAGCTTGTCAGCCTTGTAGTTCTGGTGCTGGCTTCTTCTATGTCATGTACTTTTCTACAAAGTTAGCATTTACAGAATAAGTGTAGATTAAAAAAACCTGGCAGATTCATACCTTTGGTCTTCTAGATTGGGCAATCCAAAGTAAGTACATTGTGCCTCCTTGTTTATTCTCAAGTATGTCAGCAGATCTGGACTTTAGAATATATGGGAAGCACTAGGCACTGGTCTTGGTTGCAGATGTCTCCTCCTTGCTCCAGGAAATTCACTGTAAGGTCAGCCATGGCAAGATCACAAGTGTTTCTCCAAGGGCAAGTAAACTTGAAAGGAAGCACAGAAAGGTATTCCCAGTTTTAGCAGAGCTCAGTACTGGTGGAAGATAAATGGCTTCAGTAATCCTGCCTGCAATGCTTTGTGTCTCTCCTGCCTGGGACCTTGTAGCTGAAAAAATTAACTCTAGGTTTCAGAAGAACTACAGGTACCTTCTGACCTGAAGCCTCTAAAGACAGAAGGGTAGTTGCTATTAATTAATTTAATTTCTGCCTAGAAATATGTATTTTTTAATGTTTTGGGAAGCCCTTCTGGGATCTAAGGGGTGCTTTGGAACTGGGCCAAGATGCCTCTTCCACTCTCATCCATAGGGTTTGTCTGTGTTCTCTTTCTTGGTACATTAGGGTAAGTTTTCTGATTTTGCCACCATTTCTAGACAGAAGAATGGAGGTAGATGGAATAACATGTAATTCTGCAAATTCTCCCTCAATGATCATTTTGTTGGATATGTTTTTTACAAGGGTGAATAGGTGAAATGAACTTCAGTGGTGTATTCCTAGAGTGTTGTTATTAAATGAGAAATGGTGATCTGTCATCTCAGTTTACAGGTGTTAATGTTCACTTTAGATATATGTATATATGTATATATGTAGGTAATCATGCTAAACAGTTCTTCCCCATCTGCACCTCGGATGGACACTTTTAAGGCTGTTTCTAGTTGAAACAGATATTGGTAGGAATATAATTGTATAGTAATATCAGTGGTTTTCCACTGAATTTCCCACTAGCTTGTAAGTATATTTTGAAACTAGGAATTAAGCAGCACGAGAAGTCACATCAGAATTTCATTACCTGTGTATGTTGTTCTCTGATCTTTTAGGAACTATCCCATCTTCTTTATCCCTTGTAAACAGAGAAGAAAGCAAGCGCTTTACTGCGACCCCTAATCTACAGTCTTCAGACCTCTACTGAGTGATTCTCAGTAGGTGGTAGTGAGGTTAAAAAGTCTGTGGGCACAAAAATAGAGCACAATTTGGGATACCATTGTTCAGTAGTACAGTGCAAATGCACCTTGAATTTGCATCTTAGTTGACAGTGGAAGTCACCACAGGAGAGTTTATAAATCAGTGTTTAAGCAATAAACTTTTACATTTGTTTATTTAAATAGTTGTATTGGAGGTGATTGTCGATAAGAGATTAAGAGAGAACAACAACACTGAAATCTGTACAGCACCTATGATTCTAGGGGACATAGTGTACCATGCGAGTATTTCTGAGCCAGCCTCAGGCTTGAGTAATCATACCTTTAATCACTGACCCCTCTAGAAACAAATTATCTTCTCATTGCTGTCATGATTTGCTGTTAATAAAATGACGAAGACTAGTGTAATTATTGGCTATTAGTAAGGCCTAACTCATAAGTTACATTTCCAGACCACGAGAACTCATGGTGTTGTGGCATCCTCACAAAAGCACATCTGACAGTAGTGCATCTGAAGTATTTGTCTTTGCCCACAACATGCAGAGGACACAATGCCAGCAGTGCTTCCAGACTGCTTGGAAACACCCTTGCCTCTTTTTTCATGACAGTGTTTTCCACAGGAAAGCATGGTTATTGAGAGTCCAGTTAGCCAACATGAAAGTGGCTATAACTTCATGAAGAATGCTGAGAAATTTTGCCAGTTGTCTTGCCAGATATTTTAACTTTGTGTTTTTTGCAGTTTGGCTACAGTATTTGCTATTTGCAGATAATTCAGTGTGCAAGTGGCTGTCTGCGTGGTTGTAGCCTACTATCTGCTAAACTAAGCATCCTTAAAAGAGGTCAGTGAAGATTTGAGAGCATGAAGAACACAAGAGAGTGCCCTGGGCACAAGACTTGGGCATTTGACAGCATAAGCTTTAGTATTCTGGATGTATCTCTAAGTATGTTTGAGACGTTAGCATGGACAGGTTTGATGGGAGGTTTTCTGTTTTGTTTGTTTGGGTTTGGGGGTTTTGGGGTTTTTGTTGGTTTTGTTTTGTTTTTGCTAAATAGTTCTATTTTTCTCAAGTATCAGTAACATAGAAATAATGTAGTTCTCTTTTCCTACTTAAGCATAGCATACAAAGCAGCCTCAGTCAGATGGAGGAACTGGTAATATTTCAGATGAGCATGAGCAATGTGATGTTTTCCTTATGTTTACTTTACTTTTATCACTGTAACCATTGTTGCTTTGAATGTAATTGACTAGTAGCTCAATTCTTGATAAATTCAGAAGAAGCATTGTGAGTGTGTGGGTAAGGGAGGAAGAAGTGGAAAATACTGGTGGGGATAGGATTGGATGGGTGGTCACTTTGCACTACTGAATTACCTGGAATTACTCTGGAAGTCAGTTTAGCAGCCATTGCTTAGCAATGGCTGTATTTTGATCAGCATGAAACTGGCAGGTAGTTTTAGCTCAGATGTTGGTGGCTAAACATATTTGAGTCCTAAAACCTAAATGTTTCCTTCTTGTACCTGTGTTTTGTTGATCTGTCTTCTCCTTTGGCAGACGCCATTGTGAATAAAATAAGGTTTCACCATCCCTACCTACTTCACTGTTTTTCTGCTTTGCTTTTCCAGACCAAATTCTTTGAAGGCAAGGCTTGTTACCCAACCTCCACCATGAACTGTTAGTATTGTTTTGATCACATCTCCCAAGCTAAAGAGTTAAAATTATTGGTATACCTCTGACATGAGAGATTCAATGGTACTGCAGTTTAGATTGCATGAATTTAACTTTCCAAAATAGATTATCTCGTTTAGAGTATGATGCGAGTAATACCAAGGTCGCAGATTTGATGCCCGTATGGGTCATTCACTTAAAAGTTGTGTTCAGGAATCCTTGTGGATCTCTTCCAACTCATAATATGCTGTGATTCTGTGAAACAGAAACTTGTCTATGCTTTCTTGCCTGTAACCGCCAAAGACTTCTGTTTTTCTTTAGCATGTGTTTCAGCCGATGGGTCAAATAATTACATAACATCAGCTGCTCTCCCGTTTCATTCCTCCTTACTGATGTGCAACCCGATGGAGTTGTACAGGATGGCACCAGCTCGTAGTGTGGTCTTTGCCACACAATGAATATGTAGGTGGTATCTCAAAAGTCCTGTGATATAGTTATTAGTGATACAGACCTTGCAGTACTTATTCAGGCAGTGTTTTCATTAACTGCAGTGGGCGTGTACCCAAATCTTACGATTTGGCCGTTTTTAAAATTATTTTCTCTAGGGCTTGTATTTTGTCTTGTTTTGGGAACTGATACAGGTAGATCTGTTAGGCTTCCTAACATAGCTGTGGTTAGTTAAGTGTAAAAGTATTTGTAGGCTGCAGTGTTATTCCTTGATCAGTTAAAGCCCACTCCACATTCAGTTCCATCTCTGCTTTCACTCCAAGAGAGGGCTTTCCAAAGTATCAATGAGAGGCACTGCATGGCCCATGCACTATAAAAAGTTGAGTTAGATTACTTATGGCTTCTTCTGGCCCTAAAAGTGACTAAAGTATCATGAAACTGATATGTCAACTGCTCTGTACTGGATCTTGAGGGAACACCTTAGTGACTGGAAGGAGGATTAGGCTTCTATTGGAAGACAGCACGCTATGATTCTTAATTGAAAGTGTGGATGATGTATTAAAAAAAAAAAAAAAAAATGAGTGTACCAGCCATGAGCTAACAAATTATTTGGCCTTCCTATCAGAGGATGAGCTCTCAGAAGTTCAGCCATATAATGTCAGTGCAGGAGTCTGAGTCCCAGCTGGATGGAACCCCATTTTCTCATTTGTCAGCTACGTGATGTTTCACGAGTAAGAGAGTGGCCAGGTCTCTGACATATGTCAGAGACAGATTTCAGCCTCTGGTGAAGTGGGGCATATATGGGGATATGCCCCGATAGCAAATTTGTAACAGTTTATTCACTTGTACATTTGAGATCGAGAAACTGCAGCCCAACACTTGATAATGATTGATTGGTTAAGTTTATGAAAGGTTTGAAATTAGATGTTAGGAACTACTTCATTAGACCGTGTGTCATCTCACTTTGACTTTTGCTTATTTTTCTTAAATTTCACTCTTGGGGAACTGTGATCATGTACTTCTCTAGTGGGTTGACCCTGGCTGGATGCCAGGTACCCACTAAACCCACTCTCTTATTCCCCTCTGCAACTGGACAGGGGAGAGAAAATATAATGAAGGGTTCATGAGTTCAGATAAGGACCAGGAGAATCACTCACTGATCACCATCACGGACGAAACAGACTCAAAGTGGGGGTACTAATTAAATTTATTGTTGGCATTGGCTTTGTCAGACATGGGAGAAGCTTCTGGCAGCCTCTCAGAAAAGCCTCCCCTGTAGCCCCCCCATCCTATCAAAACCTGGTCATGCAAACCCAATACAACTTCCATCCCAAATGGAAAGTTCTACAAATGTCCTCATTCTGTTTGTTTCTGGTCTTTTTATTCTCTTTTTTTTTTTTTTTTAATTTTGGCATTTTATCAGTAGGATAAAGTGGAAGATCAAAAATATAATTAAATAACTTTAACTTCTTTGCCAAAAACAAATTATTTTTTCTTGTCTATTTTGGGTGAGTTTGTCATGCCTGCAAGGAAGTAATTTTCATCATGTCTGCCAGTGTGATCCTGCCTTGAAAATGGAATGTTTTTTTTAAAGTAATGTGAAGTTCAAATAAATGCTTGAAAAAAGAAAAGTGTAAAGTAATTACATATCATAATAGCCAGGGAATTCAGAGTAAAGACTGTTCAAAACAAAAACTTAATTTAAAAATAAAAAAGGGAACTCTTGAGTGTTCCCTGAGCCATATCCAAGGAAGTAATCTAGTGCATTACTCTTAGTGTCTGGTGAAGATTTTAGCTCTTTAGAAAGTGTAAATTTAGAAATTTAGAAATTGTAGAAATTTAGAAAGTGTAGATTTGTGTAATACTGTAACTGTTACAAGAATGTTGTAAAATAATACTGGAAACAAGTTACTATGAGAGTAATACCTTTTAGACCTGTAATTTACATAATATGTATGAGATATTTAAAGGTGTAAGTTACCTGTGTTGTACATAATTGTAATAAATTGGTATATTTAGCCTGTGATAGAGTAAACTTGAGAATGTTCTTAGATTTTTTTTTAGTATTATTTACTTATTTAATTGATTAATTTAAAAGTTACAGATGGTGAAGTGGAATGGAGCTCTAGTTTACAGTATAGGGCTGCCTGGATGAATTGCTGCCTCTTCAGTAATTATGGACATTATCGTGATCCCCTGGTGTCTGTTCTCAATCTCTTTGGGATTTGTTTTACTTTTGGTTTCTATTTTCAAAATTCTTGGTGTGCGTTTTTGTTGGTGCTCCTCTGTTTGTATTTCCTTTACATTTGTGTTGTGTTACAATTTTTTCTGAGCTGCTGCATCTAGAAACTGGAAAGATTTTACCTACAAAGACAGAACTTGATGTACTATTGATTTTTGTATAGTGGTTGTCTCTTTGCCAGCCTATGAGCTGGGTCTTCTTTGCTTTGCCATGAATAATGAAGAAGTAGAAAGACATTTTCTCCAAAAGATACCTGCTTTGCAGGCTAGATCACTAAGCAGGAATGACTTCTACCATGCTGTGTCTTGATGGTTTGAAGTATGATGTGTGTGCCTCAGCGCTGGGTCTCTGGCTTTGCTATGCAAATTGCCAGGGCAGGCAGAAAAGGAGGGAGTGAGGGAGTGAGTGAGGGAGTGAGGGAGTGAGTGTGAACACACTCATCTGCCTTTTTTTTCTTTTTTTTTCTCTTACAGCAAGACTGTAGGAATGCAGTCACCTGAAAGTCAAGAATGTTTATTCCCATATTTCCTGGTTTTTTGCTCAAGGGACAGTGTCTCTATATTCTCTTATCACTGAGCACTTGCATGTTCATTGGTTCCTCCTAATTATGAGGTGTAGTGTACACAACTGTCACAGAAAAACCCTCTGCAACTGTTCCAGCCTTGTGCATTGACCATATTGCAAATTGACTTGACCAGACTGTGCTATATAAAGTTGTTCTTTATATCAAAAATGAATGTTTCCCATAATTCTGTTATGTTGAGAGTTCTTTGGGTTTTTGTTTGGTTTCCAGTTAGATTTTTCTTTGTTTTGTTGTTCGGTCGGGTTTTTTCAGGGGTTTTTTTTTGGTGTGTTTTTGGTGGTGTTGTTTCTTGCTTAAAATTAATGATTAGAAAGAGACTTGGTATAGAAAAGACCGAATTCTACAAACTGGTAAAGTATGGAGCCCTTCCAAAAGTCCTGTTGACATCCATGGGATGAAGTCTGCCCTGTTAAATTGCCTAGTATTGCCCAATAGGGCATAGAGGATTATTTATGGAGCATGGTGGAAATGTGGAGGATTTCACAGTTTCATTTTTTTATGTGTGTTTTAGGTCTTCCTGAAGAAGGGCAATCTGGGCATAGCATTGCCATGGGGGTGGAATTTCCAGGACCACTCCTGTTTGAAAGACAACCCTTTTTTTTAACATGAGATTGTAAAGTCCAGGTTCCATCCTGTTGTTTGGTAGTTATATATTAATAAATTGTAGGTCCAAAGGGCTTGTTACCTTGTCTTGAAGTTCATAAGATACTTTTCTTCATTTCTTCAATGTGTTGTACTACTGTCTTGTCGGTCAGTTTCCTTTTCTTTTTCAAATTTGAGAAGACTGATACCTTTACTGAGAACAGTGCTGGTAGGTTATTTATGTATTCTGCCTAACTATTTCATGACTATAGGCATTTTTTCAGTTTAAATTTAAGTGAGAAGAACTAATTCAAGCCTCATTAAAAATCAGTGTACATTTTTCTATTATAATCAGCTGCTTGTTTTTACTCTGTCTTAAGGACTGGATGGAAGCATTTGTGTAAACATGAATTAAACTTAATCATAGATTTGAAGCGTTTTCACTTCTACCTTCTTCCATGGACTAAAAGCAGGTGTGGGGTCTTAACAGGTATCTCACTAGTAAGCACAGTGAAGGATGTTTGTGGATAAAAGATGACTGTTGAATTAAATTTAGTTTATCTTACACTGAAGAATGGTATGCAACATTTTTTATAGTATGTTGTGTTTACAGTGTGGAAAGTACCTATGCTTAAAAACAGGCTTTAAACTCACTTTCTCTGTGTTTTTTTAGTGGACTTTAAAAAGCCTCTTATTATGGAGTGCTTTTCTATTGTCCTTTATAACCATTGTAGCTCTGACAGAGAAAGACGAATTCTTTTTCTGGCTCATTTTCAATACTATTAACAGACTTCTAGGCACCTTCTGCCTGCAGTTGCTAGAGCCTGTCAGAAAGCAGCTGCTCATGCCAGATCCAAAGCAGACCTAGATCTGTGGGTTTCAGTCTGCAATTCATGGAGCTTCTTTCTACTACGGAGATGTTTCAGAAAGTTGGCTAGGAAATGCAAATCTCTGCCACATATCACTCTTCAAATGTGAACTTTAGAGGGATCTGCTTCCACTGAAATGGTTTGAGATCTGTCATTTGTAAAATGTTGAAAACTAGGCATTTAAAGCAGTTGCAGTGTTTCAAGAGAATATGTAGTCTCTATTGTGGAAAAGTTCGTATGAGGTCACCTGAACTGTTGCTAGGTTGGAGAAACTGCAGTGGGAATGTTTTCCCTTTTCCTTTTTCTGATGTCTCTGAAGGAAACAGACCTGCCCTGCCCTTTCTGCACAAAAGAAGAGGAGGATTGTAGTATCTAAAAAGCCCTGTCTGCATAATGCCAAAGAGAATAGGCATTGTTACATGTTATACAGAGTTAAAGCATACATCGCTGGTCAATGTATAGCTGAGGCTTTTGTTGGTATGATGCCTGATTTTCTGGCATACTATACACACTGCCCCCCTTCCCCTGCCCTGGCCCTAAGTGTTTTTTTACAAGGTCAGTAACTGCAGAATTGGCTGTAGAGTACTTAAAAGGTTTAGGGTTTTTTTGTGGGTTTTTTTGTTGGTTGTTGTTGTTGTTGTTGTTGTTTGTTGTTGTTCTTTTTGTTGTTTTTTTTTTTAATACCAATCACACTTAATTTCAGAGCTATAAATTAGTATTAAGATGCCCAACCTTGTTTATTCTTGCAGAAAACCAGATGCAGCTTTATGTTAGCACTAGGGAACGGATACCTTGTGTAGTATGCTCCTGACTTACTTCCAGCTCCTTAATCAGCTTCAAAGCTCAGTCTTTCTTTACTTCTTCCCTGGAGTTTCAAGTCTCTTCAGTTTCAGCTGGTTTTGGTTTCATGATTATTTTCGTACCATTGCTTTATTTCTTTTATCTTTGTTCACTGTGAGATCTGGAATTTAGAAGTCCAGGTGAATCATAGTTACAACTAGTTCTACCAGGCACAGAACACTTTCCTGCTCCTTTTTTTCCCACCCCCTTTGGTACTTTGTCACGAGCACTTGTGTTGGAATTGTCTCCGACATTACAGGAAAAGCTTTAAAAGCCAAAAATAAAAGCTGGTTAGAAACAGGTTGTGAATCTCTTTAGCTACTTATAATGGTGCTGTTGGTGTTATGAAGGGCAAGAATTACGTACTTTGTAAATTGATGTGATAGCTTAAACTTTGCACTGCATGACTGTAAGGCTGTGTTGGGATGATCTGGGTGTATGCAAAACTCCTGTGTCTCTCACCACCTGCTTACAAATAACCACTGTAGCTAAATGTAAAGGGATCTGAGCAGAAGGTGAATCTCAATTTCTTTTTTTTTCTTTCTTTTTTTTTTTTCCCCCAGTAGAAAAGTAAGAATTTGTTTCATGGAGATATAGAAAGTCAAGGTAGTTTGACAAATAATAAAGCCTTGAACATCTTATCAACACCTCCATGAGGAAGAGCGTAGAAGCTGCAAGTTAGTGACTGCTGACTTCATCAATCACTGGGTGTATATGGGATAAAAAGTGAAAGTTCAAGGAAACCTTCCAGTGGAAGCAAAATTGCTGTATGCTAATAAATAAAATCTCTCCTTGCATATTTGCAGAGAATGCTATTTGTTATGCACACAGGGAAGGAAAAATAATATCTTCATTACTGCTAATTTGACAGTACCCTGTAGAGGTCTCACTGAAATGTGCATTTTCAAGGCAATGTGGTGAATTTTTTCATTTGAGATACGTAATAAAAATTGTTGCCAACTGCAATACTGATTTAAAAGTATAGGGGGGTTGGATTGTTTCTGAACTAATTTTTTTTTTTTTTAATGTCATATAGCTCTTACTATTTTTCTGTGTCAGCAGCTTACACTGGTAATCCAAACTATATTTTGGTGTTTTTTGGTTTTTTTTTATCTGTGAGAATACAGGTTATCTCCTTAAAGAAGAGTTGATTTGGTATTTCAGTTCAGTTTTTAATTTTTTTTTTTCCCTAAGCACGGTTTTGTTTTTGGCTGATTCAACCACTAAGCTTTTCAGGCTCTTTAGGGTTAGAACACTTTTTCTGTATTCTTCCTTTCTGGACCTCGGTTTATGTTGTTTGCAGGGTGAAAATGATGTGCAGAATTGTAATCACTTCTCTTCCTGCACCACAAAGCAGGAAAATTAAAAAAATGCAGGCAGTAAGCCTGGGTAATAATTTCTGAGTAAATATTTTACTGCTTTTTCCATCTGTTACACTAAAATCAGACTTAAACTAGGCATAAATCTAGTCAGAAGAGGTCACTGGGATATTAATCATCGGAGTTAATCCTCTTAGACATGTGCTTGGTATGAGGCCAGCTATTCAGAAATTTAGCAGCACACATATGTTGCTTAT
Organism: Dendrocincla fuliginosa; assembly: GCA_035047845.1. NCBI lineage: Eukaryota > Metazoa > Chordata > Aves > Passeriformes > Dendrocolaptidae > Dendrocincla > Dendrocincla fuliginosa. The sequence goes on along the minus strand of JAWWMO010000083.1, from coordinate 81,350,141 downwards.
CTGTCTGGCAGCTTGCCAATGAAGTAAACTTAGAGTTTGTGGTGGGTTTCTATCTCTGTAAAGTACACTGCTTGTTTGGTGCAAGCTGATGCAGCTTTTCTGTATATCACACATGCTGCATAGCCTGCTACTGAAGAATGAGTTCCTTTCAGGGTGCTTTCAAAGTGTTGTAGTCTTAGTGTTGTATGGTAAGAAGTGATATCATTCACAGTTGACCTTTTCGTGGTTCTTCCCTGTGAAGTACGATGAGCCTGATTTAATACTACTAACTCAGGGCAGAGGAGGAGACAATATTTCAAGTAGAGTAATACCACGGAACCCAAATATAGCTGAATGAAACCTCACCCTGCCTCCACTCCTGTCATTCTAACTTGGAAGAAACATTGATGTATGTAAATACAACTCTTTCTTGAGTCAGGTCTGGACTGGACCCAGCATTTCTGTTTCTCACTTCATAGGAGCATGCTTCCTACTTGACAGAAAAATTATTATATCATATCCCAATTATGGAACTGATTCATTCCCTGGAGCATCGAAAGCAAACAATAGGAGTGAGTGCATCATTAAAAAATTAGTGTATTTTTAGAGAAGAAGTAAAAATAAAAATGCAAATCCATTGAAAAAATTTAATGATAAAGAAAAATTACTTGCATTAGAGGCACATTTTAAAGCAATCTGAGGTTATGGCTGAAAGAACATATAATTCTTTCTAGCATGTTTATACTTTCCTTGCAAGAAATCATTAATTTTCTTCTTGCTTTTATTTCTCAAGGAAAAGAATGAAAGCTCGTGCTCCTCCTCCACCAAATCAACCTTCTGCAGCAAGTAGAATTCACAGTGAGCAGAAGTCCCCTGCAGAGACAGCTGTAATTTCTGATCAGAACCTTGTCAGCATGAAGGAGAACATGATAAACAGATTGGTGGACTTCACAGTCATTTTACCCAGTGGAGTGGAGCAGAAGAGCACGGTACAAGGAAGGTAAGACTTTATCTCTCACTTTCTGGAGCCCTTTGTTCCCAATGGGATACTCGCTGATATTGATGTTTGTCTTTCTGAGTTTACGGGATGCCTCTGTTATGCTCTTGTGTGCATTTTAAGCAGCTGCTTCACCAGAGTCCTGAGAGCCATTTATAAAGGACTCTCTCTTCTGAGGCAGGAAGGATTTAGCAGCTATTGTGTCACTGTTTTCCTGATGGATTGTCCTCAGCACGTGTACAAATCCATCTCTTTCATGTAGTGTCACTAGGGTTAGGTTGTATCACATCACATAATCCAGAGTGGGTTTGGTGCAGTGGAAATAGTTGATCCTGGCAAACAGCAGTCCCGATAGTATGACTGCCTGGAGTCATGCCAAAAAGCAAGCTTGAAAGATGAATGATTCATTGCATTCAGAGAGGCCACCTTCCCAAATACTTTGCATTTGTGTAGATTGCAAAGCATCTGCTTGTATTTAGGAAGCCTTTTCTATATAAAAGTGTATTTTTTGACATGGAAAGAGAGGTTCTCCTTGTTACTTACTGGGTACAACCAAGGGCAAATTGTGTGGGGAAAGCAATTTTGAGATCATTTTCTTCGCTTTGGGAACTTTGTCTTATCCTCATCCTCTCCATGTGAATTGTTTTGAAAGAGGGAGACATTAAGAAATAATTTGGGAAAGTTTTAAAAATATAATCAATACTATAATGAAACTGTAGCAAACAATGGTATGGTCAGCAGTAGTCAAGAAAGTGTAGAAAGTATAGCATTGAACATTTCCAGGGAATGAGGATCAGCACAAAATTCACAGACACGAACTTTAAAGAATAAGTGTATAAATTTACTATAGTGCAAAACAGCAAAGAATTACAAAAGAAGCAAATTATAAAAGGATTAGCTTGGCAATGCACCTAATCATTACTACAAAGAGTCTCTAGCAATTAAAAAAGATACATCACCACTTACCCCATTAATACATTACCATCATCCAGACCCACACTCAGGTGGGGAGCCCGTCACAGCGAGGGGTCGGAGAACCACTCCCGGGAACTGGGGAATCCTATGCAGTGTGTCCACTCATAGGTGAGGTCTCTGTCTTTAGTGCAGAAGGGTCCAGCTTTTATATTGTTAAACAAGCAAGCTTACATCACTTATTTAGTGTGGAAAATATCTGGCTTTCTTCTCGCTCTGGTTTTCACCCAAAGCCTGGCCAGGGCTTCAGAGGAAAATCAGGGATTCGATTTGGACAAGCTATTGTCAAATAAAGTTTGATACATGCATATCTAATTAGGTCAGCTGTCTCCCTCCATGGCCTTGACTAGTATCTAAACACAGAAAGATAGATACATTCATAACAAAGCACTATTTAAGTGGAATTTTGGCTAATAAGCAGATACATGACTAAATTTAATACTAGGTTGGAAAGTTCATCTAGAGGTCAACTCTGGCTCAGAGCCAGAGTTGTTCAGGCCTCAGCACTTCACAGGTTCAGAGGATATGTAGGTGCTTGTTGATAAATCAGTGTTTATTTTACATTCTTAATTTTCAGTAGTTTAATCTGCATTCCTGTAGAACTACTCTTTTTGGTCTGATATATTAGTCTATTTGCCAATTAGTGTATTTTGGTGGCTGAGAAGTTGTAGTGCCTGGTACTTCATGCTTCTCCCTACCTTTCTTGTAGAAATTAGTTTGCATTTATCCACTCTCAGAAGACCAGTGCAACTTGTGTGGGTCAGTCCCAAAGTCAGGATTGAAAGGAAAGCAGTGCTTATCACGGCTCTCAGATTAGACATGCAGTGATAGAGTTTTTATGAGGAGATTTGGACTTAGTGAGAGAAAGAAGAGAAGAGGCCTGGGAAGTAGAACAGGACATGAAACTCATTGTCCCTTAGAACCCAAAGAAAGGCGGTATTTCATTGTCAAATGCAAGCCACCTGAGAGCTGACAAGAGGCTAATGTTCATGCAGCATTTTTTATTGAGACACAAATAATTGCCATGTGGTCAGAAAATATTTTCTGTTCCCTCAAAAAAACATAATCCCAAAACAAACAGTCCAAGAGCACTATACGAGTGATGTTTTACTGTGACTTTTTGAAGAACATAAAAGCTAGAGGAGCAAAGAACGACTGGGACAATAAACATTCTGTGTCTCACATGGGTGTTTGTCATTACCTATCACATACACTGTTTATTAGAGTCATTAATCTGTGGACTAAAACCTGAAAGAAATGTTGGAAATGAAACGTCACATATTTCTGTGGAGTTATTTATATCATCTACACTAAGCGTTCCAAGCAACCAAAATGTTCTCTTCGTTGCCTGTGAAGGTGCTCACTTTTCTCCAGTGTCTGCGTGATTGGTCTAGGCCTCTGATTTAGGCAGCAATTAAAGTGCTGCTTGTGTTAATGTGCTAATCTGCATAGCACCAGTGCCTAACCTAGGTAGAAGCTGTTCTCCCTCAGTGCTGTCTTGAAGACTTGAAGTGGAGAAGGTGGGGACACTGATAGTCAGCTGTGGGAAGTGGAAGATGATAGAAACTGAGGAAGGGGGAGTAAATCATCCTAACAAGTTATGAAATAAGAAAAGGATACTCTATAATGAGCCCTGTATTACAGTAGCATCAGCCTGTGAATAGACCTCATGTGTGCTGCTGTTTATTCTAATCACTGGAAGATGCAATTTTCTGTGCATTAAAACTGGTTATGCTTTTAGGTAAGAGAAATAGTAAAAAATAATAATGTCAAGAGTATCTGAAATTTTTAGTGGTTGAACTGTCATAAGTATCTGTGTTTGTGTGAAAGCAAAGGGTTTTTTTAACTTTTTGCGTTGTTTTGACTTTCTGAACTGAACAGCTGTGAATACAAGGATACTCAGAGATAAACATTAAATGATGAAGATACTGGATTTTTAAAAAAATGTGTTTTTTTAGTTTGAGGCAAGTATAAGAGCCAGTCCAAGTAATGAATTTTTTTCCCTGTTCACTCTTTTTATATGTGGTGATACAAAAGGGCATTTCAGAAAACCTGCTGTTGTTTATAGCACTGTAAATCTTCAGTATTTTTGTTGCCATCATTAAAACTGTATTCTGCAAAATCTGCTTTTGGGTACCCTGGGGAAATAGCTTTTCTGTTGCAGAAAAATTTACAAAACCTTGCCCTGGGCATCTTCATAATGAAAAATTGTTCTGTAGTTTCAGGAAAGCAGTTCACAGAACAATAAAGTGCTCTAGATTGTAATTGACGATATAAATACTGTAGTTAATTAGTATCACATAAGGTTATTTCTAAATGAACTAAGTTAAAAGTAAAAATTATGTATTTCGATTTGTTCATTGTATGTAAGCAAAGCAGCATGTTGTTAATTTAACTTTGTTCTCTATATAAAAAGTTCCTGTAAATATCAGGAAGGGGCAGAAAATTCTCATTAAATTTTCTTGAAAGATAGTTCAAGAAAAAAAGAAAGTTTGTGCTATTTAAAGATATTCTATTGAAATCTGGAACTTTAAAGTAATTTTATTTGTAAAAATTAAGCCAAACTGAAAGTCTCTCTAAGTCTATTGCCATCTTGTGACACACAATTTGTTTGAGATTTTGGAACTACGTAGTGCAAATCTTAGTCCTTAGGGAATGTGTGGAGCAATAGAATAGTATTGAAAAACAGCTTTCTTTTTTAAAAATAATTGATGCCTGTGAACTCTACTGTAAAACATGTGGAAGTATTCATGACAAATTGTTAGCTTACTTACCCCTGAAAAGGATTATGAAATATCCCCACAGCTATTCTATGTTTGCATTTTTGTATGAGCACTGACATCTGAAAGGATAGGGAGAGCACTGGCCACTTACATACTTTACACATATAGATCTATAGCACATCCACATAAACTGTTAACAGGTCTGAGAGAGGTGATGGCTAGACATTTAGACAGAAAAATAAGTGGAAAAGCTCACAAGAGTTACTAGAAACTTTGTGAGTCTTACCTGTAAATAAAAGGATCATGCACCTGTCTCCATTGACACTGACTGACACTGAGGAGAACTTCCTGATTAAGACAGATACGGATATTTAGTGACAACAGCTTGAGAATTCAGTAGTATTTGAAATGCATTGCAGAAAAATCGGAATGTTTGAAGCTAATTGATGCTTGGTTTGGAATTTTCAACACATGGATTGCTCCTGCTGTTTTCTTACATGGTACAAATTCTCTCATGCATATGATGCACAGGGAGCAGGACACTAGAATAAGTAATAAACTAGCTGAAACTGTATTACCATTCTGCAAACACTGAAGGACAGAGTTCATTGCAGAGTATATGTTATAGGGAGCATAAAGCTAATGTGAGAAAGAATATTTTCACATAATTCTCATATTGTGGGCTTACAGCTCAACGTACAGAACAGTGTTTCAAGAAAGTTTGAAGGTGAGAAATCACTGGTAAAACATAAAAGAGGTATTGCTAGAAAAAGATAAAGAGGGCCCATGGCAGAAGGGTTTAAAATTAGCTTAACTAAATACTAAATTAGAGTCAGGTCAAAACTATAGTAGTAGTAATTATAGTAGGCTAAGAATAATTTACAGAATAATTTATGTTGGAATGGGCCACTGGAACTCACCATTTCTAGGCAAGTTTGAATACCTCAAGGGAAGTTTCTGAATGTGTAACCCTTTTCCAGGGTTTGACCATCCTCATGGTGACAATATGTTTTCTTGTGCCTAAGTGGAATTTCCTACATTGGCACTTCTCTCTTGCCACTTATGCTCTTGCTGTTTACTGAAGAGTCTGTAACCCTACCAGTTCATATTTAACAGGCAGCAGGAAGATCTGCCTTTACCCTTCTTGTCTTAAGGCTCAACAAACCCAGTCCTCTGCCTCTTCTTGTGTGTCAGCTTGATGTTCCTTCTGTGGAGTTGCTCAGTTATGGAAAATAAGAGCCAAATGTACATGAGCAAAATAAGAAAGGAAGTAGAAAACATTTGATTGTCTGTTTATCACGCTTCCTGAACTTGTTTGGATACAGCTTGCTATTTAGTGTATACACTTCTGGTTGAGTAGAAAAAGTTTGAATCTTTTCATGAAGTGCCTGCTGTATTTTGGAGCATGAGAAAATAATGGCTAATGATAGTTTCTGTTTTTAAATGCAGATAGTGAAAACATTAGAGACTTCAGGTCACACACTTGACACTATTGTATTTCTTTTTGAGTCATTTGTCACTGTAGATTCCTAATGCATATTTGGCACCGATCTAAATAAAGAGGATTCTTTCCTCCAGTTTGAGATTTTTTTTTTTTTTGTTTGTTTAATGATAGAATGGCTTAGGTTGGAAGGGACCTTAAAGATTATCTCGTTCCAACCCCCCTGCTATGGACAAGGACAACTTTCACTAGACTAGGTTGCTCAGAGGTTCATCCAGCCTGGCCTTGAACACTTACAGGGATAGGACATCCACAACTTCTCTGTTCCTCATCACCCTCACAGTGAAGAATTTCCTCCTAATATCTAATCTAAACCCACTCTTTCAGTTATTACCCCTTGTTCTGTCACTACATAATCTTGTGAAAAGTCCCTCTCCAGCTTTCTTACAGGCTCCCTTCAGGTACTGAAAGGCATTTGTAGCATGAAGGTAGAAGGTAATAAAAATGTCAGTTTCATTTGATAGATTACAACTTTACCCTGCACATTTATTTCCTAGATGTACAAGGCTGTATTTTATAATTTATTTCTCTGCATGATTCAAGGAGTTTAGGCCAAACCAAACCCAAACTAACTCAGTTGTTTTATGCTTTTTCAAACTATAGGCCTTTGCTGCATTTTGCTGCAGAATAAAAGGACACAAGCAGTTTGATGCTCAAATTTGATCACAACTTCAGCATGATAAATATTGCTGACAAAGTAGTTATTCTTTACTGTCCAGATTTAGTGTTAAGCATTAAACAGCTTAGTAACAGAGGATCAGGACAGCGCGGAAGTACTCTCCTTTGCTAAGAGTAATCATATGAACCTTCTTGTCTGAGTCTTAAATTTGGTTTACCCTCCAGTTTTATTTCTGTTCTCTAGTATTTGCTTATCAATCATTAATGTTTGGTGTCTGTTTTGGTCTCTCTAGCCAAGATTTCAGCAACATCTTACTAAAATAAAAAAGTAAGGTGTTTCTTAGCTGACTAGTTGGAAAGGTGGGAAACATTTAACTTAATTTCAGCTTTAGATTTAATTGTTTAAGATCAAACCTGCCTGAATTTCAAAACAGAGTATGGTCTCTACCAGATCTCAAAAGCAGGTTAAAATAAAATGCAGGTCTGCATGGAATAAGATGGAAGCAAAGGAAGGACTGACTCTTTACGTCTTCCAAGAGGTCAAGATATTTGTATTTGTTGAGCTCATTCAGCTCAAGGTTAGAAAAAAAAGTTGGTCTAGATTAATAGATTACAGTTGCCTCACCGTGTTTAGTGTTTCTTCTCTATGTGTGGCATATACATGAAGTTACTTGAAATAAAACTCCCATTTAAAATTAAGCTGAAAAGTATTACACTTTAGAAGGAAAATTTTTCAAGTTGGCGTTGATATAAGAATAGCTTCATTGCAAGGACTTCCAAGCTCTCTTACTTCCCTTGAAACACGTGAATTTTGAATTTTGTTTGTGGAATTCCTCTTTCCTCTTCCTTCTTTTCTTTATACTTTAGAAATTTTGTGGAAAATTTTTCCCCAGATTTACATTTTGGGAAGAGCATACTATTAATTTTGAAGTTGTTTCCAAAAGCATCAGAGGTATTGCTTCATCTGTACTTTTAAATGGTACAGGTGAAGCCTGGGGATACTTTCCATGGAACAGTTGTATATTCTGAGCAGCCGGCGCAGGTTGGGATGTTGCAGACCTCCTTATGTGCTATGTTTAATGCATGCATGCTCTGTAATCAGCAATAAGATGAAACGTCAAATCTGGCTGAATTTTTGAATTGTTCATTGTCCAGACAAATTTGTTCAGCTTGCATGATTGAGTCTGCAACTTATTTTCTCAGATGGCTGGTGTGAGTTCTGATCTTATTGGAGCTGTGGTACTGTTTCTGCTGTATTTTTTTAATTTCAGTGGTAGATGCATAGAATCATAAACTGCTAGTTTGATGAACTGTATTTTTGTTTTATATCCTTTCTCAAGAGGTAAGACAACTGTCCAAATTTGAATGAATTATCATGATATGATACAGAAGTATATTAGTGTTTCACTTTAAATAGAATGTTTAGCATGAAGAATACTATGTATTGTGATTCTGCCAGGTTACTTGCTTTTCTGTGAAACAGTAGTAATAAGGCTGAAGGGAAACAAATACATGCAAATTCTAGTTTAAAAGAAGTATTTCTTTCAACAGACAACCTAAGATCTGTATCGGGAGAACTGACACTTTTTTAAAGTGCTCACTGCTGCACAATTTAATGAATATTTATATAAATATTGGTGTATGTGGGATTCTCTTATAGTTTGAATTTTGTAGGTGTAAATGTCTGTTGTTTTGTGATGTGTTGCTTATGAATTGAACGTGGTTGTGAGATACAGGCATTTGCAAGTTGGGGACAGTGCCAGAATAAGTCATCAAGGAATGACCTGATACAGTTTTGATTTAGGTACTGAATATTTGTATTTAGATGCTCTCTCTGTTAGCAGTTGCCACAGTGTTCTATTTTTTTCTGAAGCCTCCATACATATTAATGATATCTGTTTTCTTTGTTTTATGTTCAGTCACCATCTTCTCACTGTGTTCTCTTTTCAGTGAGATCACATGTTGCAAATTTTCCACGCTTGCCATTTTTCCATCTCACACTGTGTAACTCAGTTGAACTTCAAATAGGTTGCGGTAAAGAAGGTCCTTTCCTGTCTCTTGCATTGGAAGAGCTGTCACATACATATGTTTTAGTCTTTTGCTTATTAACAAGGAATTGCTCTTTTTTCATTTTTATTGTCTTTGCCATTAGCTCTACAGGGTTCTTCACCAACTTCTTGACCAGTTGCTCAACAGTATACCCATAGAAAGAAGATTGGCAGACCCCCAAAGAGTAGTTTCCTAGGTGCCAACAGCTTGCAGTTTGAAGGGTAATTCCTGAGCTACAGATGTAATGGTGGTACCTAAAAACCTGTGAAGGATTTGATTTTCTTTGAGTTTGCTTGCATTTTAAATCTGTATACAGTTCTTCCAGTTTAAACGTCAGAAGAGGTACCAGTTCTTTTGCCAAATATACTGTGTATGCACTTACTTTCACTTCAGCTAGAAGAGAAATATCCCATTGAATTTGGCAGGCTTCAGCTACAGCTGATATGTTTTTTTCAAACTATATTGTTTTGTTAGTGACAGACACTGGTTTATGAAACTTTTCAGAGAAATTACCAGTCTTAATACACCTGGTTTCTCTGATCCCATATGGAATTTTGGGCAGGAAGTCTGGGGGGAAAGAAAAAAAACACACCAAAAAAACAAACCAAGACCCCCTCCCAAAAAAAGAATCTTTCAGTATCATGGTGGAAGAGAGTTTCTGGGGCGTGAGGGAGCACAGTTCATATCTGCTGTGTCAAGGTCCAGTGAATATTGAGTTATTGACAAAAAATGGAGTATCTTGTGCAGAGGCATGAAATAAGAGAGGGGCAGTTGCTGACCCTTTTAACCTTGTGATTTAAGAATCACATCTGCTGTAAGAGTTACAGCAGTTAGTTACTGATAATGCAAATAATCAAACTTTGTACAGGGTTAATATCCTCACCAAAATAACTATGGACAGGATCTCTTGTACTTGAAAATACTGCTGGTGTCAAATGGATTTGGGACACTCCAAGTTGTAAACTGGAAAAATAAACCCTGTACACTGTTTGTTCCAGATTTAAATGTTCCATAATGGGTTGTATTATGTGATGGTTCAAATCTAGGTAGAGTTTACCGGACTCTGAGTGCATAATTTATTTAGATCTCATCTTCTTGTTAAAGAATGGCATTTGAATTTGAGAGTTTAATGTATGGATTTAGTAGATAAGGTGCACTTTGTCTGCTCTTGGCTTCTGTTGGTTAGTGCTGTGATTGGCACTGTTGACTGCTTCATAGTGAACAGTTAATTGCCAGCTCATAAACATACACTGAAGTGTGAATGTATTTAATTCGTATCATTTTATCTGATCTCTTTAGCATTTCAAAGCATTGTTCACTCACAAAGATGGTTAACTAGTGACACATCCACAGCTTTTCTCTTCTTCTCCTATCGTAAAACTGAGGTACATTTTGTAGGAACTGTTTTTTCTCATGCTAACAGTGAATGTCTTCTTCCTTGCAGTAAAGCTGTGATGGATGTATTGGTTGATTTATGCAGTCAGTATCGCTTAAATCCATCCCAACATAGTCTTGAACTGAAGTCTTCAGGAACTCAACAAGTTCTGAGTTACAAGCCAAACACTTTGATAGGAGCACTGGATGTCGAGACAGTACTTTTGAAAGAGAAGGTTCATGAAGAGAAGGCAAAGCGACCTCTGCCAAGAGTCCCTGAGGTCAGTACTCTGTAGGGCTAAAATGATGCCATGAGACAATATTCCAATAATTTCAAGCACTTGTTCCAGTCTTTTCATCTTGAAACTGGATGGGAAAGACATGTTTGACTATAACCTGCCTTACTAAGCTTAACTGTTTTGCATTCAGATTGGTAGATGTTATTCTAGCCATTTAGAAAAAGTGTTATGTTGCATGTGGTTGGATAGATGGAAATCTGAAGATTGGGGTGATTGAAATTTGCAGTAATGACTAAAATGAGGGTTATGGGTTGTATATATGGGTTGTATGGAGGTACATAGAGTTTTGGTGATATTTTGTTTGTCATCTTTATTAAATATATGGGAGAAGACTGATTGTTAATAAATGTATTTCACAGTATTGTGAAAATTCAGAACTAGTGATTTTCCAGATGTTTGCTGAAAAGTTTATTATTCTGAATTAGTATATCTAATTATACTCTCACACCTTTCAGTGTGGTACTTGTGAACATTCACGTATTACGTCTGCCTCTGATTCCTTTTCCTTCTTGGCCTGTTCTTGTGAATGTCTCCATAGTAGCAAGTCTGAGGGGTTTTTTTCAGTAATATTTTATTTTTTGGAATGTGGGGCAAGTTTGCCTAGGAGTAGTCAAGACAATACAGAATTCCCCAGTGCATTTCTCATTGTAAGAGAGCTTAGCCATCATAGAGGGGAGACTGAGAGTTTGTGTTTGGTTTTGCAGAAATCTGTAAGGCTCGTAGTGAACTACCTGAAGACACAGAAGGCTGTGGTTCGAGTTAGTCCAGAGGTGCCTCTCCACAACATCATCCCAGCTATTTGTGAGAAGTGTGAAGTCAGTCAAGAGCACATTGTTCTTCTGAGAGATGGCATAACTGGGGAGGAGCTGGAGCTTACTAAGTCCTTGGAGGAGCTGGGAATAAAGGAGCTGTATGCCTGGGACAGGAAAAAAGGTGAGCTGAGACTGAAAGCAGTTGCTGCAGGGTTATATGATGTGACAACAATAGTACGGGCAACCCAAAAGCATTTGTGCTGCCATTCTTTGGGGTCCAGCTGAAACAGCAGAGTGACATCTCAGTCCAGAGAGCAGCACGAGTTTGTTCAGTGAGCCATGCCCAGAGCAGCAGCCAGGTCAGCAATGTGCCCAGCCGTCCTTGGTTGCTCTTGGGCCCTGTGCCAGGCTGGGCTGGACTCTGGCAGGGTGCAGGTTGGCCTGAGGCAGGGCAAAAGGAGGAGCTTTGCTGTGTCCTGGAGCTGCTGTCGGTAGAGGTCTAAGTAGCACAGGGACCTCATCCAGGCAGAGCCTGTCACCTACCTGTGTTGTGGGTTGGAGAGACGGAAAGAAGAGACATGCCGTAGACATGGCAGCTGTGAAAGCTGAGAGGCAGAAGCGACAGACCAGAGTTTATGAGAAACAAACTGGATAGGCGCAGAGACGGTTCCTAAAGAGTGAAGTTATTGACGGTTTAGTGAAGAGGAACGAAGAGGTATTTGTATTTAAAATTCTGTTCTCTTGTTTATTTATCCTCATTTTCTGTTCTGATAGATGATATTGTAGTAGCAGCTTCTTAGACTTGAGTTTTATCAGCCTGATTATGTGTTCAAATAGCATAATTATGTGCTTTAAAATATACTTGCTTTAAAAATACACATTGACCAGCACTACTTCTTTTGAAGTCAGAAAGTAGTATTCATTAAAATTGTCTCTTGCAGTTTGTCCCAATTGATATCACTTCCAGCACAGTAAATGTCCTTATTTATTGTTTAGATAATGTCATTCTTGTAGGTGCTGAGCTGCAGGCTTATTTTTTATTTATAAAGTTATTTATTTATGTTGATGTTCTGTCTCTTCTTTCCAACTCCTTTGATAAGTGACGGTTCTACCTCTGTGTGAATCAAATTTCAATGAGCTTATAAGTAAACTAAATATCTCCCTTTCCTTTGAATTGTTAGGATGTTCAAAAAAGAGGCTGATAACATGTCATAACTCAATGGCATGTTTCGTTTTTTAAGACATGTTTACTTGTAATTAAGCTAACCATTTTGGAGCAACATATTGAACATGCAGAGTATTCAACAGGAGTCGTTCAACATACAGCAGGGATAACTTACAGAGTGATTACCTAAGCCTGCTTTAAACTCTTCCCTTTGAAATGAAAGCGATGGTGGATATGCTCTTGCAGTATTGGTCCTCGAATCTGGTTGTAGCCTATACAGTCAAAAACAGGACTTCATTACAGGAATGGGATTATAACAGCAAATTATATTACACTTCATAGTGTGCTGCTCTCTACATCAGGTTTTTGGGGTTGTTTTGTTTTGGTTTTTTTTTGTTGTTGTTGTTTATTTGTTTTTAATATTCTTTTTCAACCATTCAGTATACCTTTCATTATGATAAAATGTCACTGATCCTGGGTGTATTTCAGCCTTTTCTGTCTTCCTCTTACTCTGCACCATGGTGTCTGAGAAAACCATTAAATGCACATAAAATTTACAAAAACTTTTCCTTTGTTTCGTCAAATTCCTTCTTCTATGTTCTCATTTGTAATGTCCAAGAGGAAGAAACCCATTGGTTTCAGTAGCAGTTGGTCTATGAATTGTGCATTGAGTAAGTATCTAGCCTGTTTAGTTATCAGAACATAGATAATTTTTTTAAACACATTCCCACTAATTAGTAAGGTATCAGAGTGGCTGAAAGCATACGCTGTGCTTGTAAGAGCAGATTCTAGAATAACCTCATCATTCTTTCCTTCCCTGAAGCAGAAACACCAAGTGTTGAAGAATTATTAAAAGACAAGCTCTGCTGCCACCTGCTTACTTAATTCGATTTAGCAATTGAAGCAGCTTCACGAGTGAATCAGGAATTAATACAAATGCAGCTAAACTGCCTCAATAGCAGCTCTGCATGTCTGTTGTTGGTCAATTTTTTATTTTTTTGTAATGATTAGGAAAAAAGTACTAGGAATAATTAATGAATATCGTGCCTTATGAGGCAATATTAGAACTTTAATCTGTTTTCTCTTATCCTTTCATTGCCTGCCTTTTCCAGTTCCTCCATCAAAAACTCAGTCTGAACCTTCTCTGAACTATAGAGGTACTGTACAATACTGCTGAGGGAAAACTGTCTTTCACTTCACACTGTGTTTAATGTGGGTTTCGTAGTTTGATCTTTAAGAATGTTGAGTAATATGCTGTAAAGAGAAACAAGCTCTTTTCAATCTGTGTTGTCTTTTCAAAATGTTGTTCGAAGTGTCGTCTGTGCTGGTGGTCAGAACAAACACATTTCCATGCATACTATGTCTTCAGTAATTGTCATTAAAATGCCAGCAATTAACAAATCCTGCCATTTGTTCCGTGGTATGGTATGTTTCTGGACAGATATTAAGCCTGTACAGGTTACCTAAAGCATGATTAGTTGAATTTCAGAATTATTAACATTTCAGAGGTCTCTTGGGTTGAAAATTCATTTAGTAGCAAAGGCAGAATATTTTGAGTTCTACAAGATCTTTCACTGATTTCAATTTACATGGAGCAAAGCATTTTAATATTAAAGGTATATATACACATTGGATAACTGAATAGATGCTGACTTCTGAATTGTTATGGTAGTTGGGGTTTGATTAGATTACATTTGTTCTTCTGTTTCTTGTTAAACAGAAAATGTTTGTATTTAGTGTATCCTTTTCCCCTACTAAATCTCTTTTAATACATTGCTTAAATTAATTATCCTCAAGAAAGGTATGGTTGATTGATTTCTAACTGGCTTTACTTCTTTCATTACTAGTAGCCACAACATAACCAAAGTAAAACTGGACAACTTCTTTAAATTTAAGGGAAGGAAGAAAGGAATCCCACTCTAGTGGGTGACAGTCACTGAGCCATTCTTAGCTCATAGCATCTTGGCTTCACTAATGCCAGTACTACACCACCTAATCCTTTGTCATTGTTTGCTGTGGCTTCTTCTTATATAGAGCTTAATACTAGAGAGAGTATCTACTGTATTTATTTAAGGAAAAGTGGTACAGATTAAAAAAGACTCATTCTTTTGGGATTACATGCTGTGTTTAAATCCAAGTTTAAGGGAATTATACAATGTGTAGTGACAAAGCTGATGATTGGCTATTGCTGACATAGATTATGCTAGACTTTCAGCATTATTGTTTATAGTTGAAGGCTATTGTGAATAGGAGAATCAAGATCCATTTGCTTTGAAGCCCAGCCCCAAAGAGAAAACCAGCAGTTTCTGATGAACAAATGAGCATAGGCAGTGCTTAATATTTAAGAAAAGTATTATTTTTTTACTGTATTTGTTTTCAGTGCAGTTGAAGCCTTTCTTAAGGATAGTTTCTCCCTGTTTTCCTTTGAGTTCATAATTTTTACACTTTTTCTGTGCTTTGAACTCCTGTATGTGCTTAACACCTTCTAACACCTGGCATTGTTTATGTGCAATAGTGATATATGTGAAAGTTATGTGCTTTTGTGTGAACTTAGAGGAGTTCTGGGATGAGGGGATTTTCTGTGTAAAGGAAACCAATATTTTGTGTCAACAAAAAAGTCATTTTGAATTTGCTTCTTAATTGTTATTAAACAAATAAAACAAATATTTACAAAATAAAGTTCTTCCCTGCAAATTAAACTTTCTGTGTGCTAGTGGAATACTCTGATGTGTTTGAAACCAGGGAGAAAGATTGTCAAGGATTATAAAGAGTCCATTAAAAAAGAGTGAGAGAGCGTTATAGTCTGTATATTGAATTCGAAGTGTAGTTTTGTCCTGTAGTGGATGACTGTGTCATTTTGCTAATCCAGCTTGTGGTTGAGAAATTGAAGAGGGAAAATGAAAGGAGACTAAATGAAAGGAGAAGTGTGAGAATTCATCCAGTTCCTTAAGCAGGTTCAGGGTAGTCACATATTTTAGCTCTTACAGCCCCAAATACCTATAAACTCCTCTGTTTTCCCACCTGAAGCAAAAGCACCAAGGAAAGAAAAGATGACCACAGCCAGCTGGCTTAAGTTCTAAAGAGAGCCCTGTTTCCAAGGGAAAGGTATTCTTCATGGAGCTTTGTCCAAATCCATGTTGAGAGTCTTTCCTTTAACTTCGCAGTATTAAGTCACACCTGTGAATTGTTAAAGATATTCATCATAATATCTTTTTTTTAATTGTTTGGGTGTTTTTTAGTATTACAGTTCTCTGAGTTTTAAGTCAGATATCTAACAGGAATTTCTGAAGATTAAGCAATTTCCTCATATTTGTCTTTTAATATGAGATACTGAATTGTGATTGAAAACTTAGTGCAGCTTATTCCATTTACCTCCATTAGATTTTCGAACATACTCAGAACAAATAAAAGTTCAATGACAAGGAAAGTGCAGGATCTGGCAGTAACTTAGATAATCCAGTCCATAACATCTCCAACCCATAAAAATCCAGCATTAATCCAGGATACTTTAAAATACTCAATCTTTATATCAGAAATGTAAAAACTATTCCATTAAAATTGTTTCAGAACCAAATCGACAGGCTTCAGTAAGCAGTGATGCAATAGAAAAAGAAAAGACAAGACTTCTGGGATTGTTTAA
This sequence comes from Dendrocincla fuliginosa, assembly GCA_035047845.1. Lineage (NCBI taxonomy): Eukaryota > Metazoa > Chordata > Aves > Passeriformes > Dendrocolaptidae > Dendrocincla > Dendrocincla fuliginosa. The sequence continues at coordinate 81,334,072 of JAWWMO010000083.1, read as the reverse complement.
CGCTGATAGAAGAAGCAGCAAGGTAAGTGTTCAGCAGTATACTGCTCACTAAAGAGAATTTATTCCTTTCTAGATTTGTTATGTCTGTGGGTGCTGTCATTTGTTTGGCCTGCCTTCCTTTTCCTTCCAGGGAGTAATCTGTTAACAGGTGCATGAACTGTGTGTAATCAGTGCAGGCTGATGGAGATATCAGCTGCTTATTGAAGGAGTCAAACAAGTTGACTATTTACTATATCCTTTGTTTTTTTAATGTTGTGGGTTCAGTAGATGTTAACAAAGGGTAGTAGTTTCTGGCAACCTATGCTGGCTTAATAGTACTGTGCAGATTATGAAATGCATTTGTGAAAGAACTGATGTAATATAGAACAATTAAGAGATCAAGTAGATGTCTCTTAAGACCTCTTCTGTGCATAGGTGATAATCTCTTTTAAAGCATTTATACCTTTAGGAAGCTCTGTGCAGTCACACTGTTGTCATCTCCAAGTCTGTGAAGCACATAAATCTGGTGTAGAAGAAATAACTTGCATATTGAACTGAAGGATCAGTGTCTGCTGGGATACATGTTAGGCATTTTTAACTTTGTTTGTAGTCTTGAATTGGAAAATTTAGAAAAGAAATTTCATATAATTATCTTCTGAGATGCCTTTATGAAGAATTTTTCACAGAAATAAAATAGAGAAATAGAGAAAAAGCTTTCTGACTCAAGAACATAACACTTTTAACTTCATACTTTTTGCATCCTTTGCTGAAAACTGATTTTGATTGTAAAGTATTTAATACTCTAGGATGTCAGAGTAAAAAGGGAATTTTCTTTGTCTCATTTAAAGAGCCCATCAAGCCTTTTGGAGTGGAATTATGTGTATCTTACTAACTGGCAGTAAGGAAAAAATGCTTGTTCGTAATGGTATTTCAGTTACTCTTCCAGGCTTCTCAGTTATGTTCTCTGTGAAAGCTTTCCAAAATCTCTGTTAGTTCTCTGTCTTTTTGATTATAATCAAATTTTGAGTGCTTTTGCTGGGGAATAGGTTCCTTTATGGACATTGTGAATTACTGTGTTGAAAAATCACATCCGTTGTAGATTCTGAAGTTTTCTTAACATCTTATAAGGGGCACATGGAGCCTGTATTTTATGAGATAAGAAGTGAGAACTTTCAGAGTGTTTTCAGAGTGTTTTTCCACCATAAGAAAATATTTCCAATTTAGCAGGGAACAAAAGCATAACTGGAGCAATAATTCCACATCTGCCCGTAAGCATCAAGTGAAAAAGGAAGCTCAGCTTGAGCCTCTAGAGAACACTGTGGGGCTGTAGTTCCTCTGGAAGAACCAGGTACATTACAGCATGCAGTTTCTGCCTCAGTTTGCCCTTTGATTCCATTTTTCTGAACTTGGGTATGAAGTCTGTGCTCTTGGAGTTCTAGTTTCTGAAACAGATCAGATTTAACTTCTAAAGTATTTAAGCTTACAACCTTAGAAAAACTTGCTATGAAGCGTCCTAATTCTCTGGTTACTGCAGTGAATTTCTCACAGCAGAGTTTGAGATGAGTGTCCAAAGATTGCAAGCTCCTCTCTTTTTTTTTTTTCTGTTTTCTTTCTTGTGTTTGTTAATCAAAGGCAAAGAAGGTTATACTCTGAGATTTTAAAATACACATTTTAATAGATGTTAAGGATATTGAGGATAAATTAAGTTACGAGTAGTATTTGACTTGAGAAAAAGTAGGAACTGTAGAAAAACATGAAAAGCAGCTTCTAAATCTGAGGAAAAATTGTTTCTTGCTTTTATTTCTGACAAGTTAATTGATTTTTGTTTTCATTTCTTTACTGGATTCTTACTCTCAAATGGCAAGTACTCAGTAGGAAAAGAAACTAAATCAGACACTGTTTGGTTGAGCAAGGAAATCACTGTTGCCTTTTCAATACAAACCTCTGGGAGTTTGAAACCAAATAGATGGAAGAATTACTGAAAACCGAAGAACTGTACAGCACACAGGACACACAGAAGATAGTTAACTATCCATAATACATCTGACTTGGTATTGTGAAAGATTTCTAACTAAAACAGCAATGAAACTGCTGAACAGACTGAGCAGAATGAGGGTAAATAAACAAAGTTCTTTAAAGAAAGGATTTGGTAGGTTTATGAATGGATTGTGATTTCAGGGAACCGGAATAGAAACTCCCGAGTGCCTAAACTCTGCTCTTTCTGGTTATTCTGACATTTTCACTGCTCTGCAAGATTAAAGTTTGTTCTGTGTATTTGTTTTAATTTTTTTGTTTGTTTGCATTATGATTTTCAGTGTTGTTGTGTGTATGTATGTGGTCATGCTGTTGGAGCTGTTTGATAGGAAAAATTGCCCAGTGTGTCTTGCACAGCAGTAGCACTGCCGAGTTGCAAGCATTTACAAGGGGAAGGCAATTTCTTTTGCAAGGGAAGAAGAGTGTTTGCCTGTGCTGCAAGCTGTCCTGGATCAGGTGTCACTGCACGCTACAGGCCTACGCTCAGATTTCCATGCCCACACACATGCTTTCTTTCTCAGCTAGTTCACTGAAAATAATAGTGCTATGACAATACATTAGATCTAAGTTTACTAAAAAATCTTTCCTCTATTGAAAACACTGTGACACAGAATGAAAGCAAAGTCCTGTTCTCATGGTTGATACAAATTTGTTGAAAGTATTTCTTTGGTTAACTTTGCACTGGCAGGCTTAATGCCAGATCAGGTATCATCTTGTTCTCTCCATTCTAATTTTATGCTGGATCAGTTACCTCTGTTCTCCTGCAGCTGGCATAAAAAACATAAAGGTGGCATGAACTTCATTTCTTTTTGATGTTAAATGTAGTCATTTGCCTGAGGCTAAATCAAGATCAAATTGGCACTGCTAAACAATCTAGTAGAGTAGAGGTCCTGTGCAGACAGTCATGGGATCTAGGCTTAAGCAGGGTGTATGCTAGTGCACAGAAGCAGTTCCTTCATGGAGAAATGTCAGAGAAGCTCCCTGCTTGTTCCCCTGTGTCTGTGGATATAGCAGAGACTAGCAGTCTGCTCCCTGATATTACACAAATTAGTTACTACCTATTTTCATCCTTGCCCAAGAATTGTTTCTTTGTATTCTTGTTCTTAAATCTTTCTGCTAATGAATTTTCTAGCATCTTGCCTACGTAAGGGAATTTTGCAGACTGCTTCAGGGTTTCTCAGCAATCAGGTCCAGCGCTACTGAGACAGTTAGTCTTGGTTCTGTGATGAGATTTGATGTTTTGTTCTGGAATATTCTTGTAGTTTTGTTTCCTTTGCTGCTGCTGTGTAGGATACTTGTTTGTGTTGCAGACAGAAGAATACATGAGGATGAACAGAGATTGTGGTGAGGAGGATGTTTTTAGTTCTGCATCTACAAGTGAAGGAAGCTTGGATGTAAGTACTAACACAGCTTGTAGATGCTGTTGCATTCCTAGTAGATCCTGCAGTTTGAATTAACCACAAACAACTGCTGTTCCTGATGCTTAGCTGAGTAGAAGTAGAAATAGCTTTCATTTTAGCAGGCTTAGTTACGTGAGTGCACAGTTCGCGTATCTCCGTGAAGTTAAAACATAATGCATTGTCTTCAAATAAAACTTGCTCACTTCACTATAAATAAGGTTTCTTTCAATGTTAAATTCTAAGAAGTTTGAAGTAAAACGTGTTTTAATCAAGAATGTAGGTGTTGTGACTGGAAGACACTGACAATACTGAATGATGCAAGAGTATGTTTGCCTTTATCAGTGATTTTTAAAGGGGCTTCTTTTCTTATAAAACCGTGTCTTTCATTTTGGTACCTATGTATGACTTCTGAGGCATGGCAGCATTCCATTTGTTTCATAAGAAGCTTGGGGTGAAGAGTACGTTTATTTTAAACTCTGGAAAGAACAGAAAGAATTTTTGTTAAGGACTTTAGTAGGGCTCGGGGTACTAAAGTCCTGTGAACTGCATTTAGAAAGGTTTTTAAGTGACTAACAGATTACCAAATTATGGGGATTTAGGTATCTAATTAAGAAGTGTGAATCCTAAGTATTTTTCTAGACTGTTCTGGTGGTTTAGTAATGCTAACAAATGGTATGTCTTTTTGTTGCTTTTTTTAATTACTTGACTTCTTGTCAAGTAATTTCATATTTTCAAAACCTGGGGAAGATTCTGATGGCATGATAGAATGTGAGGCTGAGCTCTGAATCCCCCTTTCACAAACAGGTCTTTGGAAAAAGGAGTGCTGATCTGCAAAATACAGAACTCACTAGGCACAGAGAAGGGTGACAGAAAATTGTGGAAAAAAAGTGGAATAGTGAGAGAACCAAATCCCAGGTAAAAAGGAGAAGTAGATGGAAAATTGATTGGCTGTGAAGTGTAAAAGCACCTAACTGCATATCTGTGAAGACCTCATAATGAAAGACTACTGAAATGGCAAAGCTGTTTATGACACTAAAAGTTTGGACAACACTATAAAGATGAATATATTAATAGATCTCTCGTATTAAAATAAAGTCCTAGTAGAGGGTGATATGGGTAACTGAAATATACTAGGTAACAGTATTGAAAAAGCATCACAAGTTCTGCCAAAATAAAATCATCTTGTGGTTTTTATTCACTGCCACTATAAATTATCTCAGTGTCTTGATACCCAAGTACTAGAAGCGAAGGAGGAGGCAGAGTAGGGATTACAAGTGACAATATGATGACAGTTCAGATGCTCTCAACTGTCTTTTAAACGAGTGTGTGGTGCTTTCCTCAGAAGAGAGGCATCTCTTTATTTTTGTAGGAAATTTTATAGGGCAAATCATATTTTTTTTTTTCCTCTGACATTGATGAAAAAAGTTTTTCAAAACTGTTTTGAACATGTAGCTGTCTTCTAAAAGCTTAGGTCATAGGGAGAAAAGGATGCCTGAAGAGATAAAAATGTTTTCTTTTTATTCAGTTACATGAATGTGTCAGGGATTTAATTTTTCCCACTTTCTTCTTAAGAGCAATTAGTCTTCAAGAACAATGTAGCCTTTGTTCAGTGTTTATGTGTTTCACTTCTGGCTTAACACCTGTATTTTTATGAGCACTGATCCTGTTAAGACATAAGCACATACTTAAATAACTGTGTTGACATAGTTCCATTGCATTTGGTACTTTTCTGTTCAAGCTTGTAAGCAGATGTATAAAATAAGTCTAACAGATCCATCCAACAGCAGAGAAGATCCACCCTTTCAAGAGGCTAGATGGACTTCAAGAAAAAGGTCAACAATCATGATGCCTTAGGTGAAAAATTCTATAATACTGTAAACTTGGCATAGATAACTTGCATTAAGATAAAATTCAAGTGGAAGCGTCAGCGAAAGGACTTCATACTTCTAAAAATTCAGCTTAGCAGTTCTCACAGGTTAGACTTTGAGACTCTTGATCATTCGGAGTAATTTGTTATTCCACTTGCTCAAAGGATATCTTGTTTACTTCAGTGTAACTGAGTATCCTTACTCCAAATAAGTTGTATCTTGCATAATCATATATGAAATACACATTGAGAGATCATTATATTGAAGTTTCATTCTGCTAAGATAGGACCATTGACAAAAAATCATCCAGTAAAGGCTTCCTCTTCTGCAGTTACCTCAGGTCTGCTTTCTATTACTGTATTGGGTCATCTCAAAGTATTTGCATTTGCTGTGTGGGGAACCAAAGCCAGTTTGTTTTATTTGTGAAAGGAAAATATTTTGCCATTGCTTTCATCGTAGTGCCAGGAGATACACTAACTCGATCAGGAATATGTCTCTTGCCTGTAAGGAAATAGGTAACTTGTGAAATACTACTCTTTTCTCACTATTGTGTGGTGGTGATGTGCACTTAATTGTAGAAAAAATAATGATTCTTTTCAGGGTATTGGTTTGGAGCTTTGTTTTTTGGGGTTTTGGGAGTTTGTATATGTGTGGGGGGGTGGGTTTTTTGCTTTTTGTTTGTTTGTTTGTTTTGTCTTTTTTTTTAAACTAGGTAGTATGAAGGAATGGAATAAAGGTGTAAGAAATAAGAGATCCTTAGTGTTTATTCAAGCACATGTTACATTCACATTTTAACATTCTCCTTGCTGTATTTATCTAATTATTATTGGAATTATTAATGCCTCTAAAAATACTTTGAGTTGTTGATGAGGAAGTAGATTTTCAAAGTCGAGATGGCAGTCAACATTTATGCTTGAGATGAAAGGACATTTGCTCACAGTATCAGAAAAAAAAAAAAAAAGAGTGAAAACCCAAGAATTTTTGAACAGCCTAGAGAGAGGGTGTAGAAATGTAAGAAAAAACTCCTTGAGAATCCTCAAAGTGCAGCCATTCATTATGCCACACATCAGTCAAGGACATGAAATCCAACAGTGTATTTTAAATGAAGCAGAAATCTTCTCCCTTAATCTGGGGAAAAAAATTCCATTTTGTGCTAAGCAGGTGAGTTTTGTATCCAGGTCAACTTTTCAAAAATCAAATGCTATGGAAATACACTGGTATATAAATACAACATACACATAAAGCAGTTGGAAGTTGCAGCACAGTTAAGTGTATTCCATTTCTTCTGTGCCGAAGGCAGGCTGCCAGAGCTGCAGTTTAGAACAGCTGGAGGAAAAAAGGGAACTTGAGTCGTCTCTGCCACTTGGTGTCACTGTCCTCAAATAAACAGTTGGTGAAATCCAGTATTTGGAAAGCAGTACTAAAATTAGCTGTTTTTATTTTGGGGGCCTTCGTGTTTTCATAAATCAAGAGTGAAAAAACACATCCCCAAGGACTGAACAATGTGTAGCTCTGATGTGGACTGTGTTTACGTAATAAATCAGCTTGGGAAAGACATATTTAGAAGTACAGCCAGGAACACTTACCAGAGGATTTGAAACTTCAGCACAACGTCTTATCACACAAGGTTTCTCTAGTTCAAACAGGGCTTCAGCAATGCAGTGTTTTTAAGGACATTCAGCAGGACTGCTTATAAAACACCTAGTCTTCAGTGTATGTCTGAATGTAGCTGTTACCCATAACAGAATGAATTCATTAAATGAAGCAGATAGTCCAGTAGTTCTCTGCTTGATGAGTCTGCCATGCTATAATTACGTATGTCCATATGCAAAACTACCAGGGGAAAAACACCATGTAATTTTAAATACCAGTTAGCAGATACATTTAGGGTATATGTGGAGTTTGTTTGTTTTCTTTTTTCATTTCATAATACCTGTATAATTGCAAGATCATGGTTCAGAAGAAAAGTACAGTACTAGCATTTGAAAAAAGTCATCAGAACTTCTACTGCATCAGTAATCTTGGCAATCACTTTTTTTATGGCAACAACTCTTTTCCTTTTAAAGGCTTTTAAAACATACATGATTTACCTTTTCAAAGCTCTGTAGTCTAACTGTCGTCTAACTTTTGTGTCCTCCTTGATGACAGGAGTTTACCTTTCATGATACACTTTCTCAGTTCAGAATAGTTGGAAGGAAGGATCGAGTATAATTATGCAAGTGTGATTTCTCTTCAACCATGTCAGATCCCAGGTGATCAGCTAATACACTTTACTGTCAAGGATTTCACATCGCATGGGCAGGGACTGTTTAGGGCAATAGGAATGAGAATGCTGCCCATGTTATCTAATTAGAAATTAACACCCATCAGCTTTCAGTATTTCCTTGTGTCTGACATTTACATTTACTTTAAATTCCTGGTTTTACAGTCTTGCTTCTTGGTCTCCTGACAGTGCTTAGGATGTCTTTATTTGATATTAGCAGGGTCAAGTCCTGGGATAGTTATGTTGCATTTAGTAGTTAGAGCTATCCATATGCACTGTCAAAGATGTAGGTTGTGATCTGGCCTTGAAACAAATTTGCTTAGTGTGGTTTTGTTTGTGAAATACAAAATTCAATAAACTGAGTATGGAGAGTTGTCAAAATACTACAGCAGACAGGTCTGTTCCCCCAGTCTTTTGTGACAGTGACTGTTAGCCAGTAGTTAGATTCCAGAGGATGACACTGGGGTACATAGAGTTATAAATGTTTTCATTTGTGCAGCTGTTCATGTGATTCGAAGAAAGAGATTTATTAAATACCAGATATCTCAGGATAAGGCTCACCATGTGGTAGAGTTAGTTTTATTTTTATATCCTGTGATAATCTGTGGAGAAAAAAACAACAAACCTGTTAACTTGCCTTGGTAAGACAGAAGTTGCTCAAGCTAACTGGCTTGTGACTGGCATTGAGAGAATTCCAGTAGGCAGCAAAGACAACAATTATCAACTTTATTTCTCCTTGTCTGCTGAGGGCAGGACAGGAAGCAGTGTGCTTTATATATAGCCATGGAAATTTACCTTGGATACTAGAGGGAAAAAAATTCAACTGTTTGGAGGTTTCACAGGAGAGCAGGTTATTAAAGCGACTATGACATCCTTACCATCACCTGATCTGTAAAACTTCCAAAAATGAGGATGAGCATACTTGATTCTGTCTCAGAGCAGAGAGATAGATTAAGTAGACCATGCAGGTGCCTTTCAACCAGATTATGGCTGCTGAAGAGATGCAGCTGTACCTACCTCCTTTAGTGGTGGCACTTACAGGATATTAACTGTCTTCATTCATGTGAATCATAGATGTTTGTATGCAATATGGTATCATTAGATTTTTCTTACAGTATGTGATAGCAGAATGCAAGAGCTTGAAACAGTGGCTGCCTGCCACCAGACTTCAAATTTTTGCTCCAAAAAAGAGCTAGAGCTTGTTACTAGACCTCTTCAAAGAAAATGTCCTTGGAGTTAGCACACACACACCAAAAAAAAAAATCATCTCAGAACCAGCTGAACTACTCTGGCTCAACAAAAAAAAAAAAAAAAAAGCCCGAGGCAGACACCTGGAATGGAAAGCCTCAGCATCCATGGTTAAAGCATGGTAAAGTTATAAGCTATTAAAAACAGTATCTGGTGAAGAGACACGTCGGCTGACCCCTGTTCTGTCTTTGTTACTTAGCTTGTACTTGCCAACTTCATGCATTCAAAAATCACTTGTCAGCTCTTGCCCTCACCACACAAAAGTGGCTTAAGATCGTGAGATTTGAAAACAGATCACTAAGGGTGGACTTCATTCCATTTGGCTTCTGAGCATTATTTTGTAGAAGTCACATTTCTAAACTTTAAATTTTTAAATACCTGGCAGTGTGGGCATCTGGGCATCTAGGCAGCCAAGAGTCAGGTTTCTTGAAGCCACTGAAATCTGCACAGCAGGTGTTGATTATTAAACTCTGCCCATCTGTATGTGTTACCTGCCTCTGCTCAAGACTGAAACCTTGAATCAGCTGTTAATTTTAGGTGTTTAAAGCTTTTACTCTGGAAGCTTACCACCTACAACTTTTATACAAAATGTGAGAGAACCAAGTCTCTTCCCTGTGCTTAGAGATACCAGCATCAGAGAATTATGTCCTCCTTTGCAAAAAGAAAAAAAAAACAAAATACTTGCTGGGCTGGAGACTGCCTGGAACGAAGCTGCAAGGTGTTCTTCATGTGGGAAGCACCCTTTTGTAAAAATACCCAAATATCCAGTGACTCAGAAAGAGAGAGCAAGAGCAAGCTCAACTATTCAGACCAGTAATGAAATGTGGTGGCAGTTCTGAGTTCCAGTGCTAGCGCCAGAGATGTTTTTCTGTGTTTTATGTTAAGCAGATGTTACATCCTGCAAATAAGTAGTCACTGAGCTAGAACTGGAAGAGCCAAATGGCTCCTTGCCCAGATGAGTGCCCTAATCTGAGTCTCTTTTTAGCTAAACTCATGTTCATGTCCTTGAACAGAGAATAATCTCGCTCTCCTTACAAGAGGGAAAAGTTTGTTTTTTCTCAACTGGACGAAGGTTTTAGACCTGGATTTACCATATTCTTACTGAATCACTGAACTTGGGGCAGGGCTTTGGAAAGAACAAGAGGTAAATACTACAGCTGCCTCTTCAAGCACTTGTTTTTGTGGAGACCAGTTGCTTAGTTATTCTTTAAGCACACCTACTGGATCAAGCCCTTTGGCTGACAAGGATGGAAAGATTTGCAAGTTTTATGGATCCTGATGGAGTTTAGGCAGGAGGCTGGAAGCATGGTTTCTCCACAGTTTTCATGCTCAGAACGCCCAGAATCAGAATTTAAGCACCAAAATGGAAGTAAGCAGATAAGAGAAGTATGTGCCAGGCTTATTGATGGGAAAGCAAAAACCAATGCGATTTAGGGAGGCACAACCTAACAAGAGCACACTAAATTAGGTCTGTGTGTGGCAATTCAGCTTTCAGACCTGGGCTGTATGACATTGTTCTCTATACTGTGGATGTACCCAGTCAGTCTGGTGTAAGTTGGCTCAGATATCTCCCTAGGATGTTTAATTAAGACCTGGTGACACACCCTTAACCACCCAAATCCTTTTATGTCTGATTCATCTTTTGTTACTGATTTCACTGAAAAGTTCTGAAGTCAACTCACTGGAAAAAAAAAAATAGAATAAAGCAGCAGCTAATAAGACCAATGGCTTTTAATTTGCATTAATAAAAGCACATTAAAAAATAACCAAAGACAAACTTGAATTCCATTTGAGATTTTTCTAGTGACACCTCAACCGCTCAGGCTTTGCTTTCTTGGTATTTAATATTACCAAAGCCCCTTAATAGTCTCTAATAGCCATGTAATTCACATTCGGTCATAATGCGTTCAGAATTAGTGTAACTGGCAAACATGCAGTGCTGTGGAAAATACTGCCTTTAAAGAAAAGTTTATCCCAGGACCAGACTTTTCTGCAATGGAATAAGCAGAGATGCTTATTCCTCAAAAAAAGTCTTTCACATATTTCTGTGTACGTAAAATGAATTTTGTGTTGAATTTTCGGATGGTCTGGAATGAGTCAGGGAATCATTCATTCCACTGCAAAGTACATTTCTTTTTGATTTAAAGATAGATACACAGAATATGTCCTGTAAAGCTTGGTAACTACTGTAGTGAAAGGATTTGTGTATATTTATGCCAGTGCCCTTTACTAGATGAAATCAGAAATGCCTTATTATATGTCACTGATTCCATATTTCTAATACACAATGGAAATTTTTTTTTAGACAGTAAAGCCTGTTTTTGTAGTGGCATAATCTGAATCCCACGTAACCACAGATTCATTATATTAGTCTAAAATATCCTAGTAGCATATGTAGATTTTAGATACAGTAAAAATTTTCAGCACCAGTTCAGGTATAATTTCTTTTCTTTTGCAAACAATTTCTGAAGCATGAGCACTAATAGGATTTGGTTTCTTTCCAGCCTCTTCTGTGGACAGTGAAGACTCGATTTCATTAAAAGTAGTGGCATACAATAACATTTCTTTTAATTAGATGATCTCATGATTTCCACACATATTTGTTCTGTGCATTATTGTTCGTTGGCAAAACTGAGCTGCTTGGTAGCGTGTGAAACCATATGTCTCAATAATATCTTATGGCAGGTGAGGAAGGATTTGCAAAACAACATCTGCTGACAGGACACAATGCATTTTACTTTGATGGGGAAGTTTTCCTAAGTGAAATTTATGGCTTAGTTCTGTCATGTAAAGTCAAACCTACATGAGGCTTAGTGGCCCTTACAGGTCTTCCATTAACTCAAACAGTTGTATGTATGACACAAAGACTATATAACATTGAGTATTGAGTGTGCTGCTCAGTTTTTCATCACTGAAAAAAGACCCTTGTGTGTAGCCATGTAGATGCCTGGGCCTATGTAGATGTTTCACATTCTTTTTCTTGTTTCTTTTTTTGTTTTTTTTTGATGACTGTTAAATTAGGTTTTATTAGTCTTTTACATGCAATACTGATCTTTCCCTTTAAGCTTAGCAGAAAGGATTAGAAATAATTTCAGACGTTGCTTTTTCTCTTACTCTCTAGTGTTTAATACCATTTGAATTCTCAGCAGCACTTTGAGATGCAGGCTGAAAAGGGGAAAGAGTGTGGTAAATAGTGGTCAATCTTTTTAAGGGCTTTTACAAATGTATGAGGTGGTAATGTCATCAGTCAAGAAAATGCCATTTTCTTGAATTATTTTTTTCAGTGTCACACTTTTAAGCAGATATCAAAATACTTAAGCAAAATAAGGAAAGTATTTATGGTTCTGTGAGTTTTTGAGAAAGCAGATTAAGGCAAGCAGTAAGACATAGCCCTGCAAAGCTCTTAAATAGGTGAGTAGCTGTAGGTGTTGGCCCCACTGACTTTTTCACTGCCATACCTAGCACCTGTTTAAGTGTTTTGCTGGTTCAGTACCTCAGTGACCTGGTGTGAGCCAGGTGCGACCAATGTGTAGGTCATGAGCTGTGTAGGCAGTCTCTGAACTATACTGACATAGCAAGATCGAGAGATTACCAGTAGATTTATGTTGTTAGTGTTAGGTTCCCCACACCCCTCTCCTCTGATTGTAACATTTTATTCTCTCCATCGCAGCAAATGCTCAGGTATGCATCTAGATTTCAGTCTCTCCCAGTTTCAGCACAGAGATGGTGTGATTGCATTGACTCTAAATGGAGCTTGTTCTGATTTACAGATGTTTGCATAGGACAAGAGTCAGGCCAGTAAAGTGCACTGGGGAGGTTTGTATTGTAAAAACCTAATGGCAATGGATTTGACAGAAGGGGGAAGGGAAGAAGAAACATTTAAGACTATTTATTAATCAGGAATTCCAGAAGGGAGGCTTTTCTTGCCTTGATTCTGGCAAATGTACAGATGAGAGATACTGTGCAGAGACTGTTTCTGCATAAACAGAGAAAGCCCTTCAAATGTAAACATTTGAGCAGCTGGCATGGGAGATTAGTGCAGCAGCAGTGGGAGGGGGGTAATAGTGGATAGCGGTGCTGTCTAAATTTAACAAATGTTAAACAAGGTCCTTGTTCTAGTTTAAGGGTTACAGGTCAGAAAGACAATATCAACTGAAAATACTGGCAATGGTACAAGTCAGTCAAAGTTATTAACTAGTATTTAATTAAAAGCAACTTGCTTATCCAAAGTTGTGACACCTTCCTCCCCCTCACCCAAAAGGGAAGGAAAAAAAGGGTTTTGGACGAATATATTCTATGTAACCTGACTGAATTAAGAAAACAAACAAACAAACAAAAACAAACAAAAACAAAACAAAACAAAAAGCAACACTTTATCCTTCATCTATGGAAAAGCAATGCTTTGAGTCTTCTTAATGTTTTTCATAAGATTGTGAACTTAGTATATTGTTCTACTTTCAATTTCCTTTGGCTGAATATTACATCAGAAGAAAGCATCATGCTAAGGGTGAAAGTAGTGTAGGGTCTTTTAGCTTTGTGCATGTGTTCATATGCCATTTAACATCACAGGTTTGTTTTTTTAAACCCTTGCCAAATAGTTACACAACTAGGCTGTATTTCAGCGTAGGGTATCTGATCATGCACTGGGTTCTTTGGATTTGTTTTTTTAACCTGTCTTTTGATCATGCTTTTAAAACAATTCCTTGCCTGTTTGTTGTGATCCAGTTCACAAATGTTTTGTTGGAGGTCCTTTACTTTCCTCATTTCTTTAGCAGATTAAAGTATGGACATCTGGAGCCAAATTTTATGTTTAAAAAATCAGAGCTATACTTTCTGCACTGGCATTGTTAGGATTTTCATTGAGCTTGAAAGTATACTGAAGAAAAAGATTTCCTGGAGAAATGACAGTGGCAACATAGTTTAGAGTATTACTGTCTTTTGGCATCATGTAGTTAGAGTAACCATCAGAGACTTGAAGCAGAACTCACTAGAGCCAGTGGAAAAATTCCTGCTGGTTTTAACTGGCTTTGGACCATGTCCTTTGTGAACTGCTAGCCACTATCTGTACTAGTCCATTTTTCCTTGCGCTGCTTCAGGTTCTTCAGGCATGTACTAAGATCTTCTGACACTTTCACTCTCATCTCTGAAAACATAAGACCTTTGTTTCTTTTTGATGGACAGTTGGCGCAGATAAACCCCTTGAAGTTGTTTGATTTATAGAGTATTTTCTCACTGGGGAAGGAGAAAACCCCAAAGTAAACATGTTAAGTCTTGTAGAAGATGAATTGCAAACAGTGGCAAAGGAAGGGAGTGGCCTTCACCAACCAATAATTCGTTGCAAAAAGCAGGTTTTTCTTTGTTATCTGAAGCAGTGTATACCCAGAAGTTAGCAGAATTCTCAGCACTGCTTGCCCTGTTTAAGCTATAATTGTGCCAGTTAAAGTCCAAGCATAGGTATAAGTGGTATCTACTTCCACAGGTTTTTAACTTCAGTGTCAGTTAAATTAGGGACTATGTTTGAAAAGTTTCTGCCACAGCTGAACAGTGGGAAGGATGTGCACTACAGTGAATTGGAGTACTCCAGGCAACAGAAATAAGTAGATTGGAGAGCTATGCTTTCTTACTATTTCATACCAAATTCACAAAGGAAACAAGCCTATACACAGTGGGGAAATTAGTTTCTTGGGAATAAAAAACATTCACAAGACAAGCTCTGGAGTCCTAAGGATCTACTGCTTAATTTTTAGACTTGGAGAAACTTAGCAGGCTATAGTATACTGCAGAGGAAGATAAAATTATTAATATATATATATATATGTGTACAAAGTAGAAAAAGGCTGAAGTAGCTTGGTCACCAGCACAGCTGTACTTCCAGTTGCTTTGCAATATCCTATATTCTCACTTCACTGTTATTTAGAAGATGGTGTAGTCTAGACAGAGTTCAAAGGATAATGATGAATTATCACAATAGGAAAAAAAATAAAGGCCAAAGATATTAAAATAGTATTGAAGCATTATTTAAAAACAATTCAAAGGGAGGGTCTGCTCCTTCATTCTTAAGCTGTTCCTCTGCACCCAACTAGTGAACTTGCATGATTTTTGCCAGTGTGATCAGTGTACTGATTATTCTCCAAAGAGGGTAGTTTTTGTGAAATCCTCCAGGAGCAAGGGGAAGCTTGGATCTTAATTTCATCTTCCAAGATTCAGATCCTGAAATTAATTCACTTGTGATTTCTTCTAAGTATTAGCATTTTTCTATCCAAATTGTTCATCTCCTTTAATGAGACAAGCTTAATTTCTGCAGTATCTGTAGGTGTTACAAAACAGAGGGTGGGTTGTATGACACCTGGATGTGCTCCATCCATGGTCCAGCAGGAGAGCATTGTTTTTGAACCGTCTCTTCATCCCTTTACTCTTATACCTTGTCCTCCTGACTCTTTTTCTTCACCTGTGTACTCCTGACACCTGATATTCATCTGTGGCTAAATATTTGGCTGTTACAATTCAAAATGGTTTGTTGACATCTGTACTCAAACATCAAGCTGTAAGCACAATATGAGTTTGTCTTTTGTTTTTGTCTTCTGCAGAAAGCTGTCATACCTCCTTAAAGGGTTTGTCTGCTCCAGTGCTGTCAGAAGTTTTCCACAGATAGTCGGGGAGCTTGCTTAAGCCACCACTTAAGGTTTCAGACTCAGTATATGGTACTCAGTGTATAGTACATATGTGTGCACACAGTCACAAACATACAGCGGATCCCAGAAAGGGCTAATTGAAGTTAGAATGTGTGCATGTATACATACCTGTCTGTATGTGGCTACGCATATGTACACACAGAGCTTATATACACACAGACGTGCACATCCAGACATCTGAAAGAGCTAATTGAAACAGTAAAATTCCTGGCTGCTGACTTCTGGTTCACGTTGCTAGAATCCTCTTAGTGACTCTGTAATTAGGATTTGTTATAAGATTTGCACTAATTTCAGAGTTCAAAAGCTGATTTGTTTTTCTAATTTAAGTTTTAAAGTCTTCAGAGGTTATGTTGGTTTTCAATAATATCTTCGGCAGTATTTTATCATTAAAAAGTGCAAAGCTTCCTTTTTGAAAATTTACTTTGACAGTTGGATGATTGTATTTGTCTTCTTCTAGCTAAACACCCACAGTCACCGTATACTTCAAAAGGAAAAGTTGTTGCACAACTGCATTCTAAATTAACAAAGTATTTGTGTCAGAATTGGATTATAGGGTCTGGAGCTAGGAGCCAGATCCCTGAGTTTGAGTAAATCAGAGCAACTCCTTTGACTTTAGAGAAGTTCTGCAAATCTTGATGAAAAATTACCTTTGAGTTTCAGTAGATTTTCTCCATTCATCAACAGCTATAATAAGAAGAGATTTTCAGAGACCAGAAGTCGTATGTGTCAGTATTTCATCAGACACTGAAAGATTATGAGGATTGATCATTCATGTTTTTTGTCTCTGGAAAACACTTTCATTTAAATGAGGAGAAACACTTTTTAACTCAAATAAAAATAATTTCAGTAAAAACCAGAAATTATTTCTTCAAAACAAAACAAACACACACCCAAAAAAACTCATGCCAGGAACTATTCCGTTCATAATTCTGGTCACCATAAGAATTGGCTATACAGGCATTAGAGCAGATATTTTGAAAATTGTATGTTTTGTGCAAAGTTTCCATCTCCTCCTCCAGTATAAGTTGGCATATTTACAATGAAAATATATTGAAGATGATCAATTCTAGTGGTTTAATAGTTTCTATATGTTAAAAGAATTTGCTGAGAAGACTTTCTTCTGCAATAGTTTTTAAAATACTTTGAATTTCAGAGGGACATATATTGTAAATGTAACAACTCCTGTCTTCCATGAACCAAAAACATTGGCTGATTGATTTAAAAGAATTAGTAATCCTAGAAAAAATAATCTCCTACTGTGATGGTAAATTCATTTTGCTCAAGACCTCTGATCCTTTTTTAGGTTATTTGTAATTGATGAATGCTTAACACCAGTGGAAAAAATGTCTTTTTTTTTTTTCCTGTTATCAGTCTTTTACCTTTTGAAGTCCCTGTTTCCTGAAGTCTGTTGCCAGACTATTGATAATGACAGATTTTGATTTTCGGCTTGGTTGTTCAGCACTATTTGATTGAGATGATCTATTTTCACATAATGCAAAAGCATAAGTGAAAGGAGAAACCTACTTTTTCAGACTTACAAAAATATGGCTTTTTCCATCTTCAGTCTTCCAAGATTGCTGTCACTAGATCTGCTAATGGCCTTTAAAGACTGAGTGTAAATAACCTTCTTTCAAATGTTCTTTCCTTGTTTTCCTTCTGGCTTAATATTTTTCTGTCTTCTTTCCATACTGGGATTGAATTGAATTTTGGAGTCCATGTGAATTTTTCTCTGTAATTCTTTCTTCTTCAGATTTCTTTAAAATGTCTTTTTCCATTGGAGTCTGTCATTGGCTTTTAGACCTCTCTTGGTAGGGTTTAAAATGATTCTTCCGTTATTTCTTCTGTTTCGCCTCATTCTGTGTCTTTGCATGTGTTCACTCCCTACCACAGAAATATTTATAACACATTCAAAAATCTATATATCGATCCCCTTTGCTTTCAGTACTAAATCTTTCCCAGTTTGAGTTCTGTTCATAGGACTTTTCATCCACTGTTTTCGTGACAAGTGAACATGAACATTACCATCTTTCTGGGTTACTATATGGATGATCATGGAGTTTTCTTCCAGAATATGGGTTCTGTCCTGTACAGTCTCCCTAGCTCATTGTTCCTTCCCCAGGATATAAGCCAGTACTCTTACCATCACATTCACTGAAATCTTCTGCTTTTTGCCATGCTCTTCTCCTTTTCTACACATTTGTCTTTGAATTTCTTCAAGGGCTTACTGTCCGGTCAAATCTGGTGAATGTGTTCACTTTGGTTTTTGCCATAATGACTGTGTTTTTGTTTCTGGCCTCACTTCCCGTGTTCTTTCCTGCTTCTTTCACATCTGCTTTTGTTCCACTTGGACAAATATCCAAGAAGAAATTTGTAGTATTTTCCATGGGTTTTTTTCTATTTGCTTTTATGATTCACCAAACTCCCTGCACACCTCTCATTACAAGGCACATAGCTATATAAAAAAAAATGGTGTGAGCAGCTGAATTTGCTGACTGTCTAGCTTTTGTTAGGTATTCCTTTTTGTGAATCCTTTGAATTTAATATTTCTTCCCATAGTGGATTTACATATTTGTATTTTTGATAGCTATGAAAAATCTATTTTCAAAATATGATCTTTTTTTATAGGCTGACACATTTTGACAGTGCATTGTGACAAAAAGTGTTGGACTTGTGGAAGATAAGTTTAAGCAGTCTAACCAGAAAGATGCAAATCAGCCCCTAGAGGGTGCATTTTAGATGGATATTGATTCTGGAATTTTCCCAAAATGATATTAAAAAAAGAAGGAAAAGAAATAAACAGAACATTCTATCAAATGAGACACAAAGTTGTCCACACACTTCTGAAAGTCAAGACAAATCATTTTACACTTACATGGAATGCAAGCAAACCTTATCCTAAGCATCTGGCAGCATCCCAGAGTGTCACCCACAGTGCAACTTGACTTTGGAATTCATTCAGATTGTTCCTGCAGCCTGTACCCCTACCTTCCACCCCGAGCGACAAGTAGCAATGCTTCCTTTAAACTACTAAGTAGCATAGAAATGTTTGATGCAGAAATGTTTTCTATGCTGCATTAATGATGGGTTTGTCTCACTAGACTTTACATATCCAAAACAAAAGCAAGACTATTTACATTTTAAGGGTGTTCAAAATGCATCTCACATCCCAAAAGTTAAAAAAGAACATGACTGAAACCCGTGTGTCCTATCAGTTAGCCTGATGTTATCAGGTGCATAGCACAGGAAGGACATAAAGGAAGTTGGTGTGCTTGGGAAACTTGTTCATTTGTCTGTGTTTTCTCTAGATATGTCTGTTTCTGTAAAGTGGTATTTTAAGGGACTGAAGATCCATGCTGGGTTTAGGTTATTCACTTAAAAAGATACCTGTAATGGAAATGTGCTAAAGCTTGTAGCTATTTCATAGATGTCATTGGATTTATACTAACGTTGATGTAGCTCCCAATAATTTCATGTTTCATAGCTCTTTAGCTGCATTTCTTTAAATTGAGAGTCTGGGGAAAAGTGGAAAATATTTCAGTGTGTGTGGTTATGAGCTGAGGTTTGCATTTTGAACATACACTTACTTGCTTTGCTGTTCACATTTGTTCAGAAAAGATTGTTTTGCAACCTAAGTTTCTCTCATTTGTGGCTAAATATCTTCAGATTTCAGCAAAACAATTTTTTATTCCTTCACAGAACACACAGTGACAGAAATTAAATAAATTTTGCATTAGAAAGATTTGTATCAAGTGTATTTTCACTCCATTGAGTTGAAAGTGACAGCTCTGAATCAAAAAAGATATGTTTCTTTTGTTTTTAACAAATTACTCAGCTGTGATTCGTGTGGTCCACAGGATACATGCTTGCTGGTTACTGCAAAGAATTCAGTGTCTGGATTGATAGGACAAGACACAAATGGTCTATGTGTGTGTGCCTTCAAACACTGATTGGTCTTCCAAGCACTTCAGGCACTTTTCCACTGCTTTATATGTGACATGGTACTTTATTCACTCTTGGAGAACTCAGATTAAATTTGTCGTCTCAGACTGGCAGAATACTGAGGGAGGTGGTATTAGTAGGTACTGATAATAGCAGCTGTGATTGGTCTTATTGCATTTGATTCTTTCTGGTTGCAGGAGTTTACAGGCATGTTCTTGTTTAGCTGGAATGCATGTATTCCCAACTCATGTTTTCTAATCTACTAATGATTTGAGTGAAAAGTTTATATTCCTAAACTTCAAAATAAAATATTTGAGAGTTCGTAAGAAAAGTAATCAACTGACTTGGGTTTTTTGCCATATTCATTCAGTATCCATCTGATTTTCAAATGGAAAATGACCTTTGGATATTGCTTCACTTTTTTAAGTACACTGTAGACAAGAAATATAGCAAAAACTAAAGGTTCTTGGAAACTCTCTCTGGTTGGGTACCTTCTTTGTCCTCAGTGTAGTGCACAGGGCCCGAGTTAATACCCATACTTGTTCCCTACTGAGAAATTCACAGTGAATCTAAGCCCTTTGGTGTGTTTCAAAAAAACTTTTTTCCTGGGGGCTTCTATTTTTGTAGTTCCTTTCCTTGGGCGGTTGTTCTTTCAGCTTCTCTACTGGAAACAAGGCTGGACACGACCGGAGTTGTGAACATAAATCAGTTTGAGCTGGAAACCAAAGCTGTACTCTTAGCTGTAGAGACACTTTTGATCACACGAGCTTACCTAAGTGAGGACAAGAAGTAATCAGATAAACTTCTAAGAAGGGAAATTATAGTTAAAGTACAAGGAAAAAAATATTATTGATAAGGAGAGTTAAGAAGAAAAACAGCATAATTGCAAATGGTGCAGACCTATGTCATAGGAAGATTTTAGTAACCTCTGCAGTGACAGCATGCTGCTTGAGTGCTGGGAGATAGAGTAGATGACTTTGTAAAGGAGGTGGCCTCCTTGAACCCGGCACTGCTAGGGTTTCTGATGGACAAACTGCACTAAAACAGGAGTAATGTGGTCAGCCACGCTGAGGGAGAACTGGCAGCAGCGCAGGAGACAGAACGTTCTCAGACATTTCTGAATCTGGCTGTGTAAGTTCTGGTGTCTACCAAATGGGCCCTGACCACAAGATCTGGAACTGCTATCTAGATGCTATAATAGATTAATACAAGTGTAAGGTAGCACTGTAGTTGTACAGACTTCAAAGCATAACTCGAAGCTTTTACAGTAAAAACTTGAAAGCCTACTTGCCAAACATATAAACTCAACACAGTGCTGCCTGTCTAAGTTACTGCTGTGGAAATGAAATAGTTGCTTCTCTTTTACTACATGTGATGTGTAACCAGACAATTTCCTTCCAATAGCAAAATGAACCTATATAATAAAGCAACATAAAGTGATATTGCATAAAAATACTTTTTTTTTTTTTTAAGCCCAGAGCAGGCAAAGGTCAACTATTTTTTTCCTTCTGACTTCAAACAGTCAGCACAAGTGCTTCAGGGAGTACAAAAAACAAACTGTATTCAGTGTGGTTGGCTGGGAAGGAAAATCTGAGTAGTCACAATTTTTTTGTTTTATTTTGTTGGGTTTTTTTAGCTGTGTCTCCCAGCAATCTCAAGACTGTAGTATTATGCTTTAGTTTTGAAGTAGGAGCTTGGATTAATTCAGTTTCTATGTTGTCAAATTTAGTGCTAGTATAAGTAATATCAGTATCATGTCAAGGCAAGCAGCCTTTGAGTTTGGATTGTGCAGTAGTTCTGACATAACCTGTCTGGTGTTTTAGATGACCTGTCATAATCAGTTGTGGTGTCATTCAGCAAAACAATAAAAGTTTGCATTAATGGAGTTTAAATGTCCAACAGGCATAAATATTCCTACTGTCACTGAGTAGATGGATTTGTTTACCTTCTCTAAATCTTACCTTTCATATTTACCCATGGTACACTTGCAAAAAAATTGTATCCTTTAGGATGCTTTTACTTTTTGTCTCTGTTTTGGAAAAAATAAAACCCTTACTTTTTGCTGATACATTTGGTACTTTGAGTGCTTAAAAACAGCTCAATTGATTACTTTTGATTTAAAAACTTCTGAGAAGGAAATTGCATAACAAGACTGGGAGCTCAAATATGTGAGTTTTGGCAAAGAGCTGCGGAAGAAAGGCCTGGCTGTAGCAACCTCACAAGAAAAGAACTTGACATTTTGAAAAATTTTTATTGACCGGTGTGAACAGGGAACAGGAAGTCAGATCACTCTCACAGGCAATCTGCAGCCTCTTCCTTGCTGACCTTTAAATACTACTTAGTGTCATCAGAAAATCAAGGAAATGCTAATAACAGGGCATTGAATAAGAGAGTTATATATGAGGGATATCTTTTGAAAACAAACATAAGCTGACTTCCATTTTTATACCCATCTATTTTTGTAAAATTGAATTCTCACAGCAATACAGTCATATTTTTAATAGATTAATCTTACATATATTAATATGACATTAAAAATTTCAGAAGTATCCATACCAGAACTTCTGTTTATTCTTAAAAAGAGATTAGTTTGCAAAAAGATGTTTTATAATTGCATGCTAGGTTGATGACCTTGGAACACACACTGGCCTCTGCTTTAGGCTCTTAATCTGTCACGTGTTGAGTTCAGCGGGCTATGGACTTTGGTAGCCTTGTAAAAAGCTGACTGCTTGGTGTCTTTTAAAAATGGTACTGATATGCCTGCCTCACCAGGTTACTCTCAGCCTTCATCCTGCTGTGTTTTTAACAGTCCCTCTTTGCCCTTCAAAAAAAGTCTTTGAAAGCTAAATTTCAATTAGAAGAACTAATAGGAAAAAAAGTCCTAATATTAAGATGTTTAACCCCATAGAAAACATCTACCTGGTACATTAGAACAAAAAAGAACGTTCTTTAGATTTCAGAAGTTTAATGAGAGGGGAAAAAACTAGCTGGCAAGTTTAACATGAAACAGTGATGAAACCTGATGGCACCATGAGTAGGTACTGCAGTGGCTTCTTGCCTTCTTCCAGTATCTGCTTCATGGAATTGAAACGAACTTTAGTCTATGACTGTTCTTCAGTGCATGTTCCAGACCCTTGCTCAACTACGGTCTAGCCTGACTACTGACTTGTGCTGGTTTATCTGGTTTTATGCTGAGTTTTCTTACTTAAAAAATATAGCTGTTTCTTTTTCTTGATAGGTTGCATTACTTAATTGCTGTTTGAACTACTAGCACAGTTCAACTCTAACACAAATGGTCTACCAGTTGGGAGACATTTTTAAAAGCTCTTTTTATAATTAATTTCCATGAGTTTTCTTTTTATGAATTAATTTTTCTTTCTTTTTTCTTTTCTTTCTTTTTCTTTTGTTTGTTTGTTTTTGTTACAAAACACATGGATTCTATGAACTGATTTGGATTCTGAGCAGAACATTCATGCTAACCTGTTTGTCAAATGAAACAGAGGATAAGGACTGACTCTTTTAGCCAGTAACATTGGCTGCAATTCTTGAGCTTGGCTTTCCTCACTTACACTGCTGTAATTTGAGTAATTCAATCGGTTCTTTGATAACAAATTAGAAAAACAAGAAATGAGAGATGGTTGGAGTATTTCACATGTACATATCAAGTCCCTGCAATTTTGCTTGATTAGTTGTATGCTCTTAATAGTTGCCTTGCTAAACTGCCTGAAAACCAAGCCTCCAAAATCCCATAATTTGGAAAGAAACTGCACTGCATCTAACACAACATAAAATATAAAAAATTGGGTTAGGTATTGCCTCTCTAGTTTTGCAACAAAAGACAGGTCATGCCAAAACCACTTATAAGTGTTTTGTGTCCAAATATTATTTTTTGTCTTAAAGCTAATGAAAAGGGCTGCGCATGGGAGAGCTTGAAGGTCTGTCTTCAGTTAGACAGAGCTCTCAGGGATGAATGAGAGGGCTTTCAAAACTACTTTGAAATTGTCCTCATTCCATTCCCCTGGAAGCCATGGCGAGTTTTAATTTTAGGGGAAATGTCTTTACATAAACATTCTTGAAATGCTTAGTAAGGGAATAATGGGTTTGATATAAAGACTGGCCTTGGAAAAGAAAACATAGATAAATTTCCAAGGGGCTTTTATTTTCTTTCATTTAAGTCTTTTTATTATAGACTATATATAGTGTCATGTAAGTATCACTTTTTTGCCCCCCTGTATCTTCTCTTAGGAAATCCAAGCTAAAAAAAAAAACCCAAAAAAATACCAACCAGCTTTAAAATGTTTAGTTGTTCATCACTGTATTCCTTAACAATGATCTGTTGCCTGGAAAAGGATTCTGATAGCTCTTCAGCCACAAGACCTTGAGATAGAATTGAATAGGATATTAATTTTAAGCTGTTTATGGCCTGTCTTGTTACCAGTACCCTGTATTTGTAGTGCTACTGGGGAAGTCTTAGGGGATTTTTATTACTTGTATACATCTTTGTCTCTTACCAAAATTCCTTAAACTTTTTATCCAACAAGGAAAAGCAAAGAATGAATACAGTCACTAAAGCATACCTGTAGAAAGCACTTTGAAATTACTTTGTCCAGTTGTTTTAAAAATCTGTGAAAAGAGACTACTCTGTATTTCACCATGTGAACCCTGTCATTTCTCTAGGAGTAAACAATTTTTATTTGATAGAACGAGGTGCAATATGCACTGAGAATGACTTAGAACTTCTAGTTTACAGATGAGATCCTTATTTTTTCCACTGCCCAAGATATAGGGCCAAGAAAAGACTGTATTTCTTTATAAGAGTACACCTAATCTTTCAAGCCCCACCTTCCACTTCCAGCACTTTTCTTCATTTGCTATTGATGCTATTCAATTCAGAGAAATTGAATATGAAAAAGATGTGGCCAATACTGCTTTAATCCTTCAGTAAAACTCTAGTCAGGTAACATGCCCTGTTTGTGCTAAATGTATTATTCCAAGATGAAGTGTGCTGTGCAGTGTGCCACATAAAAGTTACAAAAAATGT
Source organism: Dendrocincla fuliginosa (assembly GCA_035047845.1). NCBI lineage: Eukaryota > Metazoa > Chordata > Aves > Passeriformes > Dendrocolaptidae > Dendrocincla > Dendrocincla fuliginosa. Next base: position 81,309,608 of record JAWWMO010000083.1, on the reverse strand, counting down.
CCCAAGTCAGTGATGGTTATTACAGGTGTAGTAAGCAAGACAAGACACAAATCAGGTTGCATTTCAGTTGCTTTCACAGGAATCTACAGAAGATGGAACTTTACCAGGCAGTCAGAGCATGTATTGGATACATCTTTTTTCATTTTTGCACTTGCTGTCCTGCAATTTTAATTTTTACCTAAACTTGCACTTGGCATTTGTGGAAAGGAATTATCATGTTGTGTTGCAAGTCAAATGCACTATAAGTTGCTCTCCTACAGTTATCCATATATCCACTACAATGATGAAGTAGCTGTATAGTTGAGGCAAAGCATTTTCCATCATTTTCCAGACTGGAGAACTTAGGTTCCAAGAGCTAACTTTTTAAATCATTATAATTTATTTGTTTGTTTGTTTGTTTGTTTGTTTATTATTCAGAAATGATGGCACTTGTGGTGGCCATTAGTTTCCTGCCAGTATGTATTCTGTGGTTTTGGACAAAATTCCACCAGCAAGCTTTAGGTCCTTGGTGGGTGAGTTTTGCAAGCGTGGTAGCATGTTCTCTTGTGATAAGAACAGCATTATCAACCATGCTCATCAGTCTGTGTTTCCAGAGCAGCTATTCTGCTCCAGGTCATAGTGAATTGGTATCAGTGGTGATTCCACAGAAGATATTTCTGGGAAGAAGTTACAATCTCATAACTTAATTAAAAAGTAAAATCTTCAATTTAATATGAAAGGCTCTCTTAATTAAAAACAGAAAAAGGTGACTCAGATTTTGAAGGAAAAGTGTTTGCAAGATTTTTATTAGCAGAATAAAAAAAAATTGTATTGAGTTCAAGTCAAAACTAAAATTAAAATGCACATTTTCAAGCAATCATGTTGTAGTCTTTCATAGTTGTAGATTAAGTACTATATGACTGCATATATTTTTTTTTTATATTAATATAAAATTTCATTAAGACCTTGATCTGAAATCAGTTACACTTTTTCCATTAATTTTATGAAGTTTTACGTGAGAACTACACTTTTTCTTAACAATAAGGAATTATTGAAATAGTTTTCTTCTTCTCCTTTCTTCTGGGGTTCTTAAAATCCAGAGTGGTGCCTCTCAGTAGGACTTCCTTTCACAAAGTTAAATCGTTGTTTTCAGTAGATTGTAAGTGATTATGCTTGATTGTGCATGTAAATTGGAAATAGTTTAATGGTAGCAAGATTTTTCTTGTGTAAATCTGCAGTGAAGAGTCAGGTAAATCAGGCAGATTGATAAGAAAATAGACAAGCCTGGGACACTGGCAACATTTTATTAATACAGTGTTCTCATTTAAGAGTAAAGCTTGCTTCCAGGAATGTGTAATACTTGTAATTTAAATGCAACTGCTAATGCATTTGTATAACTGTAATTAGGTGTCTTGATGAAGCTTGTATTTTAAATAACATACAGCAGTAGTGTTCCCATCAATACTACAGTTAAACCACAGTAGGTGCTTATCGTGCCCCCTGTATTATTAATACTGCATGTAAGCTTTGTTCCAGCTGACCTTTAGAAGTTTCCAAAAGTTACAGTTTGCAATTCAGCAGGTTTGGCAGAGGAACATACATGATTATTCATATCATTGTTTAAACGGTAACCAGATGTGTCTTGTTTTTCTTCTTTCTTTCCCATTGTTTTTAAAGAATGATGTTAATCCAAGATGTTAATCCATTTACAGGGTTTTTCCACGGCACCAAATTCCCCTTCAGTGAATTCTCGTTCCAGTGGCCTGGGTCCATCACTATCCCTTGGTAACATCTCGGGAATGACAGCAAACCCAGAAGTGAAAAAGCGCAGAGCACCTCCTCCACCAGTTGTGACACCAGTATTGCCGAACGCGGAGGGGAGAGGACAAGAAAAGACAGCAGCACAGGTAACAGTGACACCACTGAATGGGCATCTTTATTTGATGTACCATCATGAGACCTAAAGACATACACTGATATTTTGGCTAGCCATTAACTACAGCTGACCAAAACTCGATCTTACAAAATAAAATTATCAAAAGTCTTGGAGTTCCGTACATATTTACTGAGCTTTCTTGAGACTGCCCCAAGCTTTCTCCCATGTCAAGAATCATTCTAAATCAGAGAAGTCTTGTGAGGCATTAGTTAAAAGAAAAAGTAAAGTAGAAAAGCTGAAAACTGTATAATGTGACTAGGTATCCTTACTGGCCAGGGCATTCCTGGAGAATGGCTGACAGTTGTTATGAGTGACAAAAACCTTCAGCGTGCTCTTTGTCCAGATACTTGTCAGGCTATTGCCTGTTTCCAATGCTATCATGGGATACCAGAATATCTGCTCTGTTTTCTGAGTTGCACTGTGTGACCTTTTAAAGCAGTGCTCTGTTTTTGCTTTTTAAAAGGTCACTGTTCCGCAGTACAATTATTGAGACTGAAACAGAAATGGGGGGAAACCTTTCTGAGGACCTAGGCCTTTGAAAAGAATAGAGCTAAGGGAAAAGGAAATTGTTCTTGTTTTTATAGTGACACTCAGGTACGTGTGTTACTGAATATGCACAAGCACATTAAGTCTTCTGATTCCACCAGCAACAAATAGTATTACATTGTAAATGTACAGTAAAAATCAGTGTGTAAAGCTATATATGGATGCCAAATAAGAATTCAGGGAACTGATACTGTGAAGGCTGTTTAATGTGGACTGACTCTTATCTGCTTAGGGCTTGTTACCTCTGCAGCAGACTGATCTTGGGAAAGCAAAATGTCTTAGTGCAAAATCGAGTCAAGAAAGAATCTTTGAGTTCACTATGGAGGAGGAGGAGTAGTCAAGTGCTCGGTCTCGCTGCCTGTTACACTTTTATTTATCTGCATTAGGACATATGTTAGAGGCCTGTTCCAATGAAGTAGGGTTTAAAAAAAGTTGATGCACAAAATTGGAACAGGTGCTTTTGAAACAGAACTCATTTATAGACATAGCTGAAGAGAAGACTATTTTCTTGCAAAATTTGGCATGCTTTTTTTTCCCCAAAATTTCCTTTTGAAATTCCTACTGTAAATATTTTTATGAGGTTTCCTGCATCCACCAGAGTCAAACATTTAATGTGTTTAAGATAAATAGATCTTTTTGTACAAAGATGCTATGGCATTATAACTCCTAAATTTATACAAGTATTGTAATCACAAACTACCTTATTCTGCCATTCTCTTTAGCTGATATCCTGCAGTGTGCCATTGAGATTTTAAATTGTGATGCAAAATAACACTGAAAATCTAAAATATCTTTAAACATGTTAGCATTTTTATTGTCAGCATTGTTGCAAATAGATTAAAGTGCTGGTCTTTTGAAGCCATTGGGGGGGAAAAAAGTACATGGTGTTTTTATCACAAGTGGCATACAGTATAGTGTCAACTTCAAATTCTCTTCTGCTGTTTGGGAGAAGGGAAACAGAAGAAGGTTGTATCAGAGGATTTGCCATAGTAAAGTTCATTTTGAGCAAAATGAATGTCCTGCATAGCTGACAAAGCCAACAAAGACCACAGTAGATTCTGAGTACAGGTGATAGAGTATGTTGGCTGCATTTGTTGGATAAAGGACATCTTTGTGAAAATGATGGCAAATATTAGGTTAAAATATTAGAGAGATATGGTGTGTTTCTGAAGCTCCCAGGCTGAAAGTTGCTTACAGCCTACCATGTAGTTTTAACAGGAGTGCATGGACTACAATTGAAATAAAGCACAAGTTCCACAAAGCGATAAAAAACTGAGGGAAGAGATTAATTATTCAGTATTATGGGGCAAGGTAGCAACGTAGATATTGTTTGTAAGAAAACCCAAACAGTTCCATTTTATCTACGTGCAGACTAGCCAGTTTGCTGTGAAAATAGAATAAAAAATCTCAGGGTGTAAGTTTATTTATTTAGTTTATGGGAAAGAATTAGCACTGATTTTTTTTTTTTTTCAGGGAAGAACGTCAATTCCTTATTAATGGACTTCCTTCCATAAAAAGATAAGATGTTTGTTTAGAAAACTTTATTTATGTGCAACTGTTACTAACAGGAAGATCCTGCAAAAGGGGAACATGTTTATTTCTAGTGAAGCTAGCACATTAATAGAAAATGAAAAAGGTAGTATTATGAACTTTCAGGAGTTTTTCTTTCTCTTTTAGCTATCTGGTTCCAAAAAATTGTATAGGGAAACCAAATACTGTAGCTTTACAAATACCTGTAGTTGACTTTCCGACCCAAGAAGCCCATTATGTATGGGGGTTTTATATATAATATATGTAACAATACCCATTGTTGTGTTTCAGGCCATTCAAGCACAGGTGATTGTTTAGGAATTGGTATCTTATCTCCCTGCCTAGTAGTTAAAATCAGAAATGTCCATGTGTATGAAGACTGGGGTGTTTTAATTTATACTGTACATTTAGATTTTCCCCACTCACTTTTCTGGATGGGTGACTTACTGCAATATAATTTTACCATATTGCAGCTTTTGTTCCTGTGGGGCTTAGAATGATTTATCTTCTTGTGGATAAGGCCTCTGCAGTAGCTGTATTTACTTTTTAGTGCAATGACATTAGTTTTTTCATGTCTTTTTGAAGGTAGTGTTCCCTCTCTAACTGTTCTAAATTTCCTGTAGAGAATATTCATATCTGCCCAGAGTGTGCTGAACATGCACTAAGTAGTTTGCAAAGGAATGCAGAGTCAAAGAAAAGAGTCTACAGATTTCTTCCCTGCAGACTTCCCCCTATTTTTTAAAACATTTTCTGAGTGATGCTATTTAGGATAATACCCTTCAAAAGGGTTGGGGCGTGTAACAATTCCAGTATTAAATCCTGATTTGATCCTTAAGAAGCAAGGAGGTCCCCTACTTTCATAAGTTGCAACATGGAGCCCACACCATCCAAGGAGTAGATAAGAACAGGGTAAGGATGAGCTAAAACTAAACACTCTTTGCAAACCGTCTCTGTTGTCTGTCATAGCACTCACTCTAACACATGTGCTAGGAGATTTTGGGGCCACCTTAAGTCACTCACAGTGTAAACTGATTCCCCTGCCAAAACACATGTGCCATATAGACCAAATAAAAGAGAAGACCTGTATGAATATGACATGGTAGATAGATTACGCAGAGAAGCCACATGTGAGATCTGACAGAGTTACATGCATCTTCTTAGGAGCTTATTCAGTGACTGCTCTTTAAAGAAACGGAAGTGTGTTTTCCTTGGAAAAAAAGCACTTTTGAAGGAACCTTGAAGAACTGTCAAACTGAGTATTTGAGTATTTTGAAAGTCAAGAGTATTGTGCAATACTGCCACAATAAATTGGCATGAAATGGGAATAATTAGTTTTTCATTTTTTTTTAACATGTATGGGAAAGCAGAAGATGGATTGAGTGGGATGATAAAGATGGCCTCAGGGACTTTTTTCAAGAGCCTTTTCTATGAAAAGGAGTAGTTTATTCAGAAAAAGATCATGAAGCTTTTTAGAGAGTTAGATGAGGGCTCTTCAGTGCCTTCATGAGTATAATAGCTCTGATGCTAACTTCAAAATTCAGAAATGCAACTTGTAGACTGTGTTGAACGAACTGTGTGCTATTTCAGATGCTGAGATTTCCAGAACAGAAGCACTGTCATGTAATACTTAAATGCAACAGGAGGCATCTGGGATTTGCTACTAACTAGTCAAATTCTTTTACTAATAGAAGAATAGGACAATAGATCAGATAGAATATTCTAACATTTGTTTCACAGACTTGAATCTTAGTTGTTATATAGCAAAACAGTGGACTTAAATAAAAAATTTATTGGTTTTAGTGCAGGTGAAGAATGGGACTTGCACTTTTAGAAGGCATTATAAACCAACACCATTTTCTGGTTTATTTCCATGTTTATATAGTTTTCTGTATGTTGCTGAGGACAAGCTAACGTATGTAACATACGGTGGGTTTTGTCCCTTTTTTACTTTCCATTTAGATACTGAGGGCAGTTGTTGACTCTGCAGTCTTGGTCAAGGTCATAACTTTAGAGCAGAATACTTGCACTCAGTTTTTTATCAAGGCTAATGGGTTTTTTTACCACTTATAAGTTACTCATTGAAGTGTCTTACTCACGTGAATAAAAACGAATATTGCAGCCAAAGAGAGCCACAGTCTTACTCAGATCATTGCTGTCAGTTTTCTTTCTCACTGTCCACTTTCCTCACTGTCCAATTTTATGTGTAAATGGCAAGTTCAGCTTTAAGAGAATCATTTTAATGTGAGCAAATGTAAAAGAGACTTTCATATCTTTTCTAGAGAAAAAAGTATACAGTAAAAATTTGCCAAATTTCTTGATTATAGTGAAGATATTTTCAGTAATTGCTGTGTTTTTACGATCTTAATTGATGATTTCTTATACTGGCCACCACGTAGGGCAGCTTTTTTCTTTTTTTGTTCTTTCCTTTTCAAGTGTTTCTGTACTCCTGTTGGTCATAGCAGCCTCCTGCAAAGTATGTTCTCCTGTCCCAGTGCACATTGCACTTGAAGCATTATGATTTTGCAGGCAATCATTCATAGGAGTGCTGCAGAGCTGGCAGGACCCTGGGTCGGGTATCCTAGCCATTTAGTAGGATTTTCATGCCTTTGGTAGGGTTGCCCTCCTCACAGCAGAATTTGTGTTACAGCACTATCTGCTGTCCTTTTGTCCATTAACCAATAAAAATAGAATATACCAGGGATTGAAAGCTTAGCTCCCCCTTGTTTGATAGAGCATATTAATGAATGCGTCAAAAGGAGGAAAAATACTCTAGTGAAATGTCCTTCTGGAAGCCATAGAATTTATGCCCATCCGTGGGCAACCCTGAAATACTTTAAATGACATTGCAAACAAGACAGCATATAGTGAAAATACACCTGGAATTCCTTCTGCTGGCAAGAACCACAGAATAATGTTAAAGTAGTAAAAATAAAGGAGAGGCGGTGAAAGAAATGTATTAATAATTTTGTATTGAAATTGTAATTAATATACTAAATGTGTTCAAAGCATTACTGAACCGTAGACTCATCCAAATTTTCAGAATCAGTCCCTGAATTTGCAGTTCTCAAATTTCCCATGTGTATGTGTGTATGCTACAGGCATGGACTTGGAAGCCACTTGGAACTGTGACTCATTATCTTCCTTAGAAATAAGATGTATTTTAAAACAGTGGCCAAAATTTTTAGAAATGGTTAGCTCAGCTGTCCATAATTAGGAAGCTGAGTTTGGAACTTGATGTTTTCTGAACTTTTAAGATGTCAGAAGCTACGTCTGGTTGCTCAGCAACTCGGTATCTGGCCACTGTGATTTTAATATCATATTATTTTTCACTGTGCCACCTTCTGTTGCAAAAGGAGTTTAAATTGAGATTGTTAATATAAAAATCTGAGCAAGGCAAGCATTTCTTCCACTAATGTGTCCCCCCCTAGCACAGCAGGGTTTTTTGCACAGTTATATTTTATGCACGTTTGCACAAAGTGATAACCACTCTTCCGCCTTACTTCTTTATAGTCTAATGCCATAGATATGTGGTTAGCTGGCTGCAAGGATAATCTTGATTGGTATGAAATCACACTGTTACTGCTGTTCTCCTCAGATTTTCAAAATGACATATTTCCCTGTGGCTGCAAATTAAGCCTTAAAGCTATGAATGCAGATCTGGTAGGAACAGTGTAGAGTAAGTTCTTGGTATGTACATCTGTGTCAGTGGGGGTGCCATCAGCAGAGCTCTCTGTCTGTGTGCCCTGTGATTCTTGAATCTGCCTTGTCCTGGGTATTTCAAATAAATCTGGTGTGTCAAATAGTAATACTCCTGCAGTTGGCTTTCCTTCTGAGAATTACCACGAGTGTTTAGGAAGAAAGAACCTGTGTTTCTCTGGATGGCAGCCTTTTTTCCTCACAAATTTTCTTGCACTAAGAGAATCATCATTTTGTGGAAGAGGCATGATATTAGCAGGCACTGCAACTGTAGGGGCAGAAAAATAGAAGACAGAAAAATCACAGCTGAATGAGAACATATACCACAGCTTCTTACAGAACATAGCATAGGAAGGTGTCTAAAACCCACTTAATTAACATCACCTCTGCAAGCAGGGTACTCTTACCAGGTTGCTGTCTTCTGCCTCTTCCATTGTGCATCTTCTGTAAATTATTACTGTCATAATTTCACTCTGGTCAGAGTCCTGTTTACCAAGAGGAAAAGTTTCAAATTAGTTTAGATTTACCTATTTGGTTGATCGTACTTTTTGTAGAAATTATTGTAGTTATCCTTGGAGGGATTTATTTGTTTTTTGTGCTGCAGCAGGGTAGGTTTATGCTGTAGGTATTTTATTCCCTTTTGCCTTGTACTTTATTTCTGCACTATTATATAAGTTGAAAGGTAATGAACAGTTCATGGTGGACATCTGACTGTTTTATTCTTTTTTAAAAAGAAGCCCAGAATTCAACAAAAGAGTGGATGGACTCAGATTAGTTATCTCCCTTTCATAGGTTACACCTAAGCCAGAAATGTCTACTGGAAGTCAACAAGATATGAATACATGTTTTTATTAATCATCTTTCAGAGAGGAAGGGAGGTTTCTTTTGACTGAGAGGTCTTCTGGGTGAGGTCTTCTCCACCTTTTTCTTATGACTCATTTCCTTTCTCCCTTAAGTGTTCCATGAATATATTTTTGTTTTTCTTTGGGTTTTTGTTTTTTTGAGGGTTTTTTTGGGGGGGGTTCTTTTTTTTTTTTTTCCCGTGGAGCATCCAGAAGTCTCCTTTGAGAGTTACAGATACTTTTTTTCACATTCTGAGGAAGGATGCAATGAATCAATTTCTGTCATAGGAAAAAGCTATTTTCAAAAGGTGTCTTTAATTTCTAGAAAATACTGTATCTTCTAGGTCACTTCTCAGGTTTTTATAAGTTTCACGAGGATATGAAAGCAGGATTTGTTCCAAAGGAGGAGAGAGAACACTTGACTGACTTTTTAATTTGTTTAAAATGTTGATTAAAAGTTAATTAATGACTGGGTTTGTGCAGCTTTTTAATTGTTCTGGTTCAATTTTCTTTTTGTGCACAAAGGCCTGGTGAATAGTGCATGTTATTTTAAAACATTTCTTTGCCTTTGTTCATTAACCGAGGATGTCATGCATGTTAGCTATGATCTCCAGTGTTCGTGGCAGACTTGTTAGAATTCTCAGGCAATATGTGATATCTCTCAACAGCATTTTTGTGATGAAGTCAGGGATATTGTATCTTTATTATATTAAAGATGGTCTTTGTCTGGGACACTGTTCAAGTGCCCATGTTATGTAAGCCTTAAAGAAAGAACACAGTTTTTTATATTAGAGTTTGGATATTAGGGGCTGAAGTGCACATTTTACTGCTGTGTGATGCCAGATTAAGAGGCTGGAATCTTCTTCCACAACTGGCATGAAGCAGTATTTTGATAAAGGTGAAAGAGTAGCTGTATCTATCTCTGTGTTAATACAGATAAATAGATAATTATTGATAAACTGCTTGAAAATGGAGATTCCATTTATTTCTATTTCAAATCAAATTCATTTATCAATTGCTTATTTTGGATGTAAATGCTGCATGGTAATTACAAAACTTTCTATTAAGCTTTCAGTACCTATCTCTTTTTGGTGCTTCAATTTCAGTCATTCTGTCTGAAATTTTATTCAGAAGCTTATTTATTTCATTTGTGCATTTTTTATACATGTTGAGAGTTTATGGGTATGATGTGGTCTTTTTCCTTTCCTCATAAAAAACATATAGAAATAATTCATTTTGTCTTGCTCTTTGGCCAGAGAGTTGTCTGCTGTTCTCCTAGGGTGGTGAAACAGTTCACCTTTGCTTTAGATTTTTCACAAGGTTGCTGTCGTAGGCAGATAATGAACATCAAGCTTTTCTAATTACATAGTTAAGGAATGCACTTTAGTTCCTTTGTGTAAGGAGCACTTTCTAGTTCCTTTGTCTGAGCAGCAGCTGTGCAAAGCATTCTTAAGGTGATGCACCAGAGACTGCAATGCTCTCTGAAGTAGAAAAGATTGTCTAAAATAACTGTGTCAACTGAATCTGTATTAAGTTTCTTCCTACTATGTGGAGCAAAAAAAAAAAAAAGAAAAGAATTACTGAATAGTATTGCTAAATGCTACCAATGCTCTGAGTTTTCATGAAGAAATCCTGAGAAAAAAAGGCAAAAGGTAGAATTGGTGTTTGCAAAGTACAGGGGAAATTTAAAAAAAAAAAAAAATAGGCTTTCTCATGTGGCTTCTATACTGGAAAAGTTACTACAAATATAATAGAGAATTTAGGTAGTTGGCATCTTTATAAAGATAGTGAATAGGGTAAATGCATCTTTAGTAAAACAGAAGCCCTGCTTTACAACTTCCTTAAAGTGCTCTTGATATGTTCAGAAGACAGCCTTAAAGTGCTCTTGATATGTTCAGAAGACAGATGGATATATGTGATCTGGCTGATATGATCTGTCTGAGTTTCTGCAAAGCTTCCAAGTTCCCTCATAAGGAATTTCTTAAGGAAACCAAGTCTCCATTCCATAATGAAGAAGTTCTTCTTATTCTTCAATAACTGACAGTATAGGAAGGAAAAGAGGAGTTATGGGTTAGAAGTAAATGATACTCTCATTTAGTGGTGGAACATTTCAGCAGCTTTAGAGTATTTAAGGATTCATGTTCATCATATTGGAGGACTCATGTTCATCATATTAAGGAGTTACCTGGAAAAAAAAAAAAACAGTAAAGTGACAAAGTTTGTCAAAGTTTGTTGCTTCTACTTAAGTTATCTGGCTAGTAAGGACCAAGGCTGAGTATGAAGAGCAACTTTGAAAGACCTTAGGAGTTTGAGTGCTGGCAGCACTTGCAGGTGAAAGCAGTTCAATTCTGTATAAGGAAGGGTAAAGTGATATACAAGAGAAAAGGCCACTCTGGATTTTCCCAAATACCTGGCAAAATACTGATCTCTCAGCTGGCAGTAAGAAGTTAGGAAGATCTTAGAAGACATACTTATTTGAAAAAAGTCAGTGCAATGGTAATCAAAAGAGCAAATTGAATTCAGAGCATTTTAGGAGAGGAAAAGAGGGCAAAATGACAGATTTATTACCCCACTATATTGTGAGCTTTATTATGCCATCTTAAATACTACAGCAGTGTTTCCCTTCTTTCAGAAGGGTATTTCAGAATAGGACAAGACTTACGGAAGGACATCAAGGGTCATCAAAGGTGTGAAGTAGTTTAGGACAACAGTGCAACTTAAGTAAACCATGATTCTTCATCTTGAAAAAAGTGACTGAAGACTATGAATAGGGATTTGACTGTTCAACCAACCATTACAAGTGCATTTGAAGCTAGTAGAAAACAGGTAAACCCCCAAAGGCAAAGTGTGTGGTTCCTCATGCAAGTAGTCCATCAGGGTTGATGTGGATGCTAAAAGTTTACATGGGCTTAAGAGGAGACTGAACAAATTCTGCAAGGATGACAAATTCATTTTGAGTTTTTAAATATAAACAACACCAGGAGGTGCCTGACATGAAGACAGTTGGTGGCTGCAAAAGTATTTGGGAGAAGGTTGTACAGTACATACTTTTCTTCTGCTGTCCTCTAGGTGTTTGCCACACTCTGATACAGAAGCCTGAGAAGAACCCTTGATCTAACCCATGCAGCTATCTTTGGAGAATACTGAACAGAGCCATACCCACATAATTGTATCATCTGATATCACTCCAGAAAAGTCACTGGCAGCATTCACAGTGACTTCACTAGGTCTTCTTATCAGTGGTAATTTGATGACCAGGGAATTTTTTCTCTCATTAAAAACAGAAACAGCTGTCTTTGATTGTTATTCCCAATCATCGATCTCTCTGTTTTGTGTTCCCAAGTGCAAAACTGCATTTAGAGAATGAAGCCATAAGTTTTGCAAGTAAATCATATGAGCAATAAGAATTTTGCACCATGAACCCTAAAGCAAGTTGCCTGGTGTACATTTTACAACTTAGTAGTGTAACTGCAGTATTGAAGAGGCTGCATCTCAGAATGTTGAGAAGCTCATATTACATGTGGCAGGGAGCTGTATGGGTGATTTCCAGTGCACTCTACTGAACATGTGCCTCTCACTGACAAAATAAAAGCAGCGTGGAAGACTTGAGCCCTTTGCATTTGAAATCAGTATCAGATACAGATGCATGCCAGATATATTCTCTAGATTGCAGGTCATCTGAGGAAGAAACTGTTGGGACACTTCTGTCTTGTGCAGTGATGGGGCTACAGATTTATATAGCAAATGATGATGTTTCTACCTCTCAGAATAATGCAAGTCAAATCAATCTCTTCGGGTGTGTTGGTTCACTGCATCTGTGTACTTTTGCTCAAAGAAACAGGCAGTATTTCTTAAACAGTGCATAAAGATGGAGCTTTTCTTAATGACTTTCACTTAATTGCCCTATTAAAAAAGTTGTCTACAAACTGTTGCCCTTCACAGACATGAAATTCTGTGATAACATGCATTAAGTTTTATAGGAACAATAGTCTCTGTAACCAATCATAAACCTGAAAAGTTTTATATATTTCATATTTCCACTGGAGCTGAACCTGGCTAGTGCTATCCCATTGCAGAGTCCATTATGAAGGTGTACCTGAACCAATTAGTAGAAAAAACAGCGAGTAGTAAAAGAAATCTGTGGTCTTAAAAATGCCCTACACCATGGTAAATGAATAAGAAATTAAAACACAGAACAGTTAATTTCCATTTGAAGGCCATTTGTTATTTTTTTTTCCTCAAGAACTTTAACTATGACAAAGAGTTAGCAGAATGAGACGTATCCATACTTTTTGATGTCTGACAAAACTGCTCAGATGGCAAACATGAAACTGGCCGACAGCACATCAGATAAGGTTTGCTGTGCAGTTTGGCTGCTTAATTTAGCTAACAGCTGCACTCTGGTTTGGATAAATGATGCAGAACCAAATTAAAAGAGTAAAGTGCAGTGATGGCTGAAGGCTTATCTTGCTGTCATGTAAGGCATCAAATTTAGGAAGGCTAAAAAAAGCTGCTATGGAAAGGGAGTAATTTGTACTTCTTTTATGAGAGAAGAAGCTCCAAAAATTAGTTCTGGTGTACGCACACTTAAACACACTAATTCTTTTAAAGTACTTATTACAGGCTACGGCTAGATGATGCATGCAGTGTAGAGATAACTTTCTCAACATCTTCAAAGAGTATCAGTTAAGGGTATGTTATTTTTTTATTATTATAATACAGAATTTTCTTCTCTATAAATCTAAAGAATTCCATTGTTTCAGTCCAAGTTGCCACTCATCCTCTATGCTGCTCCTAATATCCAACTTCGTGTTGCGGCAATTTTATTTACTATCAACACGTGTCTCAGGGTTTGTTTTTTTTTAAAAAAAAAAAGAATTGCAGAAAGCATTACAGTAATTTTAGGCAATAGTTTTTTTAGGCAGCCAGCTTATTTTCCATCAGCTTTTGTGTCTCTCTTTATTTTCCAAGTCTTTTGTCCTGCAATTTTAAATAGAGTAAGGTGTCCCAGTGTGATGAATTAATTAAAAGGAATCTTAGCTTTCTCAGTCAAGAAGTGATTAACTGCAGTTGATTATATTTTTTCTGAAGTTTGTCCAGTATGAATTAGGATGTTAGTGCAGGATTTCAGTGGAGGTTTTCCTGTTAGCAGAAGGTGCAGGCTCTCAGAAGTGCGAGGGAATGTAAGACTCATTTTACAGTGGACACTTTGAGAATCTTAACTCAGATAATGTTCACAGTCAGTTAATAAGTTTTGCACCAGAGGAACTTAAAAGTTTGAAGTTTGCTTTAAAATTATGTCTTTTTTATGAAAGAATACTGCTCTTTAGCCTATGGAAAAAACCCTGCTACAATGTAAGAGGAATCCACTCTGTCGCTTTATTAAAGTTTTAGAAATAGGTTTTCTGCAACTTTGTCCAGGAAACAATAACAATGTCAGTCAGTGGTGCTTTAAATTGCTTACCAACTTTAACGATAGCTGGACTCTGAGAACTGCTGAGTGTTTCACACTTTGACTTGGATAGAGATACTTTAGAGGGATAGAGAATGTAACTCCAAAATTTTGTAAGATTTCTCCATGGTCTACTTTCTTGTTGTTTTCTGAAAAGTAGTCCAGTCCTGCACTCTAACCCGTATATATACAACCTCTGAATTGACATCAAAGTCAGAGTGACCTGGTGATGGTTAATATGTATGGAAGAACCCAAGCAAAGTGAGCTTGCAGTGTCTTTATATTACAATTTAACATACATCACATAATAATCATGCAAGAACACAAGATTTGTTTGACAGGAGGACTTCTATTTTTTTGCAAGAATACATATGTCTTGAGAGTGGAGTCCTTGAATTATGTGCAAGAAAAATCGTTGGAATAGTCTTTCTGCCGGCATCAATAGCATTCTTGATCTTTTGCAATAATCCAGTTGCTTCTGGCTGTGAGTTCATGGTTCACCTGCCAACTGTTTCTGAACAGGCTACACAACCTGCCTTGGGAATAATACCACAACTTACCATCTGGTGAGATCATGATAGTATCACTTGACCTCCACATGTGGTCTCTGTCAAGCACTTCATTGAAAACTGGCAAGACATTATGGCCGGAACATACTGTTCTATGCAGCCCTGAATTCTGGCAGGGTTGCAACATTTAGTGAGTAAACTTCATCTGGCTTGCAAATCTCAGACAAATAGGACAGGCTGATGTCATCGTAAGCTTTAACTCTCATTAAAGAGAAAGTGTGTGTCAAGTAATTATGAGGGCTTTGTTGGGCACGGTATTTAGGGGAAGTTAATAGACAAAGATCATTTTGAGCAGCAAGACTTCTGAAGAACTAGCTTTCAGTAAGTGATGAAAAATGACCCAAAGACTGTGCTTAATTTAGAAACTGGGTCTGCGTCGCTCTTCAGATTTTGCTTCTAACACCACCTTACTTAGATCCTAAATTAAAAAGGTAAAAAAATTACAGAATAGAAAAACTAACTAAGTAAATGTGTGCTGTCTAAATCAGGTTTAATTTTATGGCTTAGTAGCATACCATTTTACAGAATGCCATTGCTCAGCCAAATAAGAAAGCAAGGGAAGACATTACAATTATAATCTGGTAAAAACTGTTCTCTGCTACTTTAAGTTATTTTTCACAGAATCACAGAATTGTTAGGGTTAAAAGGGACCTCTGGAGATCACCCAGTCCAACCTCCTTGCAAGGCAGGGGTCACCTGAAGCAGGTTACACAGGAATGCATCCAGGTGGGTTTGGTACATCTCCAGAGTAGAGACAACTCCACGACCTCCCTGGGCAGCCTGTGCCAGTGCTCTCCCAATCCCAATGTAAAGAAGTTCTTCCTCATGTTGAGGTGAAACTTCTTGTGTTTTAATTTATGGTCATTGCTCCTCATCCTGTTGCTGGGCACCACTGAAAAGAATCTGACACCATGCTCTTGGCATAAATACCTTTGAGGTATTTATATGCATCAATGAGATCCCCTCTCAGTCTCCTATTCTCTAGACTAAACAGGCCCATTTCCCTCAGTCTCTCCTCATAAGAGAGATGCTCTAGATCCCTAATCATCTTTGTGGCTCTGTGCTGGACCCTCTCCAATAGCTACTTGTCTTTCTTGTACTGAGGAGCCCAGAACTGGACACAGCACTACACAATTTTTTTTGAGTTACATTCACAGTCATAGCCCAAAAGTAATGGAAGTAGGGAGAGAGGAATGCAAATCAAGTTCCTTTGACTGCATACCACTGAAGTTTTTTATGTCTTTAAAGGATAGATGGTGTACGTCACTGGGAATAGGCACATCATTTTGTTTTCAAGTGACCATTTTAATGAGATAATTTTTCAACTCCTGAGACTCCACAGACAATCACTGAATCCTGCTCAGCTCTGTATTGTTGGCACTTGCAGGTGTGGATAGCAAGTAGTGTGCCATAGTGGATTTCTCTAACAAGTCTTCACAGCAGAGTCTGTTTGTAATTTTGAATGACAAAAATCTTATACTTGTAGGGGGTAGCTTGATGTAAAGCCATGTTACACTACAGTCCTAGTAATGCATGCAATTGACACTGTGGTACCACTTCGGTGTTTTCCCCTTTTCTTTGTTTTAGAAGATTGTGGCAGTAGAGGCTTTTGGCAGCCCTTTGTAAGTGCTAGAAGGAACTAGACTTGAGTGGGAGTTTGCAGGGGGCAGTGGGAAGGCATGGCACAGACTAGGTTTTCTTTAAAGGTCCCTTCTAATCAAAACTATTCTATGGTTCCATGAAATTGGAAAGGAATTGGAAACCATCGCTTGACTTGACATCACTTGACCACCCAAACCAAGTTTCCCAGGTATTCTGTGTGCCTGCAGTAGGTGAGAGTTGATAGAAGAGGGTAGAACTCTGGAAGTAAGTCAGGTATGTTTTTCTCTAAATTGAGAAGACTGCTATGGTGATTGCCTAAGACTTAGCACTAAGCACTAGAAATTCAACTTGGCTATCTCTAAGGAAGAAAATTTTAAATCTAAAGGGAAACTTAAGCTCCAGGGAAGTATGTCCTTTAGTGGCAGTAGAAAGGGTAGGGTCCTCCTTGTTTGTGTGAATTGCCATCCATTTTTTGGCCCTAGCAGATTTTAGGCTACAGCTCATCACTTGGGCATAAAATTGGACAAAGATGAAAAAATAAATTTTGCAGATCTTTATAAAATTTCTGAGATTTTTGAGGACAGACAAGCAGACCAATGAATCATCCAGTTTAATCCACGGTGTGAGACTGAGATAGAAAAGATGATGCATAAAATCCTTAGTCCAGTGCCTTTCTCAAAGGCAGTCACTCAAGAATATGACATTGAACTCAAACTCATCGAAAAAATTGTCAGAAGAAATATGAAGTCATACTGTATATTTTATAGTCTAGTTAATGTTCATTTGTTCTGTAAATTATACAGTACTGACTAAAAAGATAAGCACAAATATGAAATTAAAAGCTGGAGCTTGTTTTTGCCATTTTGTTTAACTTCTCTAGACCAGAAATGAATCTTAGTGGTGGTTTTAACATGTGATTTTTAAGTGGTTTAGGGTTTTTGTTGGTTTCCCCCCCCTTAATGAAGACATAAATGAGGAGGATTGTATTGTATTCAGAGAAATGAAGGAAATTCAATTCTTTGCCAAAGCAAACATCCTCAGACTTTTGTAGTCTACATGTTTCAAGGCGTGTGAAAATATTTTGTGTTGTAGAGTGATTTCCTTGAGTGGAAATAATACTGCAGCTAGAAGTGAGATTTTGCGAAGAAGGAAATCACAGCTATCTTAGTAATTTAACATCTCAAATTTGTTTATGGATAGTTTCCTGTCTGACACATTTAACTGAACAAGCTAAAGTGTTTAAAAATTAATTTTTAACTGCCCTTGACCGTGACATTTCACAAAGGGTGTGTTCAGTAAAAACAGATGGAAAAATGAGCTTGCCCCTTCACCTTGTACTAGCTTTCTTCTGTCAACTGGTTTAGCTTTCTGTCACCATTCAGCCAAGTATTCAAGGACATGCTTGGATTTTGTATTCTTCATTTCAAGAATAAAGTAGTACAAGAACATAGCAATTTTCATAAAATCCAGTAGTGCTAAGCTATTTGTCTTTTATTAAGACTGAGTTGTTTCTTCAGTCACAGCTTGATTTTTGATAATGAATATTAAATTGTGTTACAAAATCCTGTTTAACACCAAAAGTATATAAGAAGAAAAAATTAATTTGAAATTAAGCAACATAGGTGAAATAATGCATTTTTTTTTTTTATTTAAATATTAATGGGAAGAGTAGTTTCAGAAGAACAGTGCAGTTTGCACTCTAGTTCTAAGCTGGATTTCCCACTTAACCCAACACCTGAATGCTTCGAGCAGCAAAGCCACTCAGAAGCTGAGACCATGGGTATGGTTGGGGTGCAGCCATCAGGCTACACAAACACAGGACAAGGAAGTACAGTGCAGTCTCAAGGTCAGGAGAAAGCGCCCTAACAGAGAGTGGGGTTGTCAGGATTGAAACATGGTTATCCTTCTTGAAGAGTTGCTTGTTAGTATTTTGGACTTGAACTCATGTTGGCAGTAGCTTGGGAGTCTCCTATCTAAATCTCTTTCACATGAGAGTGACATGTCCTGAGTAACACAAGCTATTGTGTCGAGTCAGTCCAAATATCAGTCGTGCTATCCCGGCATACTTATTCATATGGCTTATTTAAAACTGAACCTCTTATTCATTTTATTGTAAGGCATATGAGAGACAACACTGAAAAATCAAGATGTGCAGAACTAAAATGACCAATCCAGAGAAACTCTGTGCTAATTTCGGAAATGTAGTTATTTCTATGCGTTCTCTCAAAATGACAAGTTTTCCAAATAATACCTTCTTTAAAACTGTTCCCATGTGCCACACTTTTTAGTATCTCTGTGTATTTCGATTTGGAATATGTTGTTGCATTGCATGGGATCCTAGTAAGTGTTTTAAATAACCCAGACCTTTTGTGCCTTCTGCAACAAAAGAACGTATTTTTGGGAGGCATCGGACTGCTGTCTTTGAATGCAGTTTGTAACATACTTGTGGATTAAACATTCTCTTTTTTTTGATCAAATTGAATGGGGCACTACTCAGTAAGGAAACAAGGTAGAGAAATTCAGTGCTGAATACACGGTTTTACTCAATGTAACTTACAGTGGTCAGGCTCATGAATTGCTCATACATCCAGTTTTGAGAGCTCATTGAATTTTCCTTTGTCAGTGTGTGCCAGTGAAAAACCTAATAATGTATGACCTGTCCAGGGAGTATGAGACATATGAGTAAATGTTGTTAAGACACATTAATGTTCAGTTGGGACTTCTTGTGGTTTCTAGTGCTAGACATGTTGAAGCATGTGTTGTCCTGTGAAAATGCAGAATCAGCTGGGTAGAATAGGTTTTATATCATCAAGTTTAGTGGACGGATTTATGTTGCCATTCTGCAGCTGAAAGATTTATTGCTCTCATTTTCATAGAAGACTCCTCTTGGATCAAAATATTTTCTCCTCAACTGCTTTAAATTATGTCATAGGAAACTATCTTTAAATCTAAACCCATAAATCTTCTGTACATACCAATCTACCACTTGTCTTTCATAGAATGCTATAAAGAATCAGCACAGTTATGATTATGCCAAGAGTTTAAAGCTGATTAATGAAACATATGTCTTTTTTCTTTTAGAACTTCTTGTAAAAAGACAATTATTTCAAGATTTCTTGAAATCCTTTGATAAGAGAAGAGATTTGGGATGGTCCCACACATAGTTTGGGGTGATACTGCTGTTTGTTTCATTGCAGGTTAGGTCTGATTTTTTTCTGTGGGTTGCATTTAAACATTCTTGTAATTCAATAGGCATAATTCAATAGGCATTCTGACCCCACACAAAATCATCACCAGCAGGTGTATCAGATTCTGGCTTGTTTAAATCGGAATGTGTGTCTAGTCAGTGTGGGGTGATGGAAACCAGTTTGTAATCAGGGCATGCCAGTGATCGAATCCATGTGTTCTTTTTCCAGTGCTTTTTGTTTACTTCCAGAAGTAATTTCTACAGTCACTCACTGTTTCCATGAATAAGACATTTTGTATACACATTACCCAGTTCTTCTACAAAATGACAAAAGATCCTGACATGTAACATTGCATAAAAAGTGGAAAGATGCAAGAGAGTATATGAGCTTCCTTCACACAGTTTATATCTTCTGCTATACAATTTTTTATTTGCATATGCTCAACATCTATGGGGCATCCCTTAAAAACAATCCTAGTTCCAGACATGATCTTACTGCTGATATAAGTGTATCACCTGTAGCTACGTTGTTTGAGCAGAAAGAAAATAGCTTTAAGGAGAATTTTGTTAAATATCGAGCTGGGAAAATTCTTAGGTTTTCAAGATTTTTTCCTTTCTGTGGCAAAATGATAGGAGTGATAGTAAAAGGAAAGATCTGTTGCCATAAGACAAATGTTTCTTGTAATGTTTACAAAAATATTGGAAGAATGATTTGGATTTTGAAAGACAAATGACGCCCTTTTTCTTTTAAGACATCTTAGTCACATATTGACTAGATCCATTGAGGGATTTTCTGTTAAGGCACAGTTAGAACTGTTTAGATCTTTCTATCAACTATCCAGACTTTCTCCACTAAGTGTGGATGCCAACTGCAACACTAATACCTGCAGCTGTTCATGGAAAACCTGTTCCAGGTAATGCAAGAAAGTGCTGTTCACATTTAGTGTGCGAGTCCAGGAAAGTTTTTCCATGCCAATTTTTAAGTTGTTCTTCCTTACCTGTATTCTTATTCACACATCTTTTTTTCCAGCCTTATTCTCAGCCCTGCATAAAGTATATGTCTCTTGTTTTTGCACTCTTCTCCTCAGATGTACATCAGTCTTAGGAAAAGGAAGAAAACATGGCTCATTCTTTTGGCCTCTGTGCCCAAACACAGTAGTCCTTGAAGAGGCTCAATTTCCCCTTGGTTATTCAACAAAAGGGCAAAATATGTTGCTTGAAGAGCAGTAGTGTCCAGAAGGCATCGAAGTGGCCTTCAGCATTCATTCTAAAGGTTGCGTGATATTTTCCCCTCAAGCCCACAAAAGAGGGCTGGGCTTCTAGTTGTTAGGTTAAGGATTTTTCCCTGGCCATTTCATCATTTTCAAATATCTTGGTACTTGCTAGATTCTTTACCAGTCAAGACATAACTGCAGTGGTTATAACGTTACAGTACTTTGTTATTTAACAAGGATGACAATGTGCAATTTTCAGGGTTGCATTAAGGCCAATCCTTTTTTGTCATCTCCAGCATGAGTGTGGGGGCTGTCCTTAATGGAACAGTCTTGGATACACGTGGCCCTCTGGGTATGCTATGGTAGAGCGTGATGGTTTGAGTATACTATCATAGAGTCTTTAATCTGTCTTTGGAGACAGTAGAGTGAGATTTCCTTCTTGGTCAAAGTTCACTCAAAACATTCATTCAGACAATGCAAATATGTGGTCTGTGGCACCAAATGGGTTACTTTATGTTGGTAGATAATGGAGGGATGGAGAATCACAAATTACTGATACAGTTTCGGGCTTGCAGAAGGAAGATCAGTTTCAGGAGCAGTAAACCTGCAGTGAATTTGCAGGCCTAGTTTGGTCTGTGAATAAAAGAAAGGTGACATTTGCCAGGTGACTTAACAAGTACTTATATTGATAAATATTTCTGTTAGAAAGTTTAAAATGAAAGGGCTGATAAATAGAAAACCAGTGTCTGGCCTGTAAGTAGAGGACAGGCAAGGCAAAGGAGTAGAGCTTACACTGGAAATTTATCTGAGAAACTTCTTGTCTTTGAATGCTTGATGAATTTTTAGTGGTGGTGACTTTTGTTTTCTTGGGCCTCCTTTAATATTTTTCAGAAATTCATATTCAGTGCAACCTAACCCAAAGAAAATACTGGACTCTTAAGAATGAGGAAACATAAAATCTCTTTACACATCCACTCTTACAGTATGCAGAGATTTTTTTGCAAGTAAGGTGAATGAAATGCTACTGATTGAAAATTTCAAGCATTAGCATTGTAAGATTCTTTTCCACACAATTTTGACAAATAATCTCCCCATGGTGTTGTTGTTATACTCTAAATATATTCTAAGATCTTATCTAAACCCCTCAAATTTTGGTAAGTATGTTGAGCTTTCATAGAAGGAAAACATATTCAGCACATTGCTCAGAAATTTTGTCTGCAATATTGGAAGTATTTTTCAAAGACCATGTGAGCCATGACATGAGTGTAATGGAATTTTATTTTTTTTTTCACCATTTGTAGTCTTATTAACATGGGAACAGAAATAAGACTATCTGTCAGACTTAGGTCCTTTTGAGCCCCTTTATTCATCTCTGGTTCTCTTGATGGTATTAATTACAGTCAGAGAACACGTATGAACATCTTTTAAAATCATATATTTGTTGCATAACAGAAGCTGACCTAATAATTTCTTGTAATTAAAAATGCTATATAGGTGAAACAGAAGAGCTAAGACTAGGAAATATTCTGTTACACTAAGAGAGGGGCTCCTGTTACAAGGTTTTGGTGGGAAATTACTCCTAATAATGTTGTTAAGGCTTGATTTCTTTATAAAAGAAGCAGCCAGCCATAACAAATTATTTTCAAGTTCTATTGGTTTTGTATATACAGTTGGAAGAAAGAAACAGAATGTTCTTTGTGCTTTTTCCATTTATGTTTAGCCTCATAGGTTTACCGAAATTGGGATTAAAGAACAGCTACTTTTAACAAATTTTATGATGTGTTCTTGAACTAGAAACTTCTTATACAGTAGAGTGACTGGCTTTAAACAAGATTTTCATCTTCTTTATAGTGATGCAAAGTACACTGCACTTAGCTGACAGTATTAATAAAAGCATTGTTGTGTGTGTGTGTATTTCACCAAACTTGCATTATGGCAGTAATGCACTTACTATTTTGTAGGCTATTCCTTAACTGTAGCAGCATGTTCATCCATACACCTACCTAATGATCATCAACATCTATCTAATATTCCTCCAAAGGTTCAACTAAATAAGAATACATAGAGTAAAAAGATAAGCAGACTTCTAACAAGGCTCCTTTGTTCATAGCAAAGCAGTAATGTATCTTTGAGGAATCTGACTATATCAAGCTAAAACCTTTCACTCATCTCATACTTGGGGAACAGTGATTAGTGATCTCTACAATTTCAAGAGGGAAGACACATTTCCTTCCTTTCTGCCCTGTTTCTCAAGATGTCCTAGACTTACCTTTTAAGTCACCGGTCCACCCATTTTTTGTCCTACAGTAACATGACCTTTCTGTCTGAAGAGGGAGGAGTGAATGTGGAAGCTGCAAAATACCATTAAACAACTGCAAAAGTCACAGCTTGTGATTGTGAAGTGTTGGGAAAGTTCAGATGCTGCCTGTCTCCCACATGATTCAAATTCTTCATAGCTACTGAATTTTGGAGTCTTTGTAGTAATAAAAATCTCCACTTGGATAATTTTCAGGGGTTTTTTTATAAGTTAGTATCCTGGATAGTCAAAATAAAATGTTAAATGCTCACATGTTTTTAGTTATTTTAAATGCAGTGCAGAAGAATGTGATTTTTTGTCCCCAGTGCATATTTGCCCATTTCTTCAAATCATCATGGAAAAGAATGCAGCATTAGGTGGCCATTCTCCATGTAATTCCTCTGTAAGCTAAAGCCTGATGAGTTTGTTCCACTGAACAGAGCTTTCTGTGTTCATGTCAATATTGGACATTCTGTTTCTGTAAGTACTGGGAAGTGGCAGGGTGTGTTAGCTGCAGTCAGCTCCCAATCACTGCCAGGCAGTTTCTTCATCACGGTAAGTGCCCCATCTTAATGTGGAGGAACACTGTAACTTTGAGCAAAAGTGTTTCAGAGGAGCTCTAAAATTTTGCTGTATCCATTCCTGAATATTTGGCATGGTGCTCTTTTCCAGGTATAAGTCTTGGGTTTTTTTTAAATTTCATGAAGTTTGGTGATCAAAATTTAGCTGCGAAATATTTAGTTGCTATTAGTATTCTTGCCCAGTTACTTTATATAGATTTGTCCCACTGGCTTTAGTCAGGCATGTGTATACCACGTAAATTTAATATAAAATGCTGAAATAATCCATGGTAGTGGGAAGTAAGACCAGCACACCTTTCTTTCCCACCCTTATTTGCTAAAAACCTGCAACTTGTCCTGGTTAACATGCTCTGTGTCCAGTGCAGCTACCACCAAGTTTGTCTGTATGGAGGATGCAGGTTCACCAAGAAGGGGTGGACAGTGCCCGATTGTCGTGTGGCATGGTGGTTAACACATCAGCCTGAAAGGTGGGAATGGAAGGTTTCTGTTTTATAACGTAGGATCCTCCTGAAGTGCTTTTAAAAGGGAAGGCTAAGAGAGGGAAGCTCTATTTATGTCCTAATCTTTGTAAAATTAATTTCTTCTTGGATTTTTTTCCTCAGTGTGGGAAAGGACACCTATAATGAGTCCCTCTCCTCTGAACTCTGATGACAGCTTTAAGCAGCATGAAACTACTATTCGTTCAATGAAATCTTCTACAACAATTGTATTTAAAGGGTTCATTAATCCTCTGGATTAAAGGAAATATGATTATTATTGTTTAGACCTTTGAAACAGTAAAGAACCACCAAGCAGTTCTGTATGTTAGATATCTTCAGGAATACTGGGACAGACAGAGCAGTTAAGTCAAAGAACTGAAGACTACGGAATACCAACAGCATGCCATGTGTGGGCAGTTCCCATTACGCTCCGCCTCAATTAAGCATGGTATTGTCTAGTGTTGTCAGTGCCTTTCAAATACAAAAATTCAGCAGTTCTTCCTACATGTTATTATTGTTTTTCTGGGAAAAGGAAATAGAGCTAAATTCCAACAAACCACAGAGAATATTATGCAACCCAGTGAAACCCAAGTCACTTGTAATAACATTTTTCATATTTTTAAAAACAGCATAAATGGTATGAAGTCTTGGCATATCAACCTGCATGTTGCAACTATTGGAAGCCAAGGTGTTACAGATCTTCCAAAGTATGTTTGTGAAGTCCAGTAGACAAGTAGAGTACAGTATGATCTCATATCATGCAAGCAAACTGTCAGTTCTGATTCTTCTCTCAGAAGTTCTTAAACAAGAATTTGGGAGGAAAATAAAAGAAATGAGGGAGAATTTATTCCCTATACATACCAATTGGAGTATTTAACCATAAGTTAAGCTTTGAAGAAATCGATGGAAAAAGAAGGTCATGCTATGGCTCAAGCTTAACAACACACATAGTGTTATACTCTCCCTTGCTGAGTGTTGGGCTTTCTAGCTCACTTTTTCCAAAACCATCAAATGCCTACCAGACTGGTATTTCTGCTGTAACATGCATCCACAGTTCTTGTGTCTTTCCATTTCTGAGGGCAATATTAATGTACCGCTTTAATCTTCTGTTGTCACTATAAATGCTCATTATAAATATACTGTGCTGAGAAATTAGGTCGTATGGCAAACACCTTTTTTTCAGTTACTGGCAATTTGCATCAACAAAACGTATCCCTTTCTGTGCTTATTTTTCAACTTTGCTAGATATCACAAGGAGCATCCCTGAATGATTTAAGGAAAAAGAAGAGGCGTGCCCCTCTTCCACCAACCTCATCTGCTCCACCTACTCCTGCCATGCCAAACAGGACAGAAGACAGGGAAGACAAGAGAAAGAGCACAATGGGTGAGAGGTGTTCTTTTCTCCTGGATAATCCCTATGCATGTGCTTTTAATGCTCATTGTTTGAAGTTGCCTTAATTCTGTTCTGCTGTGAGTTTGGAAACTTTCATAACTTGGGAGAAAAAATACATTTCTCTGCAGAATGAAAGTCTGGAAATAAGTCTTTCTATATTACCCTCTTTTTTTCTTCTTTTTTTTTTTTTCTTTCAAATGGCAACTTTCAGAGTACCATGGAGTAATAAAATGTAGATAATTCTACATTTTAGATAATACTCATCACATTATTTGAATATTTGACACAACCTTTATATACAAAAGCACTACCCTTGGGCCTTTAAGGTCATGGTCACTTTGCTAGTATGTGGAAATACAGAAATAGTAAATGGAAGTGCTGGTAAATGGAGATAGGCCAGGCAATTCTGAATGCATTTGAAGCCATGAAGTGGCAAGAACCGAAGTATAGTCAAGTTTGTTCAGTGTCTCCTCATGTTCCTAATGCCTGGAGACATTTGATTTTCATGTAGTCCTCCAACAGTTTGACATCAGCTGACCATATGCAGTAAAGTTTTTCTTTCGAATTTGGTCCTCATTTTTATTATAAATCGATCTCTGCTGAGTCTTTAGCTAATCAGTGGAAGAAAAGAATGGGTGCTCTCGAAGGAGTGCCGTACATAGTTGGAGACAACAAAAGAATCTGTATCTTTAAGCTGCATGTGACACTGCATTAACTCATACAGGACGACTGAAAAACATTCTCCCGGACCTCTGTTGTTATCGGACTAGTAGCTTATTCAGATTGGTGGAAACTCTGCCCGAGTGAGGACCCAGAGATTATGCTTTTAGCAAGCAAAGTGATTTTATGATGGGTGAAGATATGAGATAATAACCCCACATATTGAAACTCATTTTTCAGTACATTAAAAGAATCATTTTTCGAGTGCTGTAATGCACTCAGTGCACTTCAGTTCGTGCCTTTGACCTCATGTTTCATAAAGTGCCTAAGACATACAGATATGACATTCTGTCATACATAATTGCTTACATTACAAATGCCTCACAGTTTAGAAAGAAACCTCTTGGCTTTGTTCCAACATTTATTTTCAATAGATGCTTCACAGTTAATGCCTCAGCATTTATGTAGCAGCAGGAGTCCATTATCGTGTGACATGTTCAACTCCAATGACGTCTCTTATTTAAACCCTCTAAGGGGAATGCTATCACTGTGCCATATAACAGAGGAGTTTTCATCAAATTGGCTTACTTTTAATCACTTCAGATGTCACACTATCACTTCTTGTGCTTTGCCCTATGGCTGGTCACTTTTTGATGACAATTGGTGCTTTAACTTTTTGTAAATTCGTTTTATTTTGTATTGGTGCTCAAAATGTTACGGATGAAATAAAGCAGAGCAGAGCCACTTCTAGTCCTTTCAGTATCGTATACATAAGTGCTTGCTGGCCAGACTGCTCATGTAGGATTCTGTAGTATCGTTTACTTTAATGGAACCTTATTATTTTGCACTGACAAAGAACTCGTCCCACAGTAGCCCTGCCTTTAGTGCTTTTCATTTTCTGCTACTTTCTTGAATGAATGTGTTCATTAACAAGAAAAAATGTTACAGCCAGAGAAGGTTGGTAAAACAGCCTCTCTTCGAAGCCCTTGCAAGAAAACAATGAGAAAGCACAGATGGCTCTGAAAGCACGAGAGAAAAGCTGTGAAAAAGCAAGACTGTAGTGAGGGGAAAAACGTGCTGTGAGAAATAGTCAGCCACATGATGGAAAAAGCATTAAAACTACCTATGTATCTCTCAAGTTAGCCACGTGAATCAAAGCATAAGATGCTATCAAAATATTCTCAAATTGACAAATTCACTTCAGTATTCAATTACTGTGACTCCAAAGCATTGTGCCAAATTTCCTCAAAGTAATAAAAAAGGTCTTGCACATTTGCCAGCATTAAATTGTTTCTCTGGAAAATATTCTGCTGGAAGCTGGTGACTCCTAGGTAGAAAATCATAATGGTTTAATCTTTTTTCCTTCCTCAGTGCTGCTTCTCTTCTCAGCAGCACCAAAGCATGAGCCTGAGAGTACAGGAATGATCAAAATGGACCAGACCAAAGATGTGTCTCTGCCAGTATCCATCTTCAGCAATGACCACAGAAGATGCTTAAGGCAGGGTATGAGAGCAGAATGAGCAGGCAGTCATGGTTCCTCAGTGCACTTTCAGCCCCCAAGAACTTTCCAAATTGCAATAGTTCTAGTTCTGTATACTGCAAACTGGCAGCAGATTTTTAATATTGCAAGTGGTTCATACAGTATAGTGCAAAGGTGCATGTATTTAGTTATTGCACATAGTGTAGAAGTAAACCCCCAGCCAAAGTTATGAGCATTTCCTTTGATAGATTCAAACACTGTTTTGTAAAAAGCAACCTAATCATCTGCTTCTCTACAATGTCAAAATAATAAAAACCTACTAAAAAAAAAAAAAAAAAAAAGGAAAAAAACACACAAAAAAAAAACCAAACCTGCAAGATACGTCCTTCAAAATACTAACCTGAGGCATCTTTCTCTTTCTCTCAAAGAGTCAGGAAAATAGTCACAAAAAATATTCTAGACGTCAACAAATTCAGGCAGTTTTGCACTTCAGAAGATAAAAATAAAACACATTTTTCACATTTTCATACATAGCTTTTTTAATCTTTTTTTTTAATGCAACTATTTTTCTCCTTCCTTATGTCTGCCAAAACCGGTGACTTTAGCTGTTAGTTGTAATGTACGTGTATGTGCTGGGCTCAATACTGGTGCCATTGCTTTTGGTTTAAGAAATACCTACCTTTTTCTTCTCCCTTAATTATTTGGGAGTAAACAAGAGCAAAATCAGACCCAGAGGGACTTTGAATGTGAGTAAGGAAAAATCAATGTGTTTTTTTTAAAATAGCAATGAACAGAGCGATCATTATCTTGCAATGAAGTAACAAGTCAATTGATCCCCCTGTAGGTGATGGACGGCAGGTGCCACAAAAGCCTCCTAGAGGCACCACTCGTGGTCCGCCGCAGTTAGAGATCCCCCCACCCCCACCTTACCCTCCTCCTGGCAGTGACATTGTGGATCCAACAGTGTGTTACAGAGAAGCAGATGTTACAGCGCCAACAGAGCTGGTATCTAAACGTATGTTTGAAAATATATGTATTTGCATTTCCATTCTTTTGATGATTGCTTTCAGGGGTATTTTTTCCAGACTTTCCTCTCTGCTCTCTAGACATCCATATCTGTTTTTCTCCCTTTTTTCAGCCTGTTGTCTTTCAAAATGTCCAATGCAGTGTAACTAATTAATATAAAGTAAGCAAAACATTTGTTTGAAGACAGTTTTTTGGATGATACCTGGTCATTGTATAGAAGCATTTAAAAATAACCATCAAGCTTTGTGGCTATGTTCAACTGAAAGAAAAAATCTATTGCGTTAATTCCCTGTTTGTTGTTCTGTACTAACGTTTTTTACGTCTCCCTAGAGACGAGTTCCTTTGACAGTCAATAGGTCTATCAGTCCAGGTTGAAAACTACAGGGTATCTCCCCTAGGAAAATTAAGCTGTTTACAGGAGCTGTATATTGTTAACATCTTTCTTGGCATCTCCAGATAGTCTTTTGTGTGCTCTTCACCTTGGGGCATAACAGTTACCAGACAAAAGAAGTACAGTATTTTCCACGTCCTTGTGTACTTGTGAAAAGCATGTTTTCGTGCTACCTCTTTGTGCTTATCCATTGACTGTCTTTTAATCTTTGTACACAGTCCAAGTCTTTGATCGTGTATTACATTCCCTGTGGGCTTGCCTTGCACACCCATGTAGATCCTGTAAAAGCAGCAAAACTCTGTACATTGTGACATCTCATGGAAGCACTTCCTTTGAAGGCTAGGAGGGTGTCTCCTGACCATGGGATAGAGAAATATCTCCATTAGCTAAGTTGACAAGAGATCTCTTTCCAGGACATTTTCTTTACCAAAAGTACTCTGCCGGTAACAGTTTCTCTGATACATTAATGTTGGTGTGTTTGCTGTTGATTACCAGCTGCATCTAAAGCATTATTTTTCATATCTGTGCTGAGGAAATACAGATTGATGTTTTACTGGGGGATGGGAAGGAAATTAAGGAGATCATACTAAGAGAAGACCTCAATCTTATTGAGTATTAACCCTAAGTCATTTTTACCAGCTTATGCACAGAAATCATGTCATACTTAAAATCTGCTTTTTGTTCTAGATACCATCAGCTTACCTACAACGTTTTCTTTATTAAAAATCCATTGTGACCTTCTTTGCATTAATATTTCTACGTCATTTCAGTTTCTGTCACTGTTATTTTGCAATGCTTTCCTGATCTGCCTTGGTGATCAAATACCCTTTAATCAATGCAGCCCTGATTTAATCAGTGTGATCATTTGCTCTTAAATAAATACAGTATCTCAGCCAAAAGGATTTGATTAAGCTTGTACATGAAAACATAACATGAGTTTTTATTATCCTCAATTTACTGAGAGCAAGTGCTTAGTGGGTACTTATTTTAGACTTAAAACACAGTGTTGGAGAAGGACAAGTTCAGCTTTATAATTATGCTGTTTTCTACCTAGATAAAGCTAAGTGTATAGATTTACAGAAGAGAAATGTGTATAGATGTACCCACGAGAGACAGCAGCACGTACAACAGATGTTAATTGTATTGCATAATGCCATGCTGAAAGGTGCTTAGATACCGTAGCTATTGAACTGTGTAAGAACACAGTTTTGCAATGATGTTTTTTACTGCCTGAGAATGCCTCGAGCAGTGCAAATAGTACTTGAGCGGTAGATTCAAAGAGCAACAAAATTTTCAGCCTTCCTGACTCTAAGATCAGTAAATGTGTTCTCTCACAGAACAAGGTGGGAAGGAGGATAAGCTGCTGATGCCAGCTGTTGATGAAAGGCATATTTGCTCTGAAATCACTCTCTCAAAAAAGCTTTCTCTGATGAGGATTGTGGTCGTCCTTTACTGAGTGAGTGGCTGTCAAAAGCAATATGTCTTTCACAAGATAAAATTTCCACTCAGAAATTAAAATTCTGTAATCATGCGGAGTTGAAATCCTTATTCCTTATGATCTGCCACTGTCTTTGGGGCACTGTGATTCACCCCTCATTCCTTCCCAGAAAACACACAGTTGTCCCATTGTGCTCTGGGAGACCCATTTTGAAGAATTTTTGTTTCACAGAGAATTGTGGCAATCACTCTTCATGGAGTTTTCCAAACTTATGGGGGGTATAAGTAATTCGTGAATAGAGGCTTTTGTAAGATACTTGGGGTTTTCTGTCTCAGATTGTAAGAATCCCTTCCACAAACAAGAATACAACAGTTCCTCACAGTTTCTGCTCTTTAGTCATTTATTGTCATTAACCTTTCCTCCTAACTTTTGGTATGATGGAACCTTAGCTGCACGTTTCATGCATGTTTAAAATGTTGTGTTTATGGGATCTTTTCTCCTTCCTTATCTTACTAATTAGATTTTTCATGGCCTGTGATTGTAAGATTGATTGTGCTTTGGGAATGCAAACATGCAGATTGTTCCCTCTGTTGCATGGCATTTGGTTATCTCACATGGTTTGTGGAGTTCTCAATATATGAGTCAATGGTAAGCTCTGTGCTACTTTACCTGAGATAAAAAATGTGCATAATGAAAGACTGCTGCACCTAGACAGGTAATTGAAACATACTGTCTTGAAACATTGTCAGCTAGCTCATTAGAATAAATTCAATATTCCTGTGAAACTCCACAACTAGTCCTTTATTTGGCTAGTTATGAGCTATTATTAAGCTCTGCAGTAAGAAATTAAAAGCTCTAGGAAAGAGAATAAACAATTCACCTTCCTATATAGTGAGATCTGGAAGTTACATTCTTTACTCTGGCGCTGGATAAAGTACTAGTGAACTCAGGATTCACAATGTGTAAGGGCTTGACAGGTGATTGATTTGCAAATTTCAGAAAGTATTCCGTCTTTGAAGAAATGAAGTCATGATTTGTACCGGTCTTTAACTATAGATCAAAATAATTAATCATCGCTTAATCAGAAAGTTTTAAAGGTATGAAGGAGTGGGTGTAAACATTTCCCAGTTACTTTGAGTAGGTGACATGCAAGCTACTAGTCATTGCATAATATCAGGTTAATTTTAAGAAACAAGTAGAACAGAAAGGGGCTGTGTCCCTATATCTAATTTTTAATGTTTTTCATTATATCACTGATATATGAACAGGTAATATAAGCCACTTGACAAAAGCTTTGATAGTTTCACAAGCAGTTCAGTCATATTTTTTCAGTCACCTTAGATGTATATCTAGCCTTTCACAGTCATTAGGGCTAGTCTCTAAGAGCTGGGCTTTGTTAGCTGGAACCAAAAATATGTAGAAACACAGAGGAAACTTCATTTTCTTACACATGGTTCTAAATCAGTTGAGGACTGCATCATATTGTGAAGGGATCTGTCAAGTGACCCAGCCTTTTCTTTCTTAGAGGTGGTCTTTAAAGGAAGAAAACTTGTAGGTGTGACTTAGGAGGCTTATCCTGCCATATCTACCCTTGTTCATCCATCCTGATGATGGAATGAAATTGATTCTCCAGCATCATCTGTCTTGTACCTTCTGGAGAATTAAAATTCAGGCCAAGTAAAGCAGAATTCTTAGACATGTTGCATTTCAGTAGCTGTTGTGCTGTTAGGATTGAGTTAGCTTATACATGAGCCTGTGGAAATCAGAGCACCTGTGGGAATCCAAATTTTAATACATGTGCCCATACACCTACACTTCCTTTGGGCATCTGTCTCTTCAGTGTTACTGAGCATGCTAGCCATTCTGCTGACTGACCTACACAATATTTATAATGTTATCCTTTTACTCTTTTCCCCTGACAGTTTACTGTTGTGCATCATTCCCTTCATACACCAAGCGCGTCTGACAGACCTTGCCTCTTCCTATGACCTTCATACTCCTGAACTTCCTGTTGCCTCTGCTACCCTGATTCTTCTGTTGCCTTCCTTCCTCCCCTGCTGGAAAAGAACCTTTTTTTTTTTTTTTTCCTGACTGAGATTTTGGCTTCTTTTGTTTTTAAACTCACACATTCTCTTTTCATTATTATTGCTTATTTTTGGCTGTGATTCATTCTCATTTGTGAGATGTATGCTCCAGAACTGAATGCTGTGTTACATAAATCTATATATCAGCCTCAGAAGGATTATCTGTCATTCTTTTCCAAAAGATTCTCTTTATTTTGAGCCATGGTTGAATTTGATTTGATATTTCAAAAGTGTGTGTTTTTGGGATGGGATGGCTTACTTTCCTTACTGTCTACAGTTTTAGTGAAAATTTTCTACGAACATTTTTCAGTTTCAGTTTCTGTTAGTCTAGGTACAACATTTTACATTCTCCATTTGTTCTATTTCTCATTACAGCTGTTTTGTTCCTTTGGAACAAAACTAGAACTGGGCATCACCTAGTCAAGTTAAAGTGCAAGATTCTTTCTATATTTTGACTATCAATCAAGCTGCCAATAAAAGAAAAACACAGGATGGTCTGCTGGATCTATAAGGGGCTTAAAAGGAATAAAAAGAACCAATACCAAATGTACTGATTCATAGTCTTTACTTCTGCTTTCATCCTGATGCTTAGCATGAGTAATTTTATCTTGATGCTCGAGACATCCTGTGGAAATCAAGGTGTGTGTTCTATTTCTGTAACGAAGACGCAAACACTGTTTGCTCAAGATAAATCTTGTTCCACAAGTCTTTTTTTTACACTTGTACTAGGAATAGTCAGTGAGTCCTAATTAAAATGTCAGCTCTACTTTGGTAGTTAGCAAAACTTCTTTGTACTGAATGAAGTTTTTCATGTGAATGGCCCATAAGACATGTATTTTTAATCATTCTGAACTACAAGCATGGATTTGATGAGTCGTAATGGTGCACACACCCAGAACTATTCTGACCTTGCATGTACTGTGCTTTAAGACATTCATATTATTTAAATGAGTGTCTTGCAATACATAAGTCTAATTTAAATGATGAAAAATTATTGTTTTACCCTCAAGCAAATAATCATGTTCATCTTGAATCCTTTCCAGGTAGGCAAAATGGAGAATAAGAAAGCAAAACATTCCTACAGATAATGTGAAACATGACTAAAAAGGGTTTTGACAGTTTTTAATACAAATATGACATGTAGTTAATAAGTTTTAAGAGATTCTTCAGAAAGTATACTTAGTACCCTAAGGGTCATCTAATAAAAGTGGAGTAGAATTGAATTCTCTGTGCTGCTAGGTACTTTGTAATACCTTCTTAAGAGAGGACAATGGTTTAATTGTAAGTCTTCTCTTAAAAATAAGCAAGTGGATGTTCACAATGTGAAGATTAAGAAGCTAATTTACCCATTCTCATTACTCCATTTGCATCCTATTTGTAACTCCATAGAGTTACATGCCCCGTGGAGTTCAGACTAGTATAAAAATGGAATAATAAAGTGGTAAGTGAGTACAATGTAGAAGTACTGTGTACTGTCAAAGCAGTTCTCAGCATTGACATAAGTTTCACTTACAGAAGGCTGAGGTTTTCAACGAAATTACATTTTTAATGAAAAAGTTTGCTTACTTTGAAGGAAGACAGCTATGGTTCCTCTCCACATAACTGACATGTTAGCGATTAAAAGCAGTCTCTTTTCGGGTGTTCTGCTCAAACTCTTCAAAGTTGTAGGTGAAAACACAAAAAGTTCATTGCTTACAATTTATTTGCCTTTTCTTTAATTCAAATTCAAAACTTTCATCTAAAATATGTTTGCAGGAATTAACATTTTTCGTGGAATTCCTATGTAAAATATTTTAATGACCAGTTTAAGATAGCTGGCTCTGCCTTTTGGGATTAAAAAAAAAAAAAAAAAAAAACAAAAAAAACATTGCTTAAGGTAGCTCATATCCTTTTTTATTACGATTTCATAAGTTCCAGATACATATATACTATTAAACAGAACTTACAAAAAAAAACCCAAAATCTGCATCTTGAGGGAATCATCTTAGTTATAAGAAATTTTAATGTGACATTAGCATAGTTTAAAACCTCCCATTACAGTTTGGGAAAAAAACTTTGACTGGCACTCATTAAGTCCAAATCTGTTGAGTGGAATTGCATAGATACTCTGTTTCACGTCTGTTAATTCATTAATAGTGTGTGTACAAGGGGGTAAGCAAAGTGCGATTGTGGGAACATGGACTTGCTGGAAGTTTGGTTCATGAGCACCAGCTCAGTGCTGAGGTACAACTGGGGAGTCCTGCTTGGTCCAGGCTTCAGCTCAGGGTTTCTAAAGGCTGCTCAGTTTGGCTTCTGGAAGAGAATGAGAGTTTGTCAGTCATTTTCAATAACAGGGCAGAATGTCGGTTTAGGTTTGTTTAATGGAATCTTAGGTTAGCAGTGATATGAAAAGACAGTGGTTTGGGTTTGCTCCTTTTATTTTAACCTTGGAGACATTAGAAGTGTAGCAAGAATGACATGGAGAAGTTGGTAGCAGATTGGCTACTGTAATACAATTTTTCATAAAAATATTACCAGAGTTAGTAAGAAACACATTTTATATATTCAAGATTTATGTGCACTACCAAATGGCTCGTTCAAATACTGTCCTTCATGGTAAGATATCTGGGGTGAAAATCAAATAAAGAAAAATACTGGAAAATCTCATTGAGCCCTTTCAGGAGGACAAGTAAATGCATAGATAACTTATAAATCAAAACAACTCCAATGTCATTGGCATTCAGTGCTCTTAGGAAATAAGGACAGAGGTGTAATTTATGATTAATCCCGTTCTGATGAATGTGCTCAACCTGTATGAAATTCAGTGAATTAGAAACAGATCAAGCTTCGTGGCGCACAAGATTTTACTGCAATCTTTTTGTATGTTGGCCACCAGAGGGAGCCAGTGTTGTCCCAGAGCTGCAGTAGGGAGCAAGCAAGAATGACGTTAAAGGTGAATTTTAACCTAATAGATCCCACACTTAACACAGAATTTTTCAGTTCTTAGCTTTCACAGTCGTTTTTTTCAGCAACTAAAAAGAATTTTTTTTTTAATAAGTCTCATCACAAACAGGAAAATGAAGATGAAATCGTGTTTGCAGGTGATGCCACTGTGATGGCATCTTCCAGATGCAAGCTCAATTCTTTTTCTCTAAACATTCTTGCAAAGGGTGATGGCATATGAGATTGGCTATTATATTGCATAGATATTGCCTCTATATCTATGGCAGCTGTGTCCAAGGTGTGGTAATTAGTGTATATGGTTGATATACGTGCTTAAGAGGTTCATAGGAGTAGGTCAGGTTTAGTGCCAATATAGAAAGACTGTGTTCTGTCAAAAGGATTTTATCAGCTTGAATCTTAGAAGTTTAAAAGCATAACCAGATCAGTTTAGTATCCATCCTCTTTCAGAAAAGTGACTTCATTACCAGCCAATCAGTCATTCAGAGACTAAAATCTAGGATTCAGAGGTTCTCAAAACAACCTTAAATATCCTTTCTACATTTAATGCTTTTTTCTTCCTTACAATTGGATTCTTTGAGATTTAAATGAATATTGGGGTTTTTTCAGTGAGCAGATGGATTTTTTTTTTTCCTTTTCTAGCGACAAGGCTGTAGAATGCTAAACTTTGAACTCATTCCATTTTTATTTTCAGAACACGTGCTACTGGTCCAGCACTGAAACTTATTCTGGATGGGTAAAATATGGAGAGAATATTCTGACAATATAAATGGAAAAAGAAAATATCTCTCTTTTTGTTCTTTTTTAACTGGAATTATTTAAAGCTGTCTGTGGCATCTAGACTGCTCCACTAAGTGCTGAGGTAGTATTGGTAGAGAAATCATCCAGTTCAAATTGTATGATGAATTGCAAAGACCTATGATACATTTGTTTATTAAACATATGGCCATCCAGTCTATCATATGCCCATATCTGTGCCTCTATTCTGCTTTTTTAAAAGTAAATTGTGGTCATAATTCTTATCTCCTCATTGTTTATGTTTACAGCCACTTTAAGCCCCCTTTATTGTAGTGTCCCAGTACAAAAGTACCTCTTTTTGAGAGCTGGGCTGTGTGTGAACGATGACAACAGTTCTGTCTTCCAAGCTTGGCTTCAAGTCACTACCATGACTCTCAATATATATTTAGTACATGCAGTAGTCACCATTTAATTTTCCATACTAAAATACATGTTATTTTAGAAGACAAAATGCAACTTATTCCATCCCTCGAAAATTACAGCCATGTTGTTCTCTGATGTCATTGCAAAATTATGGACTCCCCCCCTCAAGGACAGTGAAACAAATTTGCTGTCACTGTTATTCATGTGTTATTCACACTTCTTATTCATAAGCTTCTGTTACAGCACCAGTATGGCTAGAGAAGTCCACTGTTAAAATTCATGGGAAGTTGACAAAACAAAAAGTGACATAATTAATTCTTTGTTTATCCAGAAGAGCTTACACATAATAAAAACTGATTTTTGCTGAGATGGAGAAGGGGGAAGGTGATCTGATATATTTCTCTTCAAGAATGAGCTGCTTTATTCCTTGTTTTTTGCAAATTCTTTTGTAATGCTCTGGCTTCAAGTGGTAAATGACTGTTGAAAGGATCAAGACCAGTAGAAAGAATGAAGTTAAAGTACACTGAATAGGTAGCAACTAGTGGGTCCTTCATATTTCCTGAATGTACCTTGAACATAAAAGATTTCCTTTTTTTTTTTTTTCCCCTGTTCACTTCTAATAAGAAAGTTGTAAATTCGGGTCACCAGATCTGCTTCATTTTCTTATGCCTTGAGAAAGTTCTATAGAGGGAGACTGAGTCCTGGGTACAGCTAACACTGTTTTGAAAGGGGTTGTATTTTTTATTCCCTTACAAATTCACTCTGCTGCCTGCCTGTATTGAAAATAAAACTTGTCAATTTGCAGACTTTGAGCAAGAAGTCAGTCTGACTGTAAGAGAGCACACTTACTTTGAATATTTGAAGAAAATATTTTCTGATTACGTAAGTATGGGACTGCACCCCAGTGAATCAAATAGTCTTTCTAGCCTCATTTCCTGATATTTAGATTTTTAACTGGTTATTTAACTATTTCATGGAGTGTGGAATAAACCTTAGCTTCATTTCCCATCCTGACTAAATGTCAAGACATTTCTCTTCTAATTCCCTTGCAAAACCAATTCTGCAATCTGCAAGTGGTCTGTGGATAAACTCTGAATGTTTCTTCCTAGTGAAACCAAATTCCCTATTTTCCTCTTCCTTAGTCAAAATAAGAACAGAGTAACTCTGGGAGTGGTACCTTTAATAACTGAGTGGCATCTTAAACATGCTCTGCTCTCCTGAGTGGTGGAATATGCGGGAATCATCTCAGCTATACAAATACAGCAACTTACACTGTATCAGCAATAAGCAGGACTAAACCTGTGTTCAATCAAAATGTGATGCAACTGTGAGAACTTTCATCCTGGGTATGAATTTGAAGTTATGATAGGGTTATACATTAGGTATGGACCAAATCAAACTGGAAGGTTTGTATTTGAAGTGGCATTGAAATTTGTAGTGCAAGATCCTACTGATTCAAATGCAGACAGTGTACAGGGTGCTACAGAAAGCAAACTGTTGAAAATTTCTGTATTCTCTGTTCCAGGTAGGTGATAATTCTCATACCAAAGCGCTTTTCCATCCTTAGGGATGTTCATACTCAGCTTTTTCCTATTACCACTTCTAAGTCCGTAAACACTGACTAAAATGCCTGCCTGCTTTCTTCTAAGAAATTGAGAATTCTGGCCATGCACATTCACTTCTGGGTTCTAGGGCCTGAGGGAGTAAAAGGCTGAGAGCAGAGACAGCGTCTCTTTTGTCAGCTCCTTTTGTGGATTTCATAATTGGTTCCTGGCATGGATAAAATAATTATTTTCTAACCTACTCTACCATAAGCAAAGGTGGGGTGTAATGGCGGACAAAGACCTAAACTAAAAGAAGATGGAGGAAAGAATGAGAAAGGAGGACTATGACTATAAAAAGTACTATTTCTTTCTTTTAAGACTGTTGTGATTAAAAGGTGAAAATACAGTTGTTAAATATATGGTAACTTCCCATAAACAGTGAAAGACTGACAGGGCAGTATCTAATTACTTGTTAGAGCAACCAAACAAAAGAATTAATTTTTCCACTTTAAGCATCAGATAAAAATTATTATTGATTTCTGATTTTTAAAATGTGTAGGTTAACATTTTTCTTTTCTTCCATGTTTGTTTGTTTTTTCTCAATTTTTTCACTTGACAAGAAGTCGAAAACTAAAAGGAAAAATGTTTTTACAAATTGTAAAAGCATGAAAAATAATGGAGAAATAGCTTCAATGTTTTTTTTCTTAATTAAGCTCTATTTTGTGTCTATAGGTGAAACAGTCAAGAC
This sequence comes from Dendrocincla fuliginosa, assembly GCA_035047845.1. Taxonomy (NCBI): domain Eukaryota; kingdom Metazoa; phylum Chordata; class Aves; order Passeriformes; family Dendrocolaptidae; genus Dendrocincla; species Dendrocincla fuliginosa. The sequence goes on along the minus strand of JAWWMO010000083.1, from coordinate 81,270,834 downwards.
TTGAATGAATATACTTCTTAAATCACAAGAATTATGAATAATTCTTTAAGAATTATAAGGACTGTAAGAAAAAAATAATTACTGACTTTAAATACAAGATAAGAGCTTTCTTTACTTGACTTTTAAGAGGTGGGGCATTTTGGAAGGTAAACAAACTCTCACATGACTTGTTCTCCAGAAAGCCTCACAGTGGACTGCTAAGGACTATAGAAGGGCTATCCTGTATAATTTCCTGGTATGAAGTAGATGATACTTTGGGGTCTACTGTATGAATACATTGGTATTTTGGTTTTGGTCTGAAACCCTTTTTGGGTACTACCAGTCTGAGATATGTGACATCAATGCTCAGGAGTTTTTTCTTTTTTTTTTTTTTACCAGGCAAACCACTTTTTTCCAAAAAAATAAGAAACAGCTTTTTTTTCCTCAGAAGGGATCTTATTTCAATTAAACACAATGTATGTGAAGATTTTATTGATTATTTATAGTTTAAAAATGTATTTTTTTACTTCTAAAACCTTCTCTTCTTTCCTTCAGAAGATGAGAGCAATATGCTGATTAACTGACCAGTCAGCTAAAGAAACAGAGACTTAAGTGTCCAAGTTTTCCAAATGAAAACATTTGGGTTAAAAAAAAAAAAAAAAAAAAAGACATGCATATACTGTAATTTGCTTGTTTGCTCCACTCCCTCGTGGACGTGCCCGGCTTCCTCTGTACCTGGCAGCATTTCTGTTCTGTATTCATCACGCTAATCAATGGGATTCAGATGTTCCTGAAATAAAATCACTTGTCTTCAGTCGGCTCTTACAAAGGACACCGATTGTACTAAAAAGGCTTTTCTTAACTTTCAGAGTACATTAAATACATGCCACTGTTCAGAATGCAAGGTTTTGGCAATGTATCGATCGCATTCCTTTACACAAAAAATCCTTGCATGGGGAAACTCCTTGCATTTTTTTCCACAGAGTTAAATTAGTGCCTGTGAGAAAATTAGCAGAGTGAAAGCAATTGAGACAGAGGTCTTTAAATTTACATGCTGTAATGGGAAGAGCAATAACCAAACACCAGCTTGATTCTGTGCTGGTTTGATAAGGTCTGCCCTAAAGTGAGTGAAGAGTTTTCTAATCCCATGCTGAAATTGTGAGCAATCGGGAAAATTAAAGTAATGTTTGAGCATTACTGTACAAACTGTACTGTACAAAGTGGAAGAGTGGCCAGTCACACCTGCTAAAATATTTTCCGAACACACACCTTGGGTAGTGGTTTTAGGAAAAAAAATTAACTGGCTCTTTGGAGTTTAAAAAAGGAGGTTTCTTTTGGTTTGTTTTGTTTTAACTAGGGATAAGAATGGGAAAGAGAAAAGATAATAATGGATAAAAAAGAATAAAAAAAAAAGAAAGGGAAAAAAATAGGTGGAGATGAAAATCCAAGAAGCTTGAAATTCTTACTTTTAAAACCAAAATGGATGTTAGGATTTGAGAATTTTTCCTCTTTTTTTTTTATTTTTCTTCTTTGGTTTCTTACTCTCTTCCCCCAGACCTCATCAAGTAATTCCTTAAGCATTTCTTTTGAAGTTCTGCATTAATGACTAAGTTCCCTGGTATCTAAACCCCACCATGCTGTGGGTTGAAGTTTTCCTATTGTTCATAGCATCCTTCCCTCAGGTATCCCTGGTAGACAGAGTATGAGCTTTTATGTCAGCACTTACATGAAGAAAGTCTCCTTGCTCTCCTTGCATTATTAAACTTCTGGAACTGACGTTTAGACTGTTGTCGTCCCTGACTATTTCAGGAGAAGCTGGTAGCCAGTTTAAAAGTTACTGGAGGGTTTCACGGACAAACATAAAACCTACAACCTTCTCAGCCTAATTTCTGTAGGAACCAAGGCCAAAAAGAAAGAAACTCAAAGATATTTTGAAATTTTCCGTAGGAAAAATGACCTTTTATCCTGATCTTATTTAAGCCCATTAACTCAGGTGAAAAATTCCCCAAACCAGCTTGTCTGTTTTGAGGGTATGATCATAGTGAACCTTCAAATTCTAAAAATGGCCCTGCTCCAGCAAAGCACTTAAGCATGCTTAATCAGGTACCCCATTATACAGCATGCACATTATTATTGAATCAACTGTGTAAATGAAAGCTTTAAAATGCTTCACATGAATAAAAATGCAGACAAATTTTCCCTGTGGGGATTCATCCCATGCAGGAGATATCTGCAGCTTTGCATTTTAATCAGTGAACGGTCTGATCCTGCTCACATTGAAGTCAGTGGCAAAACCTAACTGCTGCCGAGGAAGCAGGATCTGATACTAACAGCACATAATATGAAAGGGGAGGATTTATTCCAAGTGGTTGTTCAGATGATGACCCATTTCTTGCACCAGGCTATTGTTCACCAGCGCACCAGAGATGGCACTGCCATTAACATGTTACTATCTGCAAATCAGTACAAAGCATAACATCCAGTTACCACTCTTGCATGTTTGCATTTCTTCAAGTTAATAGGGAAAGAGAGCCCCAGGGCAAAGCATGATTGATGAGATAATTGACTTCACAAGAGGACTGTGGAAGAGCAGGCCAAATTCAGCTCTGACTTAAGTTTTCCTATCTCTACTTATGTCTGAAATAATCTGATGTAGTCCATCTGCTGTCAAAGAGGAGTGGTGGCATGGCAGCAATGCTCTTCTGTGAGCACTTTTTTCTCTACCTGTGCAATATTCCCCTTCTAACTAGGATCCCAGGGAGAGCTTCAGTGTGCACTACTGGAAAAGGTAACTTCATGGCTAGAGTGTGAGATGGACTTCATAGAATCAAAGAATCATAAAATGCTTTGGATTGCAAGATCGTCTCTAGCCTACCCCCGCTGCCATGGGTTATGTGTCTAGTTCATTAGACTAGGTTGCTCAGAGCCCCTGGCTTTGAACCCTTCCAGGGGTGGGGCATGCACTACTTCTCAGGGCAACTTGTTCCAGTGTCACCATAAAGAATTTCTTCCTAATGTTGAATCTAAACCCAGCCTTTTCAAGTGTAAAGCCATTTTCCCTTGTCCTATCACTACATGCCCTTGTAAAAAGTCCCTCTTGAGCTCTGTTGTAAGGCCTCCTTTTAAGGAACTGGAAGGTACTATGAGGTCTCCCTGAAGCCGTCTCTTTTCCAGGCTGAACAAACCCAGCTCTTTCAGCCTGTCTTCACAGGAGAGGTGCTCCAGCCCTCTGATCATCCTTGTGGCCCTCCTCTGGACTTCATGATACCCTGCATTTGATTTTCACCCCGTGCTGTGGTTGCTTGGCTATGTCTGTGACACTGAAGAAAATGTTTTTCTCTTGCTATACCTTCATGCAACCAATTTATGGGCTTCTGCAGCATGTCTGCAGCTATTTCCTGCTAGCATAGACCCAGAGTGTATGGCAGTGTTTTAGGTTGTGAGTGTGATTGCCATGCACTCTCCCGGCCTCGCTGCTCTTGGTTTGCCCCGATTCCAGCATGGGAGTCTGGTCTTCAAAGTGCCTGGGAAATATACTTTGAAAATGCTCCAATCCCCCTGTGGAGGGTATCACACAAGACCTTCAGGGAGACACCCTGGTCCTCAGTTTTGTTCCCTGCAAGAATAATTTTTTCTTTACTGGGCAGTTTCAGAAGGCAAACCGTCTCAGTGACGAGAAGTGTTCAGGTACTCCATGTAGTTTTTTACCAGGTATGTACTTTTATTGACATCATTGGATGTCTTACAGCTATGAGAAATATGATAACAGAATAATCAAGTGTGAATGTGCAGTAAAATGTGTAATAACTAAACTCAGAAAAGAAACACACTCTTCTAGGTTAAAATATTTCTGAAAATATAATTGCCAAACTAAACCACTAGCCCAAGTTTATTGAAAAGCCTGTTGGAGAGGGAAGCAGGTATTCCATTGATAAGGAGGTCCAAGAGGAGTCAGGTAATGCACATAAAAAGAGGTCAGAGTAGAGCTTTGTGTCTTTATAGTATGGAGGTGTATGAAAATGTTTTCATATCTAAATTTGGAGCTCTCTCTTGCAAACCTTCTGTGTAGGCACTTACATTGTTGGTGGTTTGACTGAAGTATGCTTTGGCCAATTAAATGGAGTTATTTTGTGCCATTCTAATTGTAAGCTAGAGAGGTGGTTTTTGTATGAAAAAATTTTCTCAGGGCTCGGTCTGACTTCAGACTATACTATAAGTACTATCCTATTAAAAGGTAGAAAGAGATGTAAGGGGAAATGATGGATGCTCTAATGGGGGAACTGAAGGGTGACATCACGTACCTCAATGGACTGCGGTACTCTGCAGGTGAGTAGGAAAAAGATTTGTGAGAGTGATGAAATCCCATTTTGTTCACCATCACTCCAGATTGGAGTTTACTCTTACTTTTTGGTATTAAACAAAGCCCGTATTTGTTGTTTAGGAAGTCTGCATTGAAAGGAAGGGGTTTTTTTCTCATTTGTGCAGCAGCTCTCAGTAAAAGTGCTTCTGTGCCCAAGGCAGGTATATTTTGTCCCCATAAATAAAAAGCAACTGTTCAAAATTTTTTATTTTTAAGTGTGTAATACCTAATAGTTTCAGTAATAGATTATTACAGATTGGTCTGTTTCTCTTCCACCCTTCCTAAATTTTACCTCACTTTTAATTAGAAATAAATACACAACTGTGAGTGAAATGATGTCTCTGTACTATGGAAAAGAGCTCTTAAATCCCACAAGTGTGTGTGTACGTATGTGTATGTGTGTTTGGTTTAGGGTTGGGTTTTTGTGTCTCTTCTTTGCTGAGTTTGCTGGCAGCTAGTTGCTGGACAAGGAAAGTATAATTACAATACAAAAGTGTTTTATGCTATTCTCCTCTGGATTACACTATAAATACAAAACTGTAGTAGAGATTTTATAGAATCATTAACAGACAAACTAAGGAAGAGAACTGTATACAGAGTGCACAGGGAAAAAATGGTGGAGTTTAAAAATAAAAGTTGAGCAAATGGCCTTTTTTTCTGTGGTATTGAAAATCACCCAATAAAACATTGTTTTATTGCATAGGTACGCTAATCATTTCTGCTCTTAATCACTACACTGTATATGCTTTTCCTGCAATTTTATAGAGTCTGTTCTCTAAGGTGGCTCATGAAAATCACCTTCACAGTCCATTTGTTTAGATTTTGCAGCATGAATGAATGAAAGCCGACCACTTCTGTAAAGATGTGAGTTGCCCAAATCTATCGCTTAAGACTAATAATTCCCAGAAAAATGTGGAGAGTGGTTCATTTCTTCACCAGACTCATTATATTGGGCAGTTTCTTTAGATCTAGGGTTTTCCTTTCCTGCTGTGGCCCCCAAAGAGCCCCATTATTTAACATGGCATGTTACCAGTGTTACACATGGTGATTTATGAAGTGCAAGTCTGAGGTTATCTATAATATGCTCTTAAATATACTTCCATATTATCCTCCTCCTCTAACCTGCTTGTTCATATTTTTTTGAATTGCATGGATTAGGCACACTGTCCCCCTCCTCACTCTAAATAAAGGATCATCTAGAGGCCTGAAAGCAGCTTGTGAATCATTCTGGCTTGCTGTTAACCTAAGATAGTGAACACCAGGAACTGTTGTGAAAGTCTCCTCATCATACTTTATTGTGTATAAAAGGAAATGAACAGTTCATACTACTGATTCATTTTCTAAAATCTCTTCTTCCCTAAGCCAAATGGCAATGTGCTCCAGTTAATCAAGGAAAGATCTACTTTGACACATGATCCTTTTTCTGTCAAAGAGCATTTTGCTCTTCATGTCATTTTCATGACATCTGATCCCTTTGAATAAGGAAGGCTAGTTACTGGCTATGATGCAGAGTTGTCAGAGAGTCCAAACAAGGCTTTTATAAAAGCAAGGAACTAGTGGGTTCAAGAGAGTGCCAAAAAGGAGAGAATGAAAAGCAGTTTAGCAATAGCAGCAACATTCTGGGTCAAACAGGCTTTGCAGAGGTCAGAGATTCTTTTTCAGTCACTAAAGAAAGGATTGTGAGGAAGAAATAGGAATAATAAAGTTCAGTATGTTAATTCTTACCTGTCTGAAAATCTGCGCTGCATTAGTTCAGAAACTTTTCTTAGCTTGTTTGGCAGGTGGTAAAAATAAAGGTCTGAAATGGGAGAGGGTAGCAAACGTTTACTTGCAATGGTAGTTTCCTCTGAGTCTTTCATGCCAGCAGACATTTCAGGCAGCGTTGTTTTGAGAGACAGACTTCACAATCATTTTCAGTATATGTTTGAAAGAAAATTCAAACATTAGTGCAAAGACCTTCACTAGATGTAGTGGATCATTGGTAGATAGAAAAAATGGTAGAGGGATTGGAACACTCTTCAGTTCTCATTCCCTGGCTTGATCCTATCTTGTATTGCCTTTGGTGAAGGAAACACTATTGCCAAAAAAGCTTTCGTAAAAGTTACAATGCTTTTCTGTTGTGATATCAACTAACAACAGACAAGTTTAACCTCAAGGGAAGAGCTTAGCTACCTCAAATTCATAAGGCAGGTTAAATGAGTCCACATTGTATTTATTTTTCAACCATAGGAGGGTAGGTCTAGGTAGCTAAGTTAACTGTCATTAGTTTGGGATTAACTATGGAAATGCTGAAGATTCACACGGTGTATGTAATAACGCTCCATTTGTGAGTTTCTGGCGGTGTGTCTGGTGAGACATGTCCTTGGTGAGTCTTTTAATTTTTGTTATTGGCTAGTGTGTAAAGGAATGGATTTACTTCTGTTTGCAGGGTTTGTGCAGTGAGAATCACTGCAATTAAAGAACCTGTTGGAAAACATGAGCATGGGGCATAAGACTAGGAAGGAGACTGAAAATGTCTCATTATGTGAGAACTGGGAGTCCCATGTAGGACTGTGTGAGTCAGCAAGATGCCCTTACAGTGATGAAGCACTAACCACAGACTGGGTTGCACTAGCAAGCGCACAGCCAGCAGATCAGAGGAAGTGATTACTCCTCTTTAGTTGGCTGCCATGAAGCCACATTGGAGTCCATTATCCAAAAGCAAGTCCAGTTTTGAGTTATGTATAACAAGGTACTGACAAACCAGAGCAGAGGCAGCAGAGCCTGTGAGAAGGCATCAAAGATTTACATGAAGGTGCTGAGGCAACAGGGCTTGTTCAGCCTGCAGAAGGAAAGGGTAGGAAGAATTTGAATGCCATCTTGCATCTCAAAGAAAAGAAAGAGTGAGCCAGACTCTTCTCTGAGATTCACGGCAAAAGGGTAAGACTGCAACAGTAACAAGTTGCAGCTAGAAATTTTTTAGTTTGACATTAAAAAAATGTTCTTAAGTGGGAGAAGCATTAGACATTGCCCAGGGAATGATTCATGATTTTTTTCCAAGGAGACTGTGGGGTCTCCATGCTCGAATATTTTCAAAGCTCAGCTGCTCTCAGTCCTGAGCTATTTTGTTGAAGCTGAAAGTTATCCTTGCTTTGAGGAGGACATTGAACTAGGTGACCTCCAGAGGTTCTTTCCAAATGAAATTATTCTCTGATTCTGTGACCTAAATGAGCTGAACCAACCTTAAGCTGGTTCATCCTCATTTTGGAGGCGGACTGGAGCTGCAGAGCATGGTATCTCACCTCAGCATTTCTTGGCCTCACCTTCAGTTTCTGCAAGTTACAGGAGTTGGAAGAGAACAAGCACCTCAGAGCTCAAGCCACTCCCCCACTCCTCTCATACTATTGATAGTCTGTAACAGTGGTCATTTATTTTCTTGGTGGTTTTTTTTTTTTATTATTTATTTAAAACAAAGAAAGTACGCAGGTAGGCTCAAATGCGCTAAGAAGCAAGTTGAATTAAAATAGTTTTAACTATGATAGGAAGAAGACCACCCATTCTTTCTTGAGCTTTAACTGCACACTGAATGGTCATTAACATTTATCTCTACACACAAGTTTTTGATCAATGAGCAAAATAAGTAAAATGTAACAAGAACACATTATACCTCTATGAAAACTCTTAAGCTACTCCTGTGTTGTTTTCATTATCTCTGTAAATAATTGCCACAACAAATGTTTTCTTTTCCCATTTCTTCCATTAGCCTTCTTCCAAGTATATGAAAAAAAAAAGCACATATTTTTTAATACTGGTCTTTGGTGATGGTCTAACTTTTTACTGCCAGTACAAATAATTAGAGCAGTACTTCTTTCTCTTGCTAAAAGTTTTAAGTACTGTCATTGGAAGAATTATGTTCTAATTTAGGGATCATTATAACAATTAATATTCTTTATCATCAAGAAGTTTGTAGTATTTTTTTTTACAACTTCATTATAATAGACCATTTGAAGTACGGCAAAGCAATTCTAGTCCATGAAAAGAAAGTTTTTTGGCAGTGGAACAAATGATGAAAGAAATTGTAAAACAATTACCAACCTCATAGCAAGAGCTAGAGGAACTCTGCATCTCTAACACCCCTTGTGAACTTCAGGTTACCCATCATGTAGGGGTGAATCAACTATTACATCTTCAAAAATGCTTTTGGATGTACTGTTTCTGTCATTACTGAATGTGAAAATAAACCACCATCAGTGTTGTAAAACCAGAAGGTCACAGCACATCCTATGCCCATTGGACTCAGACGTGATGGCTTGGGCTTTGATTTTATATGTCCAGGTGGGATATGCATCTTTTGAACACTTAGGTCTGATTCTAATCTCATTCAAATTCAGTGGTGGTTATTTTAATAGTAGTAATCAGAGGGAGTATTTTATCCATGGTAGTTTTCACCTATTGAATTAAATCTTTTCTGAAAGTGCTGATTCACATTTAAACCAGGTGAGGTTTATCTGTCTCCCCATCGTTGGCATTCTGTATGAGTAATGTGTACACATATGTGATATCAAACTGCATGAGTGCAGATACAACTCCTCTAAACTCAGAGTTCAGTGTTTTCCTAATTACTTACAGACTATTGAGATGAAAGTGACAAGATCTCTTTTGTGTTAAACAAGAAGCTCACATTCTTCACTCATTAGATACTCTCTTCTTTCCCTCTTGATGATCACGGGCAACATTCTTGCAAACAGACATCCCAGTCCATCCCCCTCTGCAAGAAAGCCTTTGTAACTTGTGGTTGACCTAATTGTGCAGCGACAGCACTGCTGCTGCAAATCTGGGGAGATCCCTGGTACAACACTCATTTGGGCTTAGCAGTGTCTGCACCCTGAAGCAGCATATAGGTAAGAGCCAATTTAGGGCATTGAGGGACTCTTTCTAGTTTCATTTGTGGGTGAGATGTCCCACGGAGATTTTAGAATGACTTGTAAACCATGGGCCAATTTCTACAGCCCTTTCAATATCACACCCCACCTGAAGCCAGTGAATGGGGTCATATGTTACTTACATATTTGAAAACTCGGTCTTCTGAGGTACAGAAGTGTTTCAATAGTATGTTATCTGTGGCAGTTGTTACTTGTGTGTTCTGTCCTGAAATACTTGCTGAATACACTTTTTTAACCTGGATATGTCTGCACGAGGTCATGAAGATCAGAACCTGAAATTGTTATAGTGTTATGACAGAGAAAAGAGAGGCAAATGCTGAGATTTTTCTTCATTTGACCAACAAATAACCTCAGTAGCTGCCATCATAGTGATCACACTGTTTAGTGTAAGGTGGTTTTCTGCATGTGCATTCCCTCAGAAAAAAAAATAAAAAAAGCATGTAAATTCAGAATCACATCTACTCCTGGATTTTACCCTGTCTTCTATGTAGAATTAGGAAGTTTTATAAGGTATATTCTGGCTCCTGAAGTCAGGACCACTCAGAAAAGTTGAGGTAAGCTTTTTTCATGTCATGTATCATTACCCAGTAATGCCCATCCATCTTCAGTTTGCACCAGTGAAGACTTAATCAAGCATGTAGAAGGAAAAATAGTTCTTACTTAATCCATCAAAGAATGGCTCAAATTTAAAGCAGGGTATTTTAGTGCTGCTCTTAGCTGAAACAAGGTTGTTAACATGGCACAGAACCATCACAGTCATGTTTTATATATGTGCTTTCATGTTCAGACTAGTAGCCAACAACTCTGTTCAGCGCCATGCAATAACTGTTTTAAAAATCCATGAATCTTCTCAGTGAAGATAAAAGACCAGGAAGTGCTTTGACAAACCGATAGGCTTGAAGAAAAGGGGGCATTTTGGTTTTCTTGAGTAGAAAGATGTCTATTTGTAGTTCTGCCCTTCAGGATAAAACTGCTGTTGAATGAGATGGTTCTTATTCTGAACTGGGTGAATCTGCTGCCAAGATTATACATAACAGGGATCCTGTGGACCCTGGTAATAAGGGAATTTGTTTTCATTTTATTTGTCAATATGTGGGAACAGTGGACTGGGAGTGGGGATCCTGCCATAGAGTAGGGAGAGCTTTGAGTACTGTTACTACTACAGTAATACTGAGTAGGGCTGGGTGACCTAAAGGATCTAAATCCCTAAGCAGAAAGATGCAGGCAGGTGAGAAGAGGATGAGGAAATGAGAGAGACAGATAGGGGGGGAAAAGGCTGCCATCCTCCTGTCAGGATCTGGGAGTAGGTACTTTGTTATAAACTGCTGTGCCAGCTATAGTGCAGAGGTCATTTATGGCACCCAGGTGACAACAGATCTGGCCTGTAATATATAGAGGTCTCTTTGCATCAAGGTATACTGCATTGTGCATTATTTCAAAATCTCCCCATGTGCTTCCACTCTTCAACTTCCACTCTTTAAATTGATTTCTTTGCTATCCCACTTTGTCTGGGTTTTACTAATGTTTTGGTTGTGGGTTGTTACTGGGTTGGTTTCCTGGTTGTTTGTTTAAAAGCCAAGGTGGCCATATACTCTTACCTGTTTCTTCACTGTCTGTTTTTTGGGTGTTTTATTATTTGATGTTCAATGTCAAATGATTCATATTTGTGTTTCACGTTGGTGTTTTCCTAACTGTAGTTCTGTCATGAGCATACTCAAATCCATTCAGTGACACATACTTAGTTCCTGTAATTGCTGTTTTAAAATGGAACGATCTCTTGGATTAAATCTAGAATCCAGAACTAATGTTACAGAAAACAAGGTCAAAGAAATCAAATAACATTGCTTCCAAAGGTGCAACAGAGTCTTTGGATCATCTTCCATCATTAATATCAATGCCTGACAGCACTTAAAACTTTAATCATGATTTGCAGCCTTCTGAATTTTATTGCTTCTGCTGTCGGAAATCAATTTCAGTGCTTAATGGCATCTTGTAACCTCCATCAAGGAGACTATTGGCTTGATTTTTATTCTAGTTTTACTCAAAGCTTCACTGCTAAGCTACACCCTTATAAAATTATTTCTGTGACATTCTTTGACAAAGCTGTTTTCAGTTCTCTGGCTTAAAGAAAATACTTTTGTGCATACAAAATATTTCAGAAGTACTTCTCTCTGTTGATCATTTTTGTTGAGCTGTATTTTTCATGTCTGCTTCAAAAAGTTGTAGATTCTGACCCTAAAATATAGCGAAGTGTATGTTTAATCTTAGTCATGCTTACAGACTTTGGACTTCTCATATAATTAACAGCCACTGCAATTGTTTGGAATATCAGACCATACACTGATGTTTAATCTTTCTTTTGGTTACTGAGGTTGAAGAAGAGAATGGAGCACACTTTATAATTCCAAATTAAACTTTTAGATTAGTCTTTCTTGATTCCTTTTGATCAGGAGAAGCATGTTTGTGCTTGATTCTGTCTTTCGTCACTCAATAATTTCAGTCATTGAAATTATTGACCTTGTTGGATTTCCCCTTTAATGGCATAATTGTATGATGAAGTCTAGAGTACATTTCTTAATGGAAATTAAAAAAAATTGTATTTTTTACAAAAAATACCCCAAAAGACAGTAGCTCAAAGGAACCAAACTAAAACAAAATATGAGAAATTATACTGTGTCTAATCTTCTGTCAAAATTTTCAGCTTTTAATACAATTGAACATGCAAAGGGCATATCCCTTAATCTCCTTTATAAGTGACTAAACATTGGAGAAAGTCTCTGCTTTAAGCATGATACTGTCTACTTTTCTGTACACTTATTAGTAGATTTTATGTGCTTTAAAAAACAGACAATTGTTATTCTCCTGCTTAACACAAAATTGAAATTGAAGGGTGGTAAAATAAGTGACACCCAGTGGGCCAGCAGTAGATCTAGTTTACCAATTCAGTGTCCTGACAGGGAAATACTGCCCATTTTTACCTTTATAGAGACTTCTTATTAGAAATATAATTACTTGTTTGGCAAAATGGAAGAGGAATAATGAAATTATGTTGTCAGAAGAAATAACAGAAGTGATTTCTTGAACTACATAATTTAAACTTGGGTCTAATTCTCCAAGAAACTGTTCCTGGAAAGTTATTGCTTCACAGAATTAGGGAAACTGATTTGCTATGAAAGTTATAAAACCCAAGCTGCACAGAACTGGCATAGCAATAAAAGCAAAGGACATAATTTTTGTCACTTTTCAAATCATCTTTATCTTACATACAAATACTGAGCTCCCTCCTACCATTTCGTATGTATTTCATGTGGGGATTTTTCCAATTACAAAGGAATAGCTCTCTGATTTATGTACTGATGTCTTTCAGCTAACTTTCCTTGCTGTATTTCATTTAGAGAGCCTGCTGTCTACACGTGATAATGTTTATGTAGTGGATGACAGAGTTCTGGAGCTATCAGAGGTGGAAGAAACGGCATCAGAAAGCAGCTGTTTTGCATCTGAGGACACCGCAGAGGACTCGGGTGTTGTGAGCTCCCCGTCTGACATTGTATCTTTGGATTCACAAAATGACAGTATGAAGCTGAGAGACATCAAGATGGTCAATGGCTACAGGGACTCAGCTGAGGCGGATGCAATGTACGGCGCAGAGACGTGCCCTGTGAAGAACGCCTCCTGCAATAGCATGGGATCTGACAGTGCTCCACAGAGGTAAATGTTTACTGGCCAACCTCTCTTGGAAAATGTCTTGCATGTTGTCCTGGTAGGGAATCATTCAAGAAAACCAACTTATATTTTCTTCTGCTCTTTCATAAACCAGTACCATTGCCAAGTGACTCCTCCCAGTGGAAAGCTCACTGCCAGATCCCCTCCAGTGACATGCTTGTAGCAACAGGCAAAGGTCACTTTTTTGTTTGAACTTGTAGTTACATTTCTTGCAAAAGACCGCTGCCCTCCAGAGTTGACTTCTTCAAGAAGTCTGAAATCATTTTGTTACAGTTTGGTTTATATTGGACTTCTGATAGCATCTGGAGTGTTTAAAATGTTGCTATATAGTGATCCAGAAAATGGTATGCCAGTCATACAATGGAAAATTCAAGCCACTGAAAGCTAGGTGGAAAAGGATTGTAGGCAGTGAACTTTGGAGACTGGTTTGGGAGCTTGCATGCATCTACATATATATTCAACTAATGCTAACCTCCACTGGCATTATACCTAGGGGTGGGTTTTTTTCAGCATACTTCCTTTTTTTTTTCCTTTTTTTCTTTTTTTTTTCATCACAAACAAACATTTTTCTGCAGTTTTTGCAAGAAAATACAAGAACGTGGAATTTAACTACAAACTGCCTTCAAGCACAAATTACTCTGACACTGTTTGCCAAAACTCACATAGTTGGTGGCAGGGCTGCAAAGAGAACCCAAAATTTATAGGACTTTGCAAATACAAACTGGCTAAATAGGAAGCTGTGCCTCCAGCAAGGAGGGTGGCCTGGTAATACTGACAGGGATCCGCTCTGTGTGATCCTGCAGAGTCATGGGACAGGGGCCAGAAATTCCTCTGAATTCTCAGTTGACACAAAGTCTGTGCTTTCTGGTCTCTCTCCATTCAGCTGCTAATCTGTAGCCCCTTCATAGGAGCATGTATCATGACCTAGTTATTTCCTTCCACACATTTCTGAGTGAGAACTTCATTTTGGATCATGCAGGGGGTGATAACTTAGCTATAAACTAAGCCAAAATCAGTATTTAAGCAATTGGAATGATCTCAGGGTTTTTCTTTATCCATCAGTATCAATGGGGACAAGGTCAAGCCTCGCTTAGATATATGCTCAAAAACACATTTTTCTCGTGATTTGTCCTTTTGCAGTGTCTTAGCTCCTGATGCAGTTTCTATTGAAAGGATTAGATAGGCTAGTGTTGTAAGTGCAATTACAAGTTCAGGCGTGATCCAAAAAAACAACCCATTAATTTCAGTAGACTTAGATTTGTCCTCGTGAGATAAATAGGCTATCCCAGCTTTCCTTGAAATGCAGGATCTAAACTGGTTAGAAAAACGCATATGCATGTTCAGTGAGGGAGGAAGAAGTTAGCATTTTGTTGAGCAAAGATGTCAAAGCAAAACTCTGTAATAACAATATTAATCATCTACAATTTGGGGGGAACTTTTTCTGTTTTTTTAATCAATTAAAAGATTGACCATTCATCATTGTGACATACTCCCTCTTGCAAGTCAGTAAGACTCTATCTTTCACTTCAGCCAAAGATACATATTCTTTACATTGCATTTAGATTTACCTTTGCCGCACAAACACGCAAATTTTTTCTTGTTGGAAAGAGTGCACATAGAAGAGACAGCGGGAGGTTTCATAAGCTGTCCAGCAGCCTAGGGGTCTTGCTGAGCCGAAGGAGTGGAAGCTGGAAGGATAGTGTGGTGTACCACCCATTGCAGTCAGGGAGGTAGGAACCCCCCGTGCTCAGCTGTTGCGAGGCCAGTGCTGCATGTCCAGTCCTCGGCCCCCAGTTCAAGAGAGAGGCTGGCAAACTGGAGAGGATCTAGAGGAGAGCCACCGAGAGGACTGGGGCACTGGAGCACGCGGGATGAAGGTGAGGGGAAGCAACTGGGTTGTTAACCTTGGGAAAGTGGTGTGGCTAAGGAGGGACCTGACTGCAGTCTTCTAAGCAAAAGGAGGACTATGAAGCTTCTCAGGGATACACTGTGAAAGAACAGGAGGCAACTGTCACCAGCTGCTCTAAAGGAAATAAAAATTGAATATAAAGAGGAAATTCCTTAAATTGGGAACTGTTAAGCAGTGAAAGAGGTTGCCCAAAGAAGTCAAGGAATCTTCATGTCTGGAGATTCTCATAACTCTGCCAGAAAAGCAGCCTGGTGTGGCTTTGAAATTAGCTCTGCTTGGAGCAGGAGGTTGGGCTAGGCTCTCAACTTCATTTTTTCTGTGATTTTGTCATGCTAAATATTCTGTATTTATCTAATATAACCATAATTTAAAGAGTGGTTTGAGGCTGAAGTAGAAGGCAGTTGTTTTTGTTTGGGGAGTGCTGTTATTTTTCATAAATGCTATTTATTTTTTAAGCTCTGGGGTGGCAAAATTTCTTCAGATCAGCTTTAGTGTATAGCAAAAATTTATTTGCAATGTATTTTTATCTTATGTCAGCAACCACTTAGATTGACATAGCAATGATGCTGATGGTAATATCTTTAAAAATGTTATGCTCTGAATGTGCCAGTAATATTTGAAGATAAATCCAGTTCCACTCCTAACCTATCTTTATAAACAAAACAGATTTGAAAATTGTGCTCCTCTAAATATTTTGGATGTCAACTTATTAAGTTTTTAAACCCCATTTCCTAAGTGTAGAGGGAATAAAAAATAGTTTTTTAAACCTATTTGCATGAAATTCTTGTTTTAATCAGATATAAATCACTTTTGAGTACAATTTTGAGTGCAGCCAAATTTGAAGAACATCAGTTTCAACTTCCACTGCCAGAACAGCTGGCATCCCACTAATAAAATGTGTTGGGAACTCTGAAATTGTACATAGTTCTTTGATGAATGGGCTACTTTCAGGACCAAAACAGCCTCTTAAATCCCCAGACAAGTGAAAATGTACTTCATGTGAGTGATTGATACCAAGCTATACAGAGTTTTAAATATATTTCATAAGATACAAAACTGAAAGAAAAATTTTACACACCGAGTTTATTAATTCCTTTCCATCTTCTTCTTGGTACACTAGTGATCCATGCAGCAGGATCTAATTGAATTCTAAAGGAAGATAAGAACAAAGAAATTAGAAGGACATGTTGCTACTGTAAAGTAACAATGGTTAGCAGCAATGAATCTGAGTCCGCCTTGAATATGAGTGCTACTGAAGCCAGAAATTTTATTTAGTGACTAATTTGGCCAAGACTTGGGAAAAAAAGTTAATAAAAGTAATGGAAACATTTAGCTTGTCATTTTAAATTGTAAAACTGACTAAAACTTGGGCTTTTCACTCATTAAAATAGCAAGTTCCTAAGGTTTTATAATGCTGTGCACTAAAATTATGTTGTCCTCTGTGGGTTTTGAAAAGTACTCTTAAAGTGCAAGCAAATTATATTTGGAGTGTGAAGGGCTATAAAGAGGTCCAGGTAGGGTTTTGCACATGCAAATGTGAAGAACTGCAGTGAAAAGCAGAATCAAGCCCAGAGTTCTTAACTCGGTTTCATCCAAAGGCTTAGCCTGTGCTCCAGATCAAGAATATTTTGCCATGTTGCTTACTTTAGTTAATTGTATGTTTAGTTTTAAATTCATTTTTCTTCAAGTTTCTGGAGTTGTTTTCTAGATGTCCTGGGTGGTCTCTGTGTGACTGGAATGCCTGATAGCATCAGAATATCACAGCAGAGTCTTTATCTGCTGAAGTCAAGGAAACTTGTGAGCATTTAAGGATATAGTCTTCAACATGCAATAGGTTTGTCAGCACACAGCAGGCTAATAGTACATCCGGGTCAGAAACAGCAGCTACAACGGGCTTCGCACACACAGAAATGACAGCAACAGCAGAGCTCAAGTCCCATTCAGTTTCCAGAGCACAGAAACTTCTAAAAAAAGGTGCATAAATTCTAAAGTTTCCAGGCTGGGGTCTTTGCTCTGTGGTTTTGTTTTCCAGTATGTGGGAGCAACTTGCAAGTGCACTGTTTTTTAGGATTCTTATTCAAGCAATAGTAATCTAAATACACATATTAGTTAGCAATTAGAGTATCAAAGCAAGTGTCAAAACCCTCTACCTTTAGCTCTGCCTCTAACCTGTTAAACCATCTGCCCATGGTATCCCCTTCTGCCACTGACTGTATTTTTATGATAAAATCCCTAACACAGCTATCATATCTTATGATACATTCATACAGTCCCTGGTGGAACAGAATCCAGACCTCAGCTGGAGGTGCCAAGGGTTAAACCATATAAATAGTTGACTATATGCAACGTTTGGCTGCGAATGTTTTAATATTAACTGCTGACTCTGAACATTGTACTACATAGTTCTCTTTATTCATATCCTTTCTTACGGTTGATGTCTTTGTGTTATGTATCTGTTCACCAAATTTTAATATATAGTGTTAAATGAGTAACAAGAAAACCACAGAGAAGCTGAAATGTTGCTTATGTAGCAGTAAGTACATCTCATGATCTCACAGTGTTGCAACCCTGTCCTCCCATACCCCCTCTTTTCCCATCCCTTGTGTGGTGTCATCACGCAAGCTCCTAGGGGCAGGGATCAGACAATTTTATACGCCTGTAAAGCATCATGCACACCTACTGTCTGGAACTTTATAAATAATTACACATTAAAAATTATGTTAAAATAATATTATTAGGGATGCTAGGTCACGTGATCAAAGTTAAGTAACTTTAATACTACGGCTCTCTGTGTAACCTTAGATTCCCCCCTTTAACCTTAATTTTCCCCCTTTTGTACAGCATGATAACATCTCTAGTTAAAGTGATTGTGCTCAATTTTGTTTTATTTTCTTTCTAAGTTTCAAAGTTCAATTAATAAAACCAGTATACTACTATTCACTCAGTTCAAATGCTCTTCTGAAAAGAGGATTATTTAATTTCCTTTTGCTCTTTTTGTCTTGCTTGTCACACTGGTATCCATGTGCCATGCAGACTTTAATTCCTCTCTCTGCACAGTGCTCATGTGATATGAAGAGGTGTCATTATCCTGTTTCAGGGAAGGAGAGCGGATAGGCAGAGTAGGGAACAGTTGCACCATGCAGCACCAGCTTTTTTCAGAGGACTGAGCATTAAATGGCATTTCATATATCAGAATGCAGCTCTGCTTTTCTTCCAAACTCTGTTTTTGGAAGACAATTAAATATTTTGGCTGAAATAAAATAATAGTGTGATTGCAGGCATGATATAGATTGTGATTTGGACTGGCACCTGGAAAAGATGTGGAGTTTCTCAAATTTATGAGCAATTGAAATCAGGGCTTTAAAAGGGTCTTAAGACTGATTGATCCCACTGGCCTTTCTCAAAGTAGGATAAACACTTTAAAATACAAAACCTTTTTTTTCTAAATTTTGAAAATATTTTGAATGTATTTAAATGTTTAAAAAATAGAAGTATTTTAAAATCTAAAGGGAACTTTGTAGTTATAAAGCTAAATAAATACAGCCTTGTGTGGGACAAGATAAAATACCTTCCAAAGGTCTGAAAGGGATTTTCCCCTCCCTTGAGTGTCTGTATCAGTAGCCATGAGAGAGGAATATTTTTTCACGTACAGCTAGTGGAGGACATAGAGTGGGGGTGGGGGAACCCTCCAGAGATCAGTTCATGCTGTGGGTCTGGACAGAGATAATCCCATTTCCTCCTTTTCTCTTGGAAGAATTTGTTACCTTTGGCTCTGGTTGGGGTTGCTGAAGCTACTGGGAAGAGAAGAGTCCTCTTAGTTACCAACCTGAGAAGTACTTGCTGTTTGCTAGTAAACTGTAAGGGTTTTGATGAGATAGTTTAAAACAAAAGCTTGAAACAATAGGAGTGGGTGAAGTTGTTCTGCTTAATTTTCAATGCATTCAAATGAAATGTTACAGGGTTTTGTATTCCACTTGGGAAGGACAGAAGGGAAGGAGAAGACAGTAGCTGGAGAGAACTCGGTGGCCAAGCTGGTCAGAGGAAATAAAAATAGTGAGTGGCAGAAGGCAGACAGGAAGGAAAGAGAAAAACTGCAATGAAAAATTCTGTGCACAAACACATTCTATGTAATTAGGTTTGTCACTTGTAACTATCTCTGAGAAACAGGAGAAAGTTTTATTCTGCTATTTCTTGATAGATCTTATTTTAACTGGATAGGCACAAGTTTTATCTTTTTGAAAGCAGTTTTAAGGGGTAGGAAGGGAGAGAAAGGGTTAACGTGAAAGGGAGAACTTCAGGGTTGAAAAATTATTTAATTAAGACCCAGATGTCTGACAGATTTGCAAGCCTCTACTTCTTACATAGTTTTCCTTCCTTATCTCTGGCTTTTCCTTTCCCCTTGTTCCAGAAAACTCTTTAAATTTGGAAACTCTCATGCACTTTTTGCTGGCAGATCTTCATGGAGGGAAGATATTAAGGATATTATGGTTAAGTAATAGATACAGTCATTATAGAGCAAAAACACAGATTAGCCTTTCTGTTAAACCCATCCACTGGAAAAATGCTCTATGCTTTGGAGCTGTAGAATATTTTAAATATTAGAGAGCAGTTTGAGTTGTTAAAGGTGTAGTGCTGACTTCTGGAGAGAAAGGCTCTGGTCCTTGTTCTGTTTCTAATTTTTTTGTGGAAACCAAGAGAAGTTACTTAACTGTGCCACCTTTTAACTTGCAGTGGTATATTGCACAGGTGATGGGGCTGTATTAAGTTTTAAATCATGCTAGTCCATTTTCCTGACTATTTCGGGCAATGCCGTCTGCCTGCAGGCTTCCCTGTTGAGAAGCTGCTGGCAGAGACCCGCATGGGGAGGAGGGAGAGGGGGCACACTTCCAGCTGTATAGCAACTACGAGCTGCTGCTTATGCAGCAAGACCCTGGAACTGACATATGTCATGGCACTCTGGAAGCTTAAATCACCCTGGTATGTAACAGTCTTAGAGATTTCTAGCATTAAAACACAAAATGATACTATGCAAAGGCATATTCGTTTGCATTCTGTTTAGATTCTTGACCAGTAACCATGGAGGAGAACTGTTAAGAGGACCATAAACCCACCTGCTACTGAAAAATTACTTGATTTTCCTCCTTACCTATATTTGCAAGTTCTTATTGTTAATTTGGTGGTCATATATCTGTAGACACTGCTGGACTTGTGTATTACAGAATTGAAAAAATAGTTTAATTCAATCTCTGATGATTTTTGTTCAGCACAGGTACAAATGCAGTATAAAGACCCTTGTGAGTTTGATGTAGCCCAACAGAACTAGAAAATGAACACAAACTAAAAGATTAAGAATGGAAATTATACCCGTACCTTGCTCTCAAAAACATGTGCAGCTTTTTTTTATTGCTCATATGAAAACATAAAAAACAAGGTTATCTGGCATTCAACAGAATACAACCATGTGCTTTTTTCCCTTTTCTAAGTGCCTGCCACTCTTAAGAAATCTTTCATCAAAGGCAAGTGATGACTTTGCTATCTCACCAGTCCTAAGTTTATTGTTCAGTTTACAACTTTTGAATTTTAACAGACTGGTTCAAAAATTATGCTCCAATTTTCAGGAGGCAGTAGAAATGGACATTATCACTGGTCAGGTCATGACTTGGGTGACCAGAGAGTTCAGCACTTATACTAGCTCTTCTCCTGCTGCTCTTATATTTCTTCCTTGAAAAGAAATGGAGGGAGAAATCATCTAGTCGAAGAAACGCAAAGAATGGAAAAATGGTCCCTAAGATTGTGTTAATCTGAACACAGTTAAGTCCACTTTTGAAGAATACTTTGCTACATCACTCACAAAAACAAAGATATAAACACCCTGAGTTTGCTTAATGCCATCTTTCTGGCCTAATTGAATAGTTTTCAAACAGCTTCAGCCATATGTCCTACCACTTAAAATCATTCAGCATCAGTTTTGTCTTTAATACCCAATTTATATAGCCAAGGTAGAAGCATTTCTCTTTTCAGCATTTGTGCAAGTGGTCTGTATCATGGATTTATTTTAAAGAGGACAAATTTGGATACATACAGATGGATTAATGTAATTCCTCAGTATCAGACGGGGCGGACTGTCAGAGCTGGGAGGGGAGCCTGGATGCTCCAAAGTCCAGTCTGGAGTAACCATATCAGGTTTTCCATGTTGGTCAATCCCTCTTAGCTGCCCCAGACACATGTGAGAAGCTAGATGCTGAACTGTCTTGTAGCTGTTCCTAATTCTTACTGCACGATGTGCCTGCCTACATTTCACTTATTTGCAGTGGGTCTGTCTTTCTTCCCCAGCTACTAACAGATTCACAGGAGTCCATTCTCAAGTCTTTCAATGCAGCAAATACTGTGCAGAGTGAGATTTCAAATAACACACAGTTAACCTGAGACATGTCTACTGCTGTTTCTTGTTGCCTCCTACCACTCAGGTAGGACGTGGGTTTCCCTGTCTTCACATTATGATGTCTTGAATATCCTACAGCATTTAAAATGGCACCAAGTGCCTGTGTTTAGATGATTGAATGTCTTCTTTGGTCCCTTCCCTGCAGTTTATGTGGGTCTGTGTTGTATTTGAACAGTGATGGTGGGAGATGTGGCCTGTACCTCTGGTACCATACATGAGGCTCACCCGAACTCCCAGGAAATGCTCAGAGAGACTTGGGTCAGTCATTTACAGATCCATGAGTAAAGCTGATGTAACTACAACAAAATGGCAGCTTCTCTCATTGCAAATCCCGTGCTACCACTGGTTTGGGTGGTGGGTTGTTTTTTTTTTAATGCAGCTTTTCCAACTAGTTTTATTGGAGTGTTTTCTCTCTTTCTTAAAATGTAAACTTTCTCATAAATGTCTGTCTCCCACGGCACTAATTTGGTAAAATGCTGCTGTAAGTTTCATTTTGTCTCCAACTGTGCAAATGACTGTTGAGGAGCAATTAGGCGTTGTAGCCTGAACTCAGTGGAACATTAAATGCTGTAGTTTAGTAGTCACTTTGCTCCATTCTGTGCTCTTGCACAAATCTCTGCTAATCTACATAAGTAATATGTGCACAGGCCTCTAGGAGCTGAGCACATTTGCCATTTTGAGTTTGGACTACATACTCACCAGTGCTGTCTTTTTTAGCACCTCATGTTTTACCAAAAAGGCAGTATAAAGGTTATCAAGTTCTTCCCAAAGACAGAAAAATAAACTTAAAAAAAGAAAAAAACCATGTATGGGAAAATACCACTGGTAATGTTTATCCAGAATGTAAAACATGGTATCAGAATAAGTCGTATTTTTCTTGGATTCTGGCCAAAACAGAGCTGTCAACAAAAGAAAAGTGGATAGGGTGAGAAGGGAGGAAGGCTATGGAAAAAAAAAAATTAGAGGCCCTTTTGTTTTCCTTTTCCTGTGAGAAAGAGTCTTCTTAGACATATTTGTAAGTCATGTGAGCTACTGGAAAGTACCAGACGTTCACCTCACAAAATGCATATCCCGTTTTAAAATCCCTATGATAAGAATTTTAAGAAAAACCCTTGTGGCTTGCTTTGTAGGTGAGTTTGGAGACGCCTTGAACAACAGCCCTTCTAGAGATTTAGAAATGCAAAGTCTGCTTTTTCTGATGCTCCTTCTGTAACAGCAAATAAGAATCCTTTCATTTTCACTGTAGTGGTCTCTTTCCTTCAGAAAAATTCTGTGAATTGTATATTATTTTCTCAGTTGTCTAGATAAGAAGATGGAAGCAGAGATTGAGAGGCAAATTATGTGTGGCCACTGCATAAGTGCAGCGGATAATGAAAGAGACCTCTGATGATTGTTATGCCCAGCAAAGAGAGACTAATTTTGCTGTAAGGAGTTATTGAAAGATTCCCACTGATAGATGTGAGAAGAACTGGTCAGTGCAATATGCCTATACTGTGTTTGAAGTCAAGGAATGCTTGTTCCTGTCCAAAATATGTTTTTCTAGACAAATTGCCCATAAAGTTCTCAACTCAATAGTTCCTTTTATTTCCTGTTAAAAGCCCAGCACAGACAACCTTAGTAATACAGATTTTGGCTGTATTATTTAACAGTCAGGCAATAGACAGAAAAATATGATCAGGCAACGAAAAAGTGGTGAGCTGGCATAGCCTTTTTGGAATTAGGTCTTGTGACATCCAAAGTTTTGGAAGCAACTTCTCCACAGTAACTTAGAGACAGATTGCCGCTGTGTGTCTCTTATTTGCCTTCATCTGTGTACAACTATTCCCCCAGACCAGCTTTGTAAAGAGGAAAGTGGTATTTGCCTTCCATGCTGGATAGACCTGTTGTTTAGCTGGTGCACAGTTTGAGCAGTTCTCCTGTTGAAAATGCTCTGAGTTCGCAAATAAATTGCTCTAGAATACACTTGTAGCAGAGTATTTTTTAATAATTTCATAAAACTTTCCACTGCAAAAACAATATGAATTTTTTTCAGTTCATTCTTTCTGCCATCTTCAAGTTGGGAGTTTTGTTTGACAGTTTTCTCTCCCAATCCAAGTGCTGCAGTAAATTTAAATCTTCTTGTCAGGTTGCTCAGATGAGTAATCTCGGGCTGTGTGTGTGTGTGTGCGCACCTCAGGGTACGGAAGGACCGCCGTTTTACAGGGCCAATTGCCTCCTCTGGAGACTTCAGCTGATTTGTGCCACCATTCCCGTTAATCCGTCACAGGGAAAAGTCAGTTTATCATGAATCTTTTACTGTGGGTGTTGAGCCTGAGCATCATTCATTTTGGTTTGTGGGGATGTTCAGAACCTGTCAAAGCTCAGGCCAATGGCAGATATTTGAACAAATTGTATTCTGGTCGCAGAGCACTATGTCTCTTCCTCTGTATTTAAGCAACCAAGACAGAATTCTCACTTAGATTCCAGTTTATGAAACCACTTAGGCACACATGAAGCTTCGCTGTCTTGAATTAATCCCATCTGTATGCTCAGGTACACAAGAATGTGTGTATGACAGTTTTGGAAGGCTTCCTTGAAGGTGGACTTCTTTTTTTAACCTTTTTTTTTCCATTGATCCCACATACATGAACTCAGCTTTGTGAGTGCAAGCAGTTTAGATACAAGTAGAAGGGTTGGGCTCCAAGACTGCTAAAAAAGGCAAAAAGGAGAGGTGAATGCTAAATAAATAAATAATGAAGGAAAATAAAATAAAATAAAATACCTGATGCTTCAACATGTGCTTTCAGTTGCTTCTGCAAGGGGAAAATCAGACAATCAAATAGCAAAAAAGGAAGCTGCATTGTTGGACATAATTTAAATCAATGTTAAGAAACATCCCTGCATTTTTATTTATCTTCAATGGCAGCAGAAAAAATGGCATTTTCAGGCATTACCATTTGTTTGGTAAACTACAAAAAAAAAAAAAAAGTGTCATCCATTACTGTATCTGTGCTATTAAGGGTTTTATCTTGAAAAAGGCAAACCTGTTTTGCCTGACCAGAGTTAGTTTAAGTGCGACTAGAATGGAAAATTACCTTTTCAATAGGCTAATCACAAGGGCAAAACTTAGATACAGTGTCACAGGCAGTGACATCTTAAATTCAGGTGAGATAACTGGAAAAAATTAATTGCCCAATGTGAAATCCTAGTTTCAATGAGTTAGATAAAAACATTCTGCTGATCATGATTTTATTTTCTGGTTTTTAAGTTTTTTCATGTTTTGTAACAGATTGCCGTACTTTTTTTTAATTATTTTAGCTATTTTTGTTAAGATTTTTGTTAGTTTCTTTTTCTTTTTTTTCTTTTAATAAGCTAAGAAAACACTTGGCGCTTGTTTTGATTTCCAGCTTGGTTTAGATCATTGTACAGCTTCATCAGATTTCTGGCGAAAAAAGGCCCCTTTTTATGTTTCATTAGAAATTACCCTCAAAGGATTTGTTTCTCTTTTCTCCTTCCCTCCCACCCCTCAGGATGCAGACTGATTGTCCAGCAGTACTTTAGCTGGATTTATTTTTCATTACCATGCAATTTTTATTTAATTAAGGTGCAGGTATGTTGGTACAGTGGGTGCACAGAGTGGCTAGTGGTCCACCTTAAAATTGTATGGATATGCAAAACTTTTGTCTTGGCATGTGCGCTGTTTCTGCAGTCCAGCTGAAGTGTGTGATTCACAGTGAAGCCAAACCATTTCTTAGTGACAGGCTTTGCTAACCCTAATTTTTGATTTTCAGCACACTGAGTATGCTTAGGCACCACCAAGATCCTTCCTAGATGCGGGTGTGTCAGTATGGTGGTGTGTCTCTCAGGCTACATATATTTCATACTTTAGGCAATGAGTTTCAGAATGCCAGTGGAACCAAAGGGCTGAAATTATAAAGTGTTTCAGAGAAATAGAGCAAATCAAAAAAGAACGGGACGGACCCATTCTTCTCTTTCCTTTAGCAGGCAAGATGAAGCAATGTCTTTGGCTAAGCATGAGAAGGAAGATACATCCATTGCAGCACAACTCCAGCAGACTTTGGCTGACCTGGATGAAGATTTAGAAGGTAGGAAAGTGTGTTACCTCTGAAGTACAAAAGAGAGAGAAATAGCCAGGAGATGCAGAATTATCAACTGGACTCTGAGGCATTCTGTACGTTTCTCATTAGGATCAATGGGAACAGCTTACAGGTCTGTGGCAGAATGTGGTCCATGCAAAGTGGTTGCTCTCACTTTCCTTCAGGAGCAGCTGCACTTTAGAGGCTTGCACTGAATGTTTATTCTAACTGCATATCAAATCATCATTTTATTTCAGTGTCCCCTACCAAAATAAAGATGAGCAGCAGTTAATGGATGCATTTTATAGACCAAATTTGGTATAATTTCATTGACTTCAGTGAAGCTAAATCAGTTGTGAATTTAGGTCTGTGTTTAATGAGCAGTGCCTCTGTTTTGTATTTTATCATAACGAAGTGGAAAAGGATGGGACATTTTTGTACCGAGTGCCTCCTCTGTGTTAACAAGCATATTTAAAAGTTAAAAATGGAAAAGCATGAAACAGTGGGAAGAGAGAAAATGGCATATTGTGCTCCTCTTTTTCCTACTGTGAATTAGAAATAGTTCTCTATTATTGGTTTGTCAAAAATTGGCATTGAATACTTTTTTAAAACTTCCCATCTTTATTTTAGTACTTCTGCAGCTGACTTGATTCCAATTTGATTTATTGTGAGTTCTCTAACATGGCAATTCCTTAGCTTCTGTGTTTTAACTTTTGATTTACACCAGCAAATCTGAAAGGATAAAAAGATTTAAGCTTCTTGCACAATGAGGCTTTTGGAGTCACTGGTAATAAAGGGTGAGAGGAATGAAAGAAAAATAAAAGTCCTGTTTCTTTGTTTTCTTGCTCAAGGAAATCCTTCAGCTGGGCTGTTATTACTAACCTGGTCTGGGAAATATGATTTGGAGTTGCTTGCTGTTTCTCAGAAATGTTTCTCCTTTGGAGTCATGCAGTAAAAATACACTGAGATAAGTTAGTCAAAGATAAGGTATGAACAATAGATGAAATCCTGCTTTCAGAAGTATTTGTGTTTCCCACTGGCTGAAACAGGAGGACTTCAGGAATATTTGGCTGATCTTAATCAGCAACCAGACAATAAGAAGGATCCAGACCTCTCTTTTTTTCATAATACAGGCATACAAATATTCCTGTTACTTCTAGTGTAACAAAAATATATGGTCTATTTAAACTTGTGCTAGCTGCCTGTGTAATGTAAAGTCATAGTGCCTAAATACTGCCAATATGTAACATTCTATGTATATTTTGCAGCAGTGGATGATGTAAGTAACTCTGACTCCGACTACATCAGTGAAGCATTGAACCCATATATAAGAAAAGTTGAGGCTGCCCAAGATGTTTCCACTTCCGTTCCAGTAACAGTCATAGATGATGCTCCAGAAGTTAGCACCTCTAACTCAGATGAAAAGCAAGAAGTGGAGATGAAAGTTCCACAAAATATCTCAACTGACTCTGTTAATACAGGATACTTCACAAATAAAAACAACAATGCAGGTTCCTTTGATAAGGGACACACAGATGGTGGAGCTGTATGCGTATCCAAGGACCTAATACATCAGCAACCATCTGAAAACGAATTCAGCCACTTGCCTGTGGAACAGCGGAGAGATATGTTTGAATCTCTCACATCCTCCTTTGAAAAAAAAAGTGAAAAGAACTTAAGACTGGAACCCTCTCCCAAACATGGTGTGAAGTCTGAGGAATGTATATCTAAACTGAGTCCATCTCACTCCAAGACCACAGCTGAAATCAATACAGCAAAAGAGAAGATAAATCCATTTAATGAACATAGTAGCAGGGAAAGATCTCTGAAAAAAAGTAAATCAGAATTAGAAATCAAATGGCCACCAGCAAAAAAAGTGGAAGTAGAAGAAGTCCCATCAACACCCACATGGTGTCACCGTGCCCAGAATTCAGGATCAAACTATGAGCCTAAAATGGGTTTGACAACCTTTAAAGTTGTCCCTCCCAAACCTGAAGTAAGACATTTCGATAGAGGGGTTTCACTCTCCACTGGTGCCATTAAGATAGATGAACTAGGCAACCTTATAGGCCCAAACAGTGGTGTTAGTAAACATATACCAGGTTCTTCCTCTGATGAAAGTGAGGAAATTCATATTGGGAAAGTGAAGGCATTCTGGAGGTCAAGTTCTATGGAAAAGCAAAGTGATGACTCCACTGAGCATTTTCCTAAAAAGTCAGCGGTCACTGCAAACTCTAAGCCCTTTACTGTAAAACATGAACAGAAATCTGTCCTTCTTGCAGCTCCAAAACCTGTAGCACCACAAACTGTTATTAGCCAGGTAGCTGAAAGACAGTCTGAGAATGAAAGGACCAAGCTACCTCTTCCAGTTACACAGTCTCAGGTAACATCATTATCAGCCCCAACCATTAATAAGGACAAGCTGGAACTTCCATTTGTAAAGCCACATAGGAGAACTTCCAGTCAGTATGTTGCCTCTGCCATTGCAAGACACATCAATGCAACTACCTTTAAGTCTGATTCTATGGAATATCATGAGAAAGATCAAAACAAGCAAGGGGCAGGAGAAATTAAGACTGAAACAGAAGTTTCACCAAAAAGATGTATTATTGTGGCCAAATACAGTCCTGTGGATGCAGAACCAGCAGAAACAAGAGAAACACTTTCAAGTATTTTTACTAGCAGTGAAAAAGCATCCCACAGGTTTACACCTGATGGTAATTCTGGCATGGAAAACAAAGTAGTTAATATCAGGGCACCAAACCAAGCAACTCCTCTGAGTTTCTATAAAAAGAATGGCAGTGTCCCAGTTACTAAATCCTCTTCAAAGGATAACAACGGTGCAGAAGAGGATCGAGGCTTAAACAGCAAACAAAGTATAGCAGAAAAAAAGGCACGTCTCATGTTTGACCAGAAATGTGAGACTTTGACCTACACTAATTCAGGCTCATCTCTCAAGTCTCCTGAACTCCAAGGAGTCCCATCATCTTTCAGTTCATCTTTGCGAGTCACTAAATGGCCTCCTGCTAATGGTGTGCAAGTTAGTTCATTTAAAGCTTCACCTGAGCTAAATGGTGCACCAGCAAGTGCAGAGTCAGAACAGGAGGATAAACCTGATGATTTGGATATTAATGCTGTCAGTGAAGTGGATGTTAGTGTGCAGACCAATATCTTTGGACCAAAGAAGAAGTTCAAACCTGTTGTCCAGAAACCAGTTCCAAAAGACACGTCACTGCACAGTGCCCTAATGGAAGCCATTCAAACAGGAGGGGGAAAGGAGAAACTCAGAAAGGTAAAGTGGAAACATTTTTTAGCCTGTTCAGACTGCAGAGTCCTGTATTCACCCTGTCAGACACCAGAGGTTTTATAAGTAGTACAGTTGCTGGTGAGCTGAAGAACACAAGGCATTTGAAAAATTTATAATGGCAAAATACAGACTGAGCTGCTGCTTATTCTGTATATCCTGTATATTATGCAACACCATGGCTGCTGCACTAGCTAGAAGAGGCAGAGAGTGCATGGGCACAGCATAAAGGAGAGGTAATTGAGGTTCATCTAAGAGCTGAACCCTCATTTCAGTATGTTCTGTAAAACCAGGAACACATAGAATAAAGAAAGCTTGTACATAACTACAATGAAAGAAAACTGCTTTTTGCATTACTAGGGCATAATAGTTTGCCACTGACTTCATACTCTCAGGGGATATGAGACTGCATCTCTAAGTACAGCATTACGATCTTCACATATCCTCACTCTTCTGTGTGAGTTAGGGTTTTAAAAGCAAGCCCAAAAAAAAGACAGACTGATTAGTCTTCATAGTTTGCATTCTGGTACAAGTGCCAAAAAGTGTTTCCAAACCATCTCTAAGTAAATATCTAATAACAATGTGAGGTTTATTCCTTTCATATTCTAGGTTTCAAACAGTGTACTAAATGGCAATCACAGGAAACCCTCATATGCTGAGCCAGAGAATGCACGCTCAGCCCTACTAGCAGCAATTAGAGGCCACAGTGGCACCTCAAAGCTGAAAAAGGTAAGAAATCAAGATGTTAAGTCATCCTTAAAGTGCAGTCTATTCCTACTGGGTGTTTCGAATAAAACCAGATATGCCACAAACTAAATGTTGTGCTGCAAAGAAAGAAGATGAAGGGGAAACCATATGACAAGAAAAGAAAGAAGGACATAGAAATCAAAACCAATTACAGGGAGTCTGCATAGAAGACA
This sequence comes from Dendrocincla fuliginosa, assembly GCA_035047845.1. Taxonomy (NCBI): domain Eukaryota; kingdom Metazoa; phylum Chordata; class Aves; order Passeriformes; family Dendrocolaptidae; genus Dendrocincla; species Dendrocincla fuliginosa. The sequence goes on along the minus strand of JAWWMO010000083.1, from coordinate 81,241,199 downwards.
TCAAATGTTCCTCATTTTCACATTTGTAGTTTTTTTGTAGAATCACAGAATGTTTTGGGTTGGAAAGGACCTTAAACATTATCTGGTTCTAACCTCCCTACCATGGGCAGTCACACCTTCCACTGGACCAAGTTGTTCAATGCCCCATTCAACCTGCCCTTGAACACTGCCAGGAATGGGGCATCCACAGCTTCTCTGGGCAGTTAGATTAATATATTTGCATTTCCTACCATATACATCCACATATATCCATATACTAGGACTTCGTGCTGTTTATCTGCTAATGTGGTGCCTGCAAGTTGTATGCAAGTAATTGATTTTTATGTTCCATCAACATTCACCACAGCAGAAAGATTTCTTCTCTCTGATTTACCTAAACATTAAAGCATCTCTTATTCCTAATAGCCAAAACCTATATTGATCTAGCCTTAGTTTTCACTCAGTTGACTAATCCAGCCAAAGATGTGTACTTGACAAATTGATTCCCATTTCCCTGATGCAATGACTCAGTTCATTAGCACATGTCCAGATAGATGACATTAGATAGAAAAAGTCTCCTTCCTGTGTTAGGGAATGACTTCATTCCCCAAATATCTTACTGCCCTTGCTGCAGGTAGGGTACAGCTTCCTCTGAGCCTGTGAGCAAGATGTGCTAGCCAGCAGCAGTCTTCATACATACTTAATTGCATTTTGCAGTCATTTGGAATAAATGTAAATTTGTGGAAAAGAGGCTCTGACAATTAAGTGATAGTGTGTCATCACAGAGACTTTTTGGAATACTTTCCTCTAGCAGAGAAGCTTTTGCTGTAATTTTAAAGGAAGTTGCCTAGAAACCGTACGCTTCCTTTTCACACCATGTAGCCTATGCTAGTTAAATGGCCGTATTTGTATGTGTATGGGGCATGATACAAACGTGCTATGATGAAAGGGCTCTCCCTTTCATCTTATATTAAATGTTCATCTTTTATGTAACATGACATTATACTCTTATATATATTGTGTTTGTACAGTGAAGGAATAGAATACAGGCGCTCTCTGTGGATTATTTGATTAATTTTTCACCACAGAAGTTCTGTGACTCAGTTTCTCTGAGAACGGGAATTAAAATGGATCTGTTTGGAAACCTGGTTGGCCCATGATACTGAATTTCCTAATAATTACCAAACCATTGTAATTGCATCATGATTATTACTAATAATGGTGTTAATGGCAAAAGTATCTCTTGAGACAATTGATGGAAAAGCTGTCTTAGTCTGAAAGATTTTCTTTTTTGTGTGCATGCATTTGAAAGTAGGATGAGTTTCCAAGCTGGTAATTCATGCAGAAATTTTAGTTTCAAAAATTCCACAGAAACACACTTGGAAGAATAATCAATTGATTTTGTTCTCAGTGCTTTCACATAGTTCTCTCTGGTCCTTTTTTATTTCTTTTTAAAGTATGGAAACTTTGGGTTTAAAGGCGTTTTTTCAATGAAGCTATGTCTGAGAGCTTAGATCTGGAAGAGCCTCCCCGTCATCTGAAATTATTTCTGTGCAGCTCAAAATGCAAAAAAGTAGTTAAATTCCTGGGTGGCTACTGCAGTCTTAATATATCTTCCTGATTCCAAAACCCTTGTGGTTGTTTCCAAATTAATACCAAGTCCAACTTTCTTTCTTACCTTACACGCCAAGAAAAGTTACAGGATGCTGGATCTCACAGTAAATAAAGATTGAGTTTCCGAGATGGACTCAAAGCCAAATCCTCAATGCTGGTAATCAGCCCAGCTGAGTGATGTGAGTGAGTAGTAACAGATGTTCAACCCCATGAGCAAACAAAAGTTCTATGTGTTTTACGTCATTCAAGCAAAGTGAAATGGGGGTACTGAAAGTGCATCAAATGTCACATAATAACAGTTTACCTGTGCCTGATATTAATCACCTTCTTTCAACTGCATTCATGAGCAGATCTCCTCATTAGCCTCCGAAGAGCTGCAGCGCTTTAGGGACGCAGAACTGTCCTTGCAGAAGGCAGAAGACCTTCAGGAAGAGCAATTTTGTATCCCTCCTGCCCCTGCCCAGCCGCCACCACCACCGCCCACTCAGCTGTCAGCAGCAGCTCCTAAATCTTCTGCCGCAGTTACAGGTAACCCGTTGGAGGCAAGGCAAGCCCTAATGGAGGCCATTCGCTCTGGTGCTGGAGCAGCAAAGTTAAGAAAGGTAAATGAACTTTTATATTTTACTGTAGATGAAACAACCTATGCTTGCTGTGTTTTCAGAGTCATTTTTAAGCTGTTTCTTTCTTCCATCAGAAGATGTACTGATGTACTTCCATCGGTACATGTACTGTTTTCTCTAACTGAATCAAAGATTAGGAAGGTATTTGAAACCTTTGGACAACTAATGAAACACACCTGTGCATATATGCAACAATTTGAATACTCAATACTTTTTATTAAAGGAGACCATCAAGAGTGTGTATATAATTTCAGAAAGCATTTTCATGACCCTTTCATTCTCTTGTATCTGAAATAATTCTGTATGTCCTTTAGACAGCTTAAGAAAGATCAGATATGAGACCCTGAAGCAAATTTATAAATAAGTACCCTCTCCTAGTTTCAGTAGTGTGTCCTAGACCTTGATTCCCAACACTTACACCTTGGTCACATGTGCTGAGAGCTGTCAGTAAAACTGTGAGGTCAATTTAAAGTTCTGCCTGAACTTTATTAATTGAATGATGTGTGTTTCACTTCTGTGGTCAGCTGTGAATCAGTCATCTCCCAGATGGCTAAATTCTCAGTTGCCTGTGTGTGATTTTTGGACAAATTCACTCACTTATTTGATCAAAGTTTTTTCTTCCTAATCTCAAGTTACGCTGCATTTCTTGGTAAAGAGAAGCAGATCAATTGGCCTTAGTGGAAGCATCCCAATATTACACTGCAGTGTCCAAGTATTTTGATCCAAAGATTTTAGGGTGTGTACAAAAGCAGCTGTAGTTTTTCCAACACATGATTTATCTGATGCCAACCATAAATGTGTAAACAGGCTTTAACCTTGCATACTTGCCCTCTTTTAAAAAATTAAAAAATATGCTCAAATTTTAACATTCAAGAGTAGCCAAAAAAAATCTGATTTCTGATAAACCAGAAATCCCACAGAATCATACAAATGGCACAAACAAATCAGTGTTTCAGGGAAATTTACATCAGAATGTTCTGATTACATCAGAAATCTGGTTGTGAAAAATTACGTCTATGTTATGCATACAATTATGAGAAGCATCTGGGTTCACTTGGTTTGTTCAGCTTGGAGAAGGCTGTCTTCCTCAAGGGAGATGGCTGAGGGGAAGGCAGTGATCTCCTCTCTGTAGTGACCAGTGACAGGACATGAGGTTGGTCGCTGGAACAGGCCCCCCAGGGAAGTGGTCACAGCACCAAACCTGTCAGATCTGAAGGAGCATCTGGATGACACCCTTAGTCATATGGCTTAGTTTTAGGCAGTCCCACAAGGAGCAGTGAGTTGGATTCGATGATCTTTATGGGTCTCTTCCAATTTGAGATGATTTTAAGACTACAAATTTTTAAGAAATCAGAACTTTCTTTCCCCACTTTATCACCTGACAGAAAAAAACAGGATTTGGACATTCAAGGATACTTCATGCAGTTATTTTCTAGATCATTCCAAATTTCTTGTTCTTCCAACTGTATTGCTCTTCCAGAAGTCTCTGAGGGGACCCATAGCTCTATTCATGAAAACAAGTCTTTATCATATCTTTGTGGATTTAAAAACACTTGGATAGCCAGTGCAGGCCATGAAAGTGCACCAGATATACTCATGTATTCTGATAAATACTATGCCTGTCTTGTTTCATTTCCAAGACAGAGTAATTTTTAGCAGTTTTGACATTGAAACAACAGAAGAGTACATGTCATTATAGAGGTCTTTTATGAAAATAGAAAAGAGCAATGTTTTGTCCAAGGCAGAGTATGATTTTCTTATTACTGTGTTGTCCTTTCAGATATTGGATACGCAAACTAGTCTTGTATATGCCAAAGTCATCATGACACTTTGACATCTGAGATCTCATGGCCTTGATAACTGCTAAGTGTAAAAATATTGTCAGATTTTTCAAAGACTTTCTACCCAGCGTGTATTAATATCTCTTCTAATTTCCTGCATTAGAGAGCCAAATTCTGATCCTTCCTTGTGGTTGGACAACTTGTGACAGCAAAATCTGAATCCGTAGAGGAGAGAGAATACACAATTGCTGCATATTAGAGTTTTCTTCCTTTACTCATGTCTAAGGAACACTGAGGTTTTTGTGGGCAGTGGCTGACAAGTGGTTTCGTACTGGGGCTGAAGGCTTTCTTTTGCATCCTCTCTCAAAGTTCTATGATGTCGTGATATGGAGATAGGAGCACAGAGCTATTTTTGGCTTTCTGAAAAATTTTGGTTGCAGCAACTAGACAGCAGAGTAGGTAGTTCACTTCAGTAATGGCATCTGTTTCTCTTCCATTGTCTTCTCAAAGTTTTCTGGGACAAGGGCTTCTGACTGCAAAGTCATTTATTTAGCTAATATTGTGGAGAACTGGGAAGAATATGTGTTCCTTAGTTATGTGTGACTCAGTGCTTATTTATGAGGGGTTATTTGCAATGGAAGTAGATCAAACGGGGCTGTCAGGGGAACCAAATGTAAAAAGCAACCAATTGCCTAGATAAGGAGCATCCCAACAAACATCTGAGCTCCAGTAATATCTGTGAAAAGGCAACTCCTCCACTCCTTCCCTGATTACACAGCTGTTTGCTAAAGTCATGAACTTTAAGGTTAAAAGATCCTCTGTGCAGGAAGGGAGGAGAGAAGTTGCTGGAGGCTGACCTTGCCTTTCTAGGAGTCAGGGTCTGCACGGCATAGTCTCTAATTGGGTCAGCCAAAACAAACCAGAGCAGAAATAGGTGCTTGAGGGAAATGCTAAGTATAGGTAAGACAATATGTGCATAAGTCTCCTGTCTCTTCATTAATCCATTTCTTGGGGTGCTGTGCCTGTTTTGGCAAATAAATCACTCTTTGTTTTGAAGAAACAGCTTCTGTTTTATTGCACACAGTTGCTGTCCACAAACTCCTGAAGGAAAATTCTTGTGGGTGCCAAGCCCAGTTGGGCCTGCTCAGTGAAATGGTTCATCTGCAGTGCAGGGCAGTTCAGAGACCTGCCAGAAAGTGATTACACTACAGATCCTACCCAAAGGGAAGGGAGACGCCGACGTGTCACAGGAACAGGATGAACTTACCAAACTGGAAAAGACCTGACAGTGTACAGGAAGTAACCTTTTTCTTCAGTTTTTGAAATGGTCTGTCAAGGAACCTGACAGGTGTTCAACACATGCAGAGTATAACAGCAAGTCAGCCAGGTGGCATCAAGGAAAGCCACCAAGCATGATGGCTGCCCTAGTGCCTTTAGTGGTTGATTGTCATGAGAAATAAACGTGCCTTACTAGCAAGGAGTCTGCTTCCCAGCCATGCAGCCTGCCTCGTGCAAAGGAGAATCAGTTGATCTAGGAGATAACTGCTGGTTTGAGACCAAATTTGGGCTATTTTTGATGTGCAAAACTCAGGTCATAGAGCTGTCCCATTTGAGCTTCTGATGTTAAAAGTGAACTAGCATTTTCCTTAAATTGTGTCAAACAGTATCACATAGTGAGGTTTTATATATCCAGATTTTAACTTTCTATTTCCCTTCTCAGAAAATGCAAAATAACCTAGCTAGATTTCTGAAATTCTGTATATCAGTGCATGTGTATTTTTGTGTTTGTGTAACTTGCCTTGGGATTTACCATGATTATCTGTGGAAAAAAAGCCATAACTATACATGCAAATAACCCGTTAGATGTCTAGCTTTAGGTATAGTTGCAGCACAAGTCCATGCAGGATTAAAAATCTTACTCAACAAAGAGAAGCTACAAAAGTTGCTTTAGCTTATATGCTGTCCACTCATTTTAGGTAGACTTGTACCCAGGGATTTTGTAGAAATACTGCATGAGAATACCGTCTGCAAATGGTGGGGGAAGGCAAGTTATATGTCTGAAGAACAGGCTGTTGCTCATGGTAAAATGATTGCTATGTATCGCTTTTTAATGGTACGTGCAAGGGAGATGCTGCACATTCCACATATTTTCCAGTAAATAGTTGCACCAAAGCAGCCTTTTCTGTTTGCTCACTGAGATTTCAAAAATTAATTTGGCTCCATCACAGTATCCACAAGCATTCATGCCAATGTTTGGCATCATCATTAAGTCACATGAACTCTTGATACGTGCAGTGTATCATTCTGTTGGCAATCAAAGAAGCCAGGTAAGATAATTGCTTACCATTACAATGAGTCCCTGGTGTACACTGGGATAATTTGGAGTTAGTTGTCAACAAGTAACGCATCAATTATGGCACATTGAGTGTCTTCTAGGAAGCATGGCCTGGTTCCATACCTTTATGGCAAGCAGTGGACTACTATTCTTCTCACATAAGCAGGGATACATAATTGTGAATGAACAAATACTGTTTCTTGTCATCAATATCTGTGGGTGCAATTACAGGGTTACAAACTCAAAGCCATAGTTGATGTTGGCTTGGTATGCTGGATATGGGGCTGAAGGCCTCACAATAATTTTGGCCAAGCCTGACATGCAGGTAGTCAAACGAACCTATAAAGTTATTCTAGTTCCCATGCGCAGTGAGAGGCAGGAATTTGCATGCTATTACTCTGTTTGAATTGAAAGATAAAACTTAATTTGAACTCTTCACCTTGCTAATAATTTATACCATGTCCTATATTTTTTCCTCAAGAATAAAGCTTCTGCCATGAGTACTAGGGCCAAAATGGATGATCTAGATTGATCAAATACATTATTCCTGTTGTGGTGACCTTAATGTATATCTGTCTGATAGAATCAAAGATCAGTAACTTTAAATTTGGAAGAGCGCCTTAGCATATGTATTTAAAATTAAGCATATGCTTAGGTGACCCAAGGACTGGGAAGGAAGATAAGCATTTGTTTAAGTATTTTCCTGAATCAAAACCACTGGGAGTTTCCTTCATTCAATCAGGAAGCGCAGTACTCATCAATTGATTTTTATGGCCAGTGACAGGTAACCAGCCCAGAACAGATTTTAGATACCCACAGCCTGGGTTTCTGTCCACAAGATGAAGGAATTTCAGAGAAAAAATACATCACCCGTGTTCCAGGAATCATGTAATTACAAGATCCAAATAGCTAAGGATATATGAGGTGTGGGGTTTTTAGGGAAGGATAGCACCTTTCATTAGACCAACTGATACAGCTAGAAAAAAACAGGTAAGCTTTAAGTAGTCCCAAGGAGCAGATGAAGAAACCAAGCTTGAAAACAGCCTTACAGAAGAATGTTTGGTTAACAATGTCAACAGTTGGAGGTTTAAAAATATCTTGAATGATCATGTGCTTTTCTTTGTTATAGGTCCCTCTGCTTGTTTGAATCATATAAAAAGAACAGATAATTGGAAAATCTAACCCTGTATGCATCCATAAACATCATTCAAGCTCTGAAGTGGCAAAAAAAAAATCAAGAAATTCAGTTTATTCTCTTGTCTGCAAGCCAAAATAAGTTGTAGTTAATTTTCTGTGTGTTCCTGAATAATAGTTCTAAGGGGGAAATATGTTGCTCTGCTGTAAAGCTTCTGTGCCAAGGAATTGTGCTTTGCCTCTGAATATTTAAGGTTGCCAATAAACCATTCTTGTTGGCAGGTTAATAAGATTATAAACACTGTGCAGTCCTGTGATAATTGTATTTATGGACAAAATTAAAAACTTTGCTAGCTATCTGAAAAGTAATGCTCATTTAAAGTCGTTAAAAATATTTCAAACTATTTCAAACTATTTACTTGTTTCTTATTTGATTTCAAAAAGGGCTGTAAATGTCTAGGGTGAAAACCAGAATAAAAGTCTATAAAAACAATCACAGGAAAAAAGTTATGGTAGCTAAGTTGTATGCTGGGGTCATGGGTTTTTAAAATTAAATTAACTTTATATCTCTGATGGAGCTCTGAGAAAGCAGGCAATCAATAATGAATGTGAGACAGTGTCTATTGGAAAGTTACTTATGGGATATGATGTATAGAATGCTAATGTGCAGAGATATGCTGAACCCTAGTAACATTCATGGCACTTCAAAAATATTAAGCCACCTTAAAGGATCTCTATTTGCAACAGGCTGTGAAGATTTTAAATAAAATTCAGAGTCCTGCATATTGGTCCAAGATGTAGAATTCATTCCTGCACTGCAAGAAGTGAACCTGCTTTATATCAGTAACCAGAACTTTTGTGGACTCTTGTTCAGGTCATTCATAATTTGGCCCTTTGTTTCTAATTCGTATGGCTGTTGTATGTTGTCTCACAAGTATTTATAGCAGCATCTTTTTGAAATGTTAACTACTTTGGTAGTAGTTGTTGTATATATTTTGAAAATATTTCATTAAATTTATTAACTTAAAAAGGACAAATGAAAATGCTTTTTCACATTTCCTATATTGCTATGAAACTGAAAAAGAGGAAGTTTGTACATTTACATTTTTATAATCATAGAGTGGTGGCAGATTATTTTTTTTCTTTTTCTTTTTTGGAGCTGGAAATTAAAATGTATAGCTCTGGACTATTGAAAGCACGGGAATATTTAGCCATCTGCTTTTAATGTGACTATATATTATATATTGTGAAATATTGATGTCTGTTAGTGCCACAAATAAAAACAAAATCAAAACCTAACATGGCTTGAAATAGGTTTTTTTGCCAAATATTTTCCATTTACAGAAAGAAGCTAGAACTAAAGATGGACTTGGGCAAACCAGTGTGCTGTGCTTGGTATCTCAAGTTTAATATAAAACATCTCAAGCCAGGAAAGAGCTCACAACTAACAGTCTAGTAATGCAGTAGAAATCACCAACTAGAATGAAAATGTCAGTTATATACATTTCAATAATGATATAGTACTGATAACGTTCCATTTCCTCATTAGGAAAGCTGATATATTTGGAATTAAGGTGCTCTGTCACACCACAGGATAAATAAGATCACTTTTGTTTCTGTGATTAGCCTTCTTTTGCCTTAAAAGTCTTCTCAGGATGCTGAAGATCAGAAATACTAACATGCTGAAAATGCTATCACAGGAAAGGATTCATAAGTTTGAATGGTGCAGATAGTCCCAGCAGCAGCAAAGACAGCTTTGTTAGGTGCTGCAAGACAAAATTCAGTGCAGCTCTCCTTGTTAGTTTTGCCTGAAGGCCCTGGGTGTGTAGCCTCTCCTTATCAGCACCGTTTTACTATATAAGTTTTGTGAGTACTTACTTTTCAATGTAAGTAAGATTTTTGGATGGTAATATCCTCCAGACTTCAAAATGCAAAGGTTCTGGTTCTGGATGCTGGCACTGTATAGAACTAAAGTTTCTAAGCGTTTTTCATGGGTTAACTTCTGAGTATTGAATTCCCATAGATAAAATGCTATAAAAACAGATATAAGATAAATAATCTTCACTGTGACAGGAAAAAAAAAAAAGCCACACGCATAAAATCCTGATGCCTCAGTCACACCTCAGACTGAAAATGGAGAAGGAGTTCAGCTGCCTACGGTAGGAAGCCTAGGCTGGGTGTTCATTCCCTTCTCATGTTGATGGGAATTGTGCCTGCTCTTAATGCTGTTATCCAGGTCCACTTGGATTCTTGGTAGCAACTCAATTTAACCCCAAGTGAATGCAGATTTTATTATAAACCCATTTATAATGAAGTATAGTTACAGGTATAATCCTTCCATATAGTAACTTTCTATTAAAGCTTTCAGTAGTAATAATCCTAACTCATCCTAACTCATCCTAAGTTAACAGAAAAACCCTGAAATGTGTCCATTTCCTAAGCACCAAGTATTTTCCTCTATATGGATGCTCTTACTATCCCACACTGCTGGCATAGACAAAGCCTGTGTCTAGAAGTTAGTCCCTCATACATCCTGTCATGGCACTTGCACCTGCACAATCTGCAGGCTGCCTTCTTTTCTGAAGGACTGAAAGGAGGACAGTGAGCTCCCCTTTTCCTTAATGTATCTTTCAATCTAGATTGTCACCACATGTTCTTGCTTCAGTTCAGCTAGAGGAAAGAGTCTGACATATGCCTAATTCATCTGGTCCTTTGTATTGGGTTTTTTTAGTAAGAGATTAAAATGAGGTGAAAAAATGGTATCACCAGGTGAACTGAATGGAGACTTTGGATTTGGTATCTGTATTTCTTGTACAGGTATAAATTAATGTTCAGAGCTTAAAGAAATCCAGTCTAATGTCTCAAATAAAAATTTGTTTGTCTCCCCTCCCCTTTTTCCGTGCTTTTATTAACCTTCTTTTTAACTTGAGTTCACAGTATTACTCAACCGTTAAGCCAGCACTAAATCTCTATGATTAAATATCTAATTTTAAATAATATTCGTTGTCTGCATGAGCTATTTGGCTTACAGGACTTCATTATAGATTCTTTTTTTATTGTAGAAACAGCCTGCTAGTGCTAGTCATGCAAAGTATTGGACCTGAAGACCTCTTGACATGCACATCAATCTACAGTTACAGACATGGCAGGGTTCAACTTCCCCACCTAATACAAGTGATTTGCACAATTTATGCTACATTTGCCACAGCCAAAAACTGGCACTTCATCAGTGTATAGAGAAAAGGAAGAGAACAAGAGATGCATTTATGAAACAATGGAAAATTCCACCCCGAGATAGCTTTCCCTCTAACCTCTTCAGAAAAGAAAGAAGCAGTTTTGTTGTTGGGTGCTGCTTAGCATTAAGCATGATGTTTAATTTGAATCCAAAGATTTGCACAAATTTTGATTTGAATCAGTTTGTCTGAGTGAAATGTTTATAAATTGGTTCTTTGTTAGTGCAATATGAAAAATAGTTGTCTTCTGCAATTAATTAATTAGTTAATTAGCAACTTTTACATATTTAGAGTGTTTATTTGTGCGTATTGTTTCTCTACTCATCTCTAATCCTCTGCTGAGTTACATATGCATTGTGTGTACCAACATGCTTTGCCTCTCAGACTTCTGGTAACATTTATTTGACTATTCACATTCTTACTCCATTTGTTGCTGCTGACCACACACAATAAAATATGTCATGTCCCTGCTATAGCTTTAACTGCCATAATGGTTGCATTCCCCTGCTTGCAGAAAATTATCTTTGCAATGAAGATTGGGTTCCTTTTTTAACACATAATATGAAACAAAGAAATTCCTGATGTTTTAGTGATGTTCACCTGAACTTGGTGCATCACTGTTCCAATCTGCTTTTCTGTTTTGATTGCTGAGTAGGGTATGGAGTTTAGTTCATTGCGGATGTCTTCATTAGGCTGGAGAAAGTTTCCATGTAGTTGTGTTTCCAGGGTTGTTCATCAAAGTATGCTAAGATGAATGAACCTTTCTAAGAACAAAGAGGTACTTTTTTTTTTGTTACTGTTACTAAATATTATTAAGTATCTGTTAAAAAAGTGTAATTTGCTCAAGTACTAACAGGCTACATGATGCTCCACCAGATATGAAAGTCCCTCTCTCCTGTATTTGTCTACCAACTTGAGGATTTTTTTGTTCTTTTTTAAACTGTTTTCTGATTTATTGCAATATTGAAGACTTCAAAAAGAGATAGAAAATAGAACTACTTAACAGGAATATTGTGTTTTTCACACTTAAGGATTTTAGGAACAAGCTTGCTTCCATAGTCTGTTCCCTCCCATCACTCATTCCATATGTACAGGAGCATGCACACAGAGAGTCTCTGTCATTTCAGAAGGTCAGAAATAGTTAAAAAAGCATCTCTACCATGGGATCCTTTTCCTTTTTTAACAGCTGCTTTTTTTGTCCTGTAAAATAGGAACTTTCAGAAAGTCAGGGACCAAGTTTTGATGCAGTCACAACACCTATACGCAGTCACTGCTGGAAGCAGTGTCAAATCTAGTTCCAGATAACTCTATCTTCAGCTAATTTCTTTTTTTTTCTTTTTCTTCTTTTTTTTTTTTTTAGTTCTTTCCTTTTTTCCTTTTTTTTTACCTGTGGACTGATGAAAACATGTACATGCCATGTCTCGTTTCTAAGGTCATTATTGTGCTTGAAACCCTAAAAGGTTTTCCTAAACAAAGCATAGTGGTGTTGCAGTTGAACACCAGACTGAAAGAAGACATTATTCATACACAAACACCATTGTCCAGTTTGCAAGTCAGGAGTTGAAAAAGGAAACCTTATTGAACGAACAAGACTGTGGAACATCATTGTCCTCTACATCGGAACCTGTGTTTACTGCCATAGAAACAAAGCAAGCACAGTGCAAATAGGCATGGGATTCCTTTGTCTTGTTTCATGCGTTCAACAGAGGGATTTCTGTCAGAAACTCTGGCATTTGCCCCTTGTAGTGCTTGGCACGGGTGAGTGGGTCACAACTTCAGGGTTCTGACTTGAGTGGCAAGGGCATCACTGATAAGTTGTGTCACTGGTTTGGATTTTTGGGATTGTGTTTTTTTTTTTTGCCTTGTGGTAAGCCAAAATGCAGTTTGATTTAGCCAGTACTCAAAATGGCTGAGAAGCACTCAAGTGCTTTTGCTGAAGTGATGAGCAAAGGCTCTACAGCAGCTGAGGCAGAGAGTGATTCATGATCCAACATCTGCCACCTACAGTACCCAAATCCCAGCAGCCAGTAACCTGTGCAATTTCATCTTCTTAAACCAGAGGTGATGATAATGGTAAAGAGAGGGAAATGGATGCATCTGCCTTCTGGCAGAACCTAGGATTGAGTAGCCTAATGAGCTTTAGCCCTCCCTGCCACAGCAACATCTAACAGTGCAAATGACATACAAGAGGTGCCTCAGTAAGCAGCAGGTCCACCAAAACTACTCATAGATGTGAATTTTGGAAGTTAATGAGCAAGATCCCGAGACTGAATGTATCTCTTCTAATACAGCTACCTGGTGGGTTAATGTGCTCAAGGCCAGAATCAGCTACCCCTACTATAAGACACTTTGCTGATAAAATCCAGCCCTCAGTCCTTCAGTCAGCCGAGATGGTAGCTGTGCCTGGCACATTCAGCACCAGCCAGCACCAAACACAGCAGTGGTTTGACTGCCTACACGGTGCCTATCCCCTCATTCATTACCCTCACTGCTAATGTTCCAAACTTCCCAACTTATGGAAGGAATTCTCAGAGGCAATTTGCAGACAGCCAGTGCTGCAGAACTGCAAAGAGTTATATTTTTATGTGTTGATGAATAATTTAGCAACAATTCTGTGTTATGTAAAATTACTGCTTTACTGCTACTGGGGCCAGTGTTCGTACAAAGTGTTCTTCTAAGCCCAGTTATACAAGTTAAAGCTTGCTTAGTTTTATCCTCTGCATCTGTCATTAGAGAGAATTTTTCCAGATTCAAACTGAGAATCAGAGCAGGTCTCTCATTCCAGGAGAGGGCAGTTCCACATCCTCATTCTCCTTTATAGTCCTGATAATCCTACCTATTTCCAAATAGTCAGTTTTGCACTAGGTTGTGTATTAGTCCTGGTTTTCCCCACAGAGAAGGATGCCGTGTAATATTTTTTTCCATATAAATGGCATGGAAATCATCCATCCTCATAGACCTTTGCTTTATATTAAGGAGCAAGCTAAGATATATTTTCATGCAGAGTGGCCACAGGTTTCATCCCCCTACCCTGTGGATGAAGCCTGCGAACTTACATGGGCCAGGACCATAGAATATGGAGAGATGTAGATATATCTGGTTTTGATTTCAGGTTGAAAATTATTCCTTTGAGATTCTGCATATTCTATAGTCAGAATGGGATTAAAAGGTTAGGGAATGAAAGCAATATTATTGCCACTCAAAAACACGCTTGTAAAAATAAAGTGAGATTGAAAACCTGCAGTAATTTAAGATGGGGTCACATCCAGAAATGGAGGAACTCACAGGCTTCCTCGGGACTCTGCATCTCAACTACTGCTTCTGCTGTACTCTACAAGTGTTGCCAAGAGATGCTTAGTTGCAAATGCAAATATGTTCAAGGCTGAAGGATCAAAGAGCAATTAAATTAAAAACTGCTGACAGGTCAATCTTAATAGTCATTTCCATGCTGAAATAAGTCAATAAATCTTAGCATGCAATAAATCTCACCACATAAAGGTGGGCTTGCATAACAGGAAAATGTAGTAAAATATAGCAATATATTTTATGCAAATGCTTTTTAAAAGTAATGAGTAGTATGTTTTATTCATCTTGTCCTGGCATCAAAGCGGTCAAGAAGACATTGGACTTCTGGAATGGGTTAATCCTCGGCAGCAGCAGTATGCTGAGCAGACAGAATGCCTTCTATTTATATTACTATTTACTTATATTTGTAAATACGAGCCTTAATTGAGCTCCTGAGCCCTGCTGTGTTTGGTACTGTGCAAACACTATGTAAGTGACTGTCCCTGCCCCAAAGACCTTTACAAACTAGAAAAGTCAGAAGACAAAGAGAATGGCAGCAAAGCAATCATGTGAGTTGCCTGAGGTCACCGGAGATGTTAGTGGCAAAGGCAAAACTGGAGCTCGGGACTCCTGTGTCACTCTTTGGTCCTGTTCTCCTAGTCATGCAGCTTCCTGGCCTATATACTAAATACAGTAAGTACAGATCAAATAAGAAACAAACTCAACCTCTCATGGTATTGTTCAAGCTTCAAAGGGGCAGAGAAACAGCTGTTCAGCTGGCTTTCATACCAGACACCTTAACATACCTTTCTGTTTGTATCTGTTCTCCCAAATGTATTAAGTATGAAATATTAGATAATGTTCCTGGGTACTTGTACCTATAACTACACACATCTCCAACAAACACATAGTACAAGAGGGATTTGGAATCCAGCTGCTAAATTTAAAACAGAGTAGTAGCATGGTAGAAGATCCCTGATCATTAAATAGCTTGTATCTCCATTACGGCTTCCTGCCCACCTGTAGCTATACTGCCCACTATCTCCAAGGGAAGAGTCGAGGAAAAAGTTCCTGATGCTGCTGCTTCAGCAGCAACTGAGTGCTTTAACAAGGATCTTTCTATTAGCCTCTGTATAAACACAGGATGGCACATCAGGCAGGCAACTCTGGGTGGAGGGAGCATGGACCATTTTAAATCATTTGCACATTCTAAATCATTGGACATGATCTGCAAAGAGTAGGTCTTGTGTTACATGCTGCACTTGGGAGGCAATGGAGACTCTTTTCAAGCTAATAAAATTCCCAACAAATGACCCAGCACAGGAGAAGTCCTGTTCTCAAGGAAATGCCTGACATCAGCACAGGCTCACAACTTGCCCTTCTTTTCACAGTGGAAAGGCTGGGGATTTAAACCCCAAATCTAAAGCAAGTCAAAACTTGCTGAGTGCAACAATTGCACAAACCAAAAAAAAGGGCTTGGGGACAACCTGTACTTCTTCCAATTGCCCTTTTTTTGTTTGTTTGTTTATCAATTCAGAATAGCTGTTTTTAGGCTTGTGTGGTCTATGGCAAGATGCAGCACCTTTCTTTGCAGCGTGTTTTTCTGGTTTTTTCTGGCGACAGCATAGAGCCCAATCCAGGGTAACAATATGCTCATATTCTCAAAACTGGGAACAAAAGTTGAGGATTTCTTGTTTTCCTCAGGATGCAGATCTCATGTTACATGACTAAGGGTGCAATGCAAATGAGATTTCAAATATAATTTCAACCCGTTCCCTTCACATACCTTTAACCAGAAGAAAGTTTTTCACTTTGCCTCATATGCCCAGGATTCTTCTAAGAGGACATAACATTATGCTCTGTGGCAGCAAACCAGTCCAGCTCTGAAGTCTGCCAGAGAAATACCAAATGGAAGACGTAAACCTGGTTTTATACGAAATACATCCCAACTCTACCTGACCTGTGCCTAGGAGCAGATTTTATTTTTCAGTGTGTGAGGCAGAATTTTCAGAGGTGAAGAGTCATGAGTCAGACCCACAAAATCATGAGACCAGTATGATGAGGGTTGCATTTTTCTGTTTTTAAGGGAACAGGTTCTGCCGTGGGGTTTGGTCTGCCTGATTTCTGAAACTCCTTTGTCTATCTATGGGGTGTGGGTATGGCTGTCAGCACCATCCTCTCTCGCCTGGTCCCATCAGGCAGGGAAACCCAAACTGGCCCCAAAGGCAGTAAGCAGTTCCAGGAGAAGGGATGTTGAGTCAGCACAGTGCTTGGCCAGCCCTAGTGAGCACAGCTTCTCACCCAGCCCCTGTCCACTAGTATCTCCACCAGGCATTAATTGCTGCTTAAAAGGGAAAAGAACCAGAAGAAGGATTAAATTACAATATTCCCTGAGAGCACTGTCATCACGCTGGGAAGCATCCCTGGCTGCCAGACTACTGAATATTTGATCCACGTTTGCCAGTGAGCAGTAAAAGGTAGTCCAAGCCAGTGCTCAAAAAATATCTAACCAGATTATTTAATAAGATAGTTTATATACTATTGAGGCAGGGGGAAAGGAGTCTGTATCAGGCTTTTGCTCAAGCCTGGTCACCTCAGGTTTTGTACTGGTACAGCTATTTCCATTTGAGGTGTGATTTTTTTACTGAAATAGATAAACCAATATAACCACTAGTTGGGGACACTGTTGTACTGGCACAAAGGTGTTTTAAATCAGTATAGCTTATTCACCTGCTTGTATGGAAACAGAAATTTAGGCATAAATAAACTTTTTTATACTGGTATAACTGTTTCTACCCTAGAGAAATTATACCATTTTTACTATATTATTATAGTTACACTTTTGTGTGTAGCCAAGCCTTTGCAGTGGTATGCTTCCTGTGCAGAAAGGCCCTTATGGCATCCAGTGCCTCACTGTGCCAAAAAGCAGCAGAAAGTCAATGAGATTATTCAGGTATTACTTATCCCACTATTCAAGCTATGAAAATCTGGTGGAGGAGAAGGAGTGTTTTTGTTTAGTTTCGTTTTGTTGGCTGGTAAAACAGCTCATGTATCTGGCATCGACTGGAGATGGTTTTGCTGATATTTAGATGCAGTAGACAACAAAAATGAGAGTCAATTGTTTGTAACACATTCCAATGGAAAGAGTTACTTTTCCAATGTCTGCTTAAGTTAGTTTTATGGGAAAGAATTAAAGCTTTGGTAGCAGAAGCATGTCACCGCTTGACTCTCTGCTTTGGAAATGAGCATCCTTCCCTCGCTCACACCTGGGTATCTCCAATTCAACTCAGCACGAAAAAAAGTAGAAGCAAAAAGCCATTATCCTGTGAGATAATAGCCTATTCATTTGTCATCGCTTTCAGACAGTATATGTTAAGCAGATGAGAAATACAACTTTTAAGAATAGTCAGCAATTATGTGAAGATTTTCACCTTAAAATGCCTTGCAAACTCTAGTTATATTTAAACTCATATCACTAGAATTTGTCTGTGTGAGTCTATCCATGTGAGTGCTCTGTCCTCTTTTATATGGTCTGTGTAAACATACCAGGAAGACAGGCAACAGTCAGCAGGTCAGTATATGTAAGAGGAAAATGAGTGAACTGTGCATAGCAGTGGTTGGGAAACATTTGGATTCCTGCTCTCGGAACTCCTGTGGGAGGGGAAGGAAGGGAAGGACAGGACATTGTCTCTCACAGCATCTAGCTACACTCAGAAATGGAGTCAGCTTCTCCATTTATGTGATAAGAAAAGTAACTTGAAAAATGAGGTGGAAATGATTTTTAAATACCTGCTGACAGTATGATTACTTATGGCATTATTGATAGAGTATGCAAGTTGGTGACCCAAGTCCTTTCCCACTAAATACATATTCACCATTTTCCTCTCTTGGTCTGTAATAATTTAGAGGTCACTTTGGCAGTGTGAAAAAGGGATTAATTCACCTGCTATCCTGATGGCCATTATGAGAAAATCACAAAGTCAGAGCAGTGGTTTTATTTTTATGGCTGAAGTCTTCTGCAGACATAAGTCTATTATTCAGCTGCAGAGCTCTGTGGCCCTTGAAGCTGAGTTGCAAGGGTGAAGGTCACTGCTCTGCCAGTAATCACATTGCCATTACATGAAGTTTTAATCAGCAAATACTGGGCAGATACAGTTCTGGTACCATACTGTTAAGTACAATGGAATTTGCCCCACAGATGACTGTAGGTCCTTATTGTTAAATCAGCTCTGCCCTTTTACCTTTCAGCTGCAGATTAAACATATGAAATGTGCCACAATCCAGCTTTTCCCACATCAGAGGCATGAGGAAACCACTTTCCTGTAGCATTGTATATAAAGAGGTAGCGTTTCTTCATTTGCCTCACATATCAGAATTCAAGGCAGTCAGTCATTCATTCTACATCATAAATAATACATGTACCCAACCAAACACAAAAGGCTATACTTCTCTCTGTTTTCCCTCCACACTTTAATAAGATCGTCTGAATTTCAAGATTAAATGTGCAGTCTCATATTTAAATCATTAGGTCCCTGTGTGGTTTCGTCTCATTTTTGCAAGGTCAGGGTGGCCAACGTGGTCAAAGAAAGAAAGAAAGATAATGACTTTATCAGCAGAAAAAATGTAACTTGTTCAGGGTGAAGAGGAAATAGGGGACCCATAGAGAGTGAAGACTTGCTGGAGATTTACAAGGGAGCTGTAAATCCGTGTTTTACTACAATGAGATGCACCTTCCCTGTGGTACAGTGTCCTGCCATAATGAGCCCTCAGCTCCTCTGCTGGCCCTTTCCCAGGTTTCGTTGTGTTTTGCTGAAAGGGTAGCAGTCCAACTTCCAAAATACATGTGACAATTTTACGGAAACTGGAACAGTCACTCAAGGGAAACAAAATTTCACAATATCAGTATGTGACCAGGAACTAAAACCTTCTGGTTTCTCAGCTATTTCTGCCTGTTATTCCCTCTTCAGAACAAGGAATGGTCCTGAGACCCAGCAAGCCTGGGTTACATTTTTGCCTCCTCAGACTTCCTTCCACCTTCATCCTGGGCAAGTCACTCCATTCTGGTATGCCCCGGTTTCCAGGCTTTTGTTTGTACAGGATATCCTCTCTGCTGGCCTCCCCTGTCCTGTCTGCTTCAAAGGAAATCTGCCAGAGAATGAGGTGCCTGAATTGTTGTAGATTTGTTAAACGTTGGAAAGGTCCAAATTGTGGGCAGCAGTTCTGATCCTCCCGACATATCCCTATTATAATAATAAGGCTGTTATTTTAATGCATCTGTGCTTCCCTGCATGTGAAACTGCAGATATTTATGGTGGGTTTCTGCCTCATAAAGGTGTTGGGGATAACGTTTGTGAGGCACTGGTTAGATTAAGGGTGCTAACTTGTCTTTACTTCCAGCAAGTGCTCATATAAATGCATTGGGCATAGGAGTAAATGCTACAATTCTTGCTAGTTTTAGCACAAGTGGAAGCAAGACCTCAATCACAATCCAAGAGTGAGACAAAAATTTGGCAGGCAAAGTACCCTATATTCTCATGCCATCTTTATACAACCATTTCACCAAAAAAAGAAGGTCACCTATAAATCCAGATAGAGCTACACAACTGAACTCTAAAGCTAGTTTACAAAAAAGATTTCCAAAGCCCACATGCTTGTGTATGAGATTAAAAATGTTATCTTGGACATGATAACCTAGGCAATACCAGGACCACTCTCAGCAGTGACAGCTAGGTCACAGAATAGCTAGAGAAGTGCATTAAATGTACCAGATTAAATGTAGAGTATCGAATGGGTAACCCTAGCAGAAGCATCATGTCTTTCCCCCTGGTTATACCCATGGTACATTTTGCACAGCTAGTTAAGTCTTCTGTGATTCTCAAATCTGCTCTCCATATTCTGTGATGCCCCTTATAGGACTTTTCAGTAAGAAGAGAGATCACAGAGGACCTTTATAAGGAGCTTACTAGGCTGTGGGGAGGTCTACCAAGTGCTACCACAAACTTTAATCCAATAATAGTCCAGTTTGGGCTAATTGTAGTCGTTTGGCAGGTTGCTTTTCCCACCATGTCAACTGTTCAGGCACCCACTGGTGCAGCGCTGTCCTGTGGCATGACATGCTTTGCTGCCATCATCTCTCAGGTAGCCCCATTTCCAGGTGTGATGCTGGAGGCAAGAGCAGACCTTGGCTGCTGGAATGGAGCTCATGGCTTCACTGCTTGGCAGAGAGGTCAGAGATTTTCAGAATTCAGTCTCCTCACAGCCAGCACATCCAGACCACAGTGGTCAACAAACCACTGACCACAGAGTAGTCATTGGCCCAAGCTGAAGATTATTCATGAGAGGAATAGATTGTTTCCCCCTTCAATTATCTTTTTACTGCTGAAAGAAAAAAAAAAATCCTTTAATTATATGGGTTTTTTCAAGTCCAAGGGTTCAAGATAAACTAGCAGGCTTAAGAAAGAAAATGTCTATATAGGATAAAATGAAGAATTATGACTATTCAAAACACATACTCTATCCTCCTTCTTTTTCTCTCTTCTCTAAGCAGCTGAAAGAAGATGGGCTGATAGACATGTTTCTGAACAACATTTTGTACATGCCATATCTAGAAATCTAAATAAATATGTACAATGAATTATATTGATTGCTTTATATCTAAATTAATCACAACCCAGATGGAATGAGGTCCAAATGGAAAGATCTTACACACTCTCACACACACACTCAAGCAGGTGTCATACCTCCTGAGGAGGTTAAAAAGGAAACCTGTAAAGTGAAGGATGAAAAAATAAGAGTCCTCTCTATGTTTATTTAAATATGCATCCTTTGCAGTGCTTATCTGAACCCTGAGCTCTTAGAGATGCTGATAAGCAAGACAGACCTTTTAAAGCCACATTTGAAAATCTCCAGAACAGGCACCCAGGCCCATGTCAGCTGAAACCCCATTGTCCACAGAGCCCCCAGGCTCATATAGAAACATTAATGATGTCTGAAAAACCATGGTGTGTTACATCTCCACTTCCATAACCAGTGAGAGTTCATAGCTTCCCTCTCTCCTCTGCAAACACTGCTCAAGCATCAATAAATATTATTTGTCTTCAGGTCCTGACTTCCAGCCCAACTTCATCCTGGGTCTTGTGCCACACATTTTAAGCCAAAGGCTGAGGTTTTCCTTAGAAACTTCCTCCCTAACTTCCCTTGCTCCTCCTGTCAAGCAACCAGCTCAGCTGCCAGGATAACCCTGGCTCCTGCTGAAAAACAACTGAATGAGCTTGGCTTTCTTCCTCCCAGAGGGCGCAGGTCTTTCCAGCTGCCTGGATGGCTCAGGCTACCTAGGGGGATTTTTCTGGTATTCAACCAAATCTTCTGGAGGGAAGAAGAACCCACAAAGAGAGCAGGGGCAGGGAACCACCTTTCAAAAGTAGCCAGGTGCAGTGTGCTTCCTGGGGGCAGGGCCTTTCAGGATCACCTCAGAGCTGTCTCTCAGGGAGTGAATTCACTGGTGATGGCCTTAAACCTTTTTTACACATGCAGTCCTAGAGCCAGATGGGATCTGGGCCAGTTTCTGGAGTGATTATGGTCCTAAGGGGTCATTTGATAGAAGACAGTCAAAGGCACACAGCAAGAACCTGCTCATACTTGGTTCCCTTTAAGCACAGTCCCAGTAGCTGGGGGTTAGTGAAGGAGCAATCGTAAGTGCTCTCCATGTCCTGCAGCCTCCCTTCTCCTACTCCACCCCAGGCTGTTTAGTTAAAACTCCACCATGACTGGTTTGTCTCACAAATCAGCACCCCCAAGAGTAAAAATCTCACAACCAGATCATGAACAAAGGTTTATCAGTGATACAGCTCACATTTTGCTCTAGCTCTATATGGATACTTAATGAGCTGTCCCTCCCTTTTGCCAGATCTTGTCTATGTTATTTTCATGAGCTTGTGAGCTTCCTAAAGCAAAATTTCCCATGGGGATCTAGAGCTGGAAAGGGTCTTTTTGCTCTTCTGCTACAAGCCGCGCTTACTGTTATCCCATTCACAGATCATTACTTTTCCAGCACTAAGGTTTGGAGCCTTAATAGCAGCTGAAATGCAGTTGCAGTCCTTCTGTCCCTTGTTTAAGCCTAGGCAACATGTGTTCCTGGGCAGTTTATATTTCTTCTATCTTTGCAAATGTTGGAGAAACACCACAAAACTCGTGAGTTGAAACATGAGACTAAACACGGACTTTCATTGACTTCATCTTCAACTACAAAGAGCTCTTAGGTATGGCCCTGCCTCTCCTCTGCAAGTCCAAACCACATCCCCATATCAG
The DNA here is from genome assembly GCA_035047845.1 of Dendrocincla fuliginosa. NCBI lineage: Eukaryota > Metazoa > Chordata > Aves > Passeriformes > Dendrocolaptidae > Dendrocincla > Dendrocincla fuliginosa. The sequence goes on along the minus strand of JAWWMO010000083.1, from coordinate 81,218,911 downwards.
GCAGTTGCTGCAGCAGGACCAAAGGGGTGTTTTCTCCCCTCTGCTGAGATACTAGCTCACTTGCAGCTGTAGCTGAGGAGTGTATTTGTGCAGCAGAATAGCTCGTAGCTATTGTGGTAGAAATGGGCTCTGTAGTCTGCTCAGCCCTACAGGTAAGTACCTGCCTGCTTAACAAGCTGTTGTTTTGGGGCAATTTTTAAGATCATCTTCTATTACAATAGTCCAGGCTTAAAAGCTTTGATGTCTCCGTGATAGAAACTTCTGCTCAAGACAGGTTTTTTCCTCCGTTATTACTCCAAAAGTATATGAAGAAGTCTTAAAAGGTGTGCTTGCTTTTTTTGACTGGTAAGGTGGTTTCCTGATAGCCCTGTTCATGCCTGTCGAGAGGAGTAATGAAGTGGATTGTGAGATTTCTCTACCATTTGCTGAAGAGGCAAAGTCATATATTTTTTAAGAAAAATTTTCTCTCAACTTCTGGGAGTTCAGTGTGTAGAAGCAAAGAGCTGAGCACATTTGGGTTCACCTTCATGGTTGCTTTGCTAGTGGTAGTGGTACTACACAGGCTCTCCTGCTACAAGACACAGATGGCTGGCTTTCCCCAAGTCCTCAGTGCTCACATCAGTACAACAGCAAGAGACGTGCCTGGAAGACTGAGCTGGAAGAAGAAAAAGATGGAGAGAACCTGAATTTCTGAGCTACAGTGTAAAGAAAATACATAAACAGCTTTCCTGACTTTTATGAGATGAGAGAAGTGGTCAGGCAGCCAGACTGGACTTTTTGTTATGGCTCTCTTTAAGGCCTTAAAGGAGTTGAATAAAAGGCACAATCTCATGTCTTTCTTTTCTAAGGGTACTGACTATAATACGTGGGTTTTATCTGATTAGAGAAGCAAAATCCTGACAGAAGAGGAAAAGATGTATCATTTTCTGAGGGAATGCTTCCTGCTGGTTTTTGTAGCCCCTGGATCAGGCTGTAAGCCTTTGGACATGACAAACTCTGTGACCTCCTCATGAGAATGAAAGGTGGTTTGATTTCTTTTTCCACTTTCTTTTTTTTTCTTTTTTTTTTCCCTTACTGCTCCAAGTGATATGCAGCTTGACTGAAGACATTAAAGGACATTAAATTACTTGGTTTCCAGAGCTCACTTCCCTTCTTAGAAGGACTGATTCTCTTTTTTTTTTTTCTTTTTTATTTTGCTTAATAATTTGATGCTGCTGTCTGGAGAAAGGTCAGGCTTGTTCGTATTGCAGAGCATTTGAGTATTTTCTTAGGTGGGAAAAGGCTGAGTGCTGCCACCCTCCATGCTATACAGGTCCTGTCTTGCACTGAATATTGGAAAAACTGCTCAAAAATTCATTAATAAAATTGAGGTCCATTTGCAGGGTAAAATTACTGTGCAGAACATTTGCGGGGGTGATTTCTGTATCAAATAGAGGTGACATCTTAATTGCTGATTGTGGACAAATCCTCTTCTTCTAGAGTAAAGGCAGCCCCTGCTGAGTCAGCCTTCCTATCATGGTCTGAACACAATGGCCTGAGTTTCTCTCTCTAATATACTCATCAATTATATATGTGGTACTAGTTAAAGCAGGAGCTCCTTCTATGTGGAGGGAGCTCAATGAAAACCTCTGTGTCCTTTTATCTTCTAAGCCATCATTATTCAGTCACTGCCTATTATACCCACAGTGCCAAAACTCCAGAGAGAAGACCCAGTGTGCCCCGATCTGTGTGGTCCAGGGATACAATACAGGTTTCCCACCACTGTTACTGTGCTTGGAATGGTATCATGTGTTTTACCCATAGTCCCACTGACCAGCTCAGGTTTCTCCCCTTCTCCCAGGCACTCTAGTGCACATCTCCACAGTAGCTCAGATGCACCCCAAATGACTGTTAGGTGTTTGTTCAAGTGAGCTGTAAGATGCTTGAAGGCCAGCAGATGCTGCTGACACGGCCAGTGAGCTGAGCAGCACTGTCAGGATTGCTGTGGCTTCATCTGCCCTTCCAGACTCGGCCAGCACCATGAGATGGCCTGTCAGTCCCATGGCTCTGGGGAGATCACATGGTCCAAACATGGTTTTGCCCAACTCAAAACAAATTTTTAGTTTAGGAGATGTCACCCTATGAAGGAAGAGCTGGGTAGCTGTGTGCCTCCTGTCTTGTCCTTCCAACCTGCCTTCAGATGCCACATCACTCATTGCGGCCATGTCACTCTGGTCTAGGCTCTTTCTGCCACTGCCTTCAGACAATATTCCCCACTCTCCTACCCTTCCCACCTCAGTAACCTGTATCTGCTCCTTCTGTAACATCTTGCACTAGTCCACCCCTGCCAGCCAAACCAACAGGGAAGCCTGCCCCATGCATCAATAAAACCCTCCTGTTTAAAGAAGCACACCAGAATGTCCTGTTTTTTTCCTGAAGTCTCTGGCACTTAAGCTGCAGTGAAAGGGGTTTTGCCATTCTCCCTTCCCCTAATACTCAAGGAAAAGTGCTTCCCCTGTGTTGCTTCCTTCACTTGGGGCAAAATGTCACAATTCCTGTCATGCACATATGCACACACACATGCAAACACACATGCCATGACCCTGCATAGCCACCCTTGTCTCACAGTCCTTCCTCTCCATATGAGCTTTGGGGCCTGTTGCAGGGGTCTGTCCTTAAGTCCACCCACATCATTTCTTCTGTCCATGCCTGCCCTGGTGGCTGGGCCATCTCTCGTCTCCTACCATTTCACTTTCCCTGGGACTTCTGAAACAGGGTTTTCGATAACACTGGATGAATACTGGTATTTCTTACATGATTCAGTCACATCAGGAAAATACTTGAGCTTCTGAAATAAGATGGAAATGTATGTATCATCAGGCCAAGTAAATAAAAAGTACATTGGGAGTTATTCTACCAAATTAATGAGTTTATTTTAAACTCCTGCTGTTTTAAAAGTACGTACTTTAGGATCTCTGTTTCTTTTCTGGTTTTGGAGTCATTCAGTGCAATTGGGAAGACACAGAACTACTATTTCAAAAGTGATAGTTGGCCTTCAAATGACAGCACTACATCTAGGCAATGGGCTGAGAACAGAAAAAGAATACTAACATAATGCAAAACTCATGATGAGATACTGAGCTATCAACATCAAATACTTCAAGATAATTAGAAGACCAGACATGTCTACCCCAAATGGATACTTGATTTACTGCATCACAAATATGTACTCATGGGTCATTTAATCCCCACTTTTGAAGCAAAGTAGAGACAATAGCAACTGCAGTCAGGGATCCTGTGTGCTGGGGATGGGGATGGGGTTGGGAACCCCTTCTCTATGTTGACTTCCAACAGAGAAGCCACTGAGGAGCACAATTGTAGTCAGGAAATCTTGTTCCCATCATCTTTCACTGGCACTTCTCTCATCTTTGGCAACTAGATAACCACATGGCTGAGCTTTTTGCAGCCCTTCTGTGCTAAAGCAGTTTGTGTGGGTTTTAATGCTGTTGTCTGTGTGTAAGGACAAAGAATGGTGGTTGCTCTGGAGTTCTGTTGTATGGAGCATCTTCCCAGACTTACACCTCATGGCTGGACTATACAGTTTACATGCAGCAATGGAAAAAGTCATCACACAAGAAACACAGTGCTCTGTGGCATTCATATCTGCTTAGTTTTAGTCCCAGCTCTGCTCTACTGCCCCTTCTTCAAGGCCACAAAAAGCAGGGAGATGCTCTAGGGTAGGTGAAGTATTTCTGCATCAGGATGAGGTTGGAGGCACAGGCAGGGGCTGAGCATGTGATATGGGAGAGGGCTTGGGATCAGGCACAGGGGCTAAATGAAGCAGGAAGGTTTTTCCACCCCCCCAACCAGTTAAGTGAGAAATTAAACCCTCATGAGAACTGACACAGAGTAGAGTAATGCTGGGATAGGGCACAACCGATTGTGCCTCAGCTCCCCTTTCTCCCCTGAGGAAATGCAGGAAGGGGGCAGGGAATGGATAAGTAGTTTTGGCTCTGGGTCTGTGTGGC
>JAWWMO010000083.1:81146228-81206611 GCA_035047845.1 Dendrocincla fuliginosa | reverse complement strand
TCCTTTCCTTTCCTTTCCTTTCCTTTCCTTTCCTTTCCTTTCCTTTCCTTTCCTTTCCTTTCCTTTCCTTTTCCACACAGCCTTCTAGTACAGAACTTACCATTCCTTCACATTCAGGAGAGAATCCTTGAATAAGAAAGAATGAAAAAGTTTGATCTTCCATTTCTCTAGCATCATGGATTTTAATCTGTTTATACTCAAGGTGTCTCCAGCATAATTTATCTGCTATGGATTTACAGAGTTTGCTCATCTTGGTCTTTGCTTTGTAATCTGTATTTTGAGAACTAGCAGATTGCCACTATCAAGAAACTATGCTTAAACAGGACTTGTTTTGAACTTCAGCTGGGTGAGATATTCATCACGAAACTGTTCAGGAGTGAATTTGTTTACCTTAAGTTTTAGAAACAAAGATATATATCCTTCATATTTTCTTGAAGCAGCCTATTGTTCAATTCAATTAACTGCTACAAAATAGCAAACTAATAACATTAAATTACACTGGAATACACTGAATCCCCAGCACATTTATTTAATCAAAATAAATGTTATATCTACAGAAGATTTTTAACAAAGTGTTATGACTACAGCATGTCATATAATAGGTTATTAAACACAATAGAGTAAGTAATATAAAAACATCTTCTCTAGAACAATGGTATTTTAACACAAATATCTTTATTATGAGGCTACTACAGAAAATTGAAAACTATAATAATTACAGCTGAATTATCTAATGTTTTATCTCCTTATTTTCAAATTTGGCTTGGGCATTTTTCAATTTGCAACTACTGACTGCTCAGCGTGTTATTTAAGTTAGCCAAAGACATATTATATAATTTATTTATATAATAGGTTCCAGCAATATGCTGAGTGTTGTTTGAAGCACAGTGATAAAAACAGCTCCCCCTGCAAATTATTTACAGTCTAGAAAGAGAGGCATGGTCCAATTCCCTCATAGCTTAAAGCCGAGGACACAAACATCCTTCTGAAATATTAAGGATTGCACTGGTTTCCAGAAACGTCCCTCAATAGTAGCAAGTTGCCTGTGCACCTTTTGCTCAAAGCCTCTGTTGTGGTCAGCAGTGTTATGTGGGGTTACCTTCCACTCTGTCTGACACCTTCAGGCACCCTCAGCCTCTTGCTGATGGGCTCCAGAACAGGAAAAAAGTGATTTTGGTTGTGATCCATCTTGTATCCCATTCTCACACACTGAAGTGCAGGAGTTTGCCTGCTCACTAACTAGTCAAAGGACTTTCTTGACTCCTTACACCAGTAAGGAAAAACCTGTGTAAACTGGAAGGGAAGGGATGATCCCTGCCTCCAAAAAGGAGTCTTCTGATAAGCACTGTGAATCATATTAAATGCAGTAACATGGAGGTTGTTAATTAAATATTATATAAAAGGATCTTGCTTTAAAAATTTACTTGCATCAGGCATTTCTAAAATATATGCTGTCCCACCCAGATTTTTCATGAACTGCGATCTCAGGACATGTCTCTATTCCCAGCTGTGCAGGGGAGATAGCATTTGTTATGTAGCGAATCAGAGGCAGATGAGACAGAGCTGATTCCTGCAAGGCAGCTTAAACAGATTACAGCACCTCATGCTCCTCCACGAGCAAGCCTAACCACAAGCTGAGCTTTGTACAGAGGGGTTTTGCACTCCAGGGTTGCTGCTGCTTTATTCTTACATGAACCAAGTATCAGTCAACATTCACCAACTATTTCTCTCTCCACACCATGTTTAATTTATTGAATTGTTTCATTTATCACAACCACAAGGGTGCTTTTAAGCTTGAAATGTATTATGTCACTAAGAAATGCATACTCAGAGACAGCAAATTGTCCTGCCATTACTGTCATTACTACAGTCGTTAAAGTGAATGGTCAGAGTTTTAATCTGTCCCCTAATCATTGCATCATATCTTGTTTGGCTTAGGGCAAAATGTTTTACAGGCCCGTCACCATTCCAAAAAGTGACAGAAATTAATCACCTGCTGTTTCACTGTGGTCTGGGGACCCTAAGGAACACAAACCCCAAATTACCTCTCCATCAACACGTGTGGCTGCTGAGCTCTACAGCTCTGATTCCCCATGTGATGGTAGGAGAGGTGGGGTTCACACCACTATCATTGCTAGAAGAGTCCTCTACCTGGAAAAGACATACACACAATAGACCTACACAAAAGACAAACACATAATCCCAGCATATTCCCTTTGTCCTCTGTCCACCATGGACTGGGGGTGCAACAGAAAGACAAGCCAAAGAAAAGGCTAGTTTTCTTGAGGACACTGTTCAGAAGCTGAAGATGTTTTCAGACGGTAGCTTTCCAGAGGAAGTCGGCATGGGTTTTATCTGGCCAACTGCCTCAAAATGAGTTGCTCTAAATCAGTCCCTTGGAATCCAGGAAATGTAAACCTTTCCTGTCCCCAGCACATGCCAGCATTCACAGCTGCTGAGATGTGGGCATACTCCTACATCCCAAAAATAAATTGTGATCATAGCCGCTATACCCAGCCCTGCACCCGAGGCTACAACTGTCTTAGAGGCCAGCTGTGGAAAATGCAAGGCACTTGGATGATTAGGAAGTGCTGGCTATAGAAGGGAAGAAAACATGGCAAAACACTTTTCATAATTGTGAGTTGAGAAGCCAGAGAGACAGTAGATTCAAGCTAAGATATGACAAGGGCTGAGGTGGACAGAATGAAGTGGTTTTGGAGGGCAGAAAGCACTGATGCATTGAGCTACCTCCAAACCATCACCCATGTCTTCTCTGTGGGGCTTTTATGAGGCTATGCTGAAGTACACCACCCAGAGGCTCTGACTCATGAGGTCAGGTGAACTGAGAATTTTTGCATGATGATCTCTTAGTCTTTATGACAACCAAGAGAAGAATGGGAGAGTGGCACCATGCTGAAGCCAGGCAAAGTGCCAGATAGTGTAAAATGCCCACCTCTAATATGGTGGATGGCTTAGTGACTTTGATTGCTGAGTCACCAGATCTTAGGAAAAATTAAGAACTGGTGAATAGTGATTTCAAATTAACACTGATCAAACTATGAACTGCTTTGTATCTTGAGGAGCACTTCAATTGAAGGAAAAAGAAATCATGGCCATGACCCTGAGAGGCCAGACTCCCATTTTATACTGGTAAGGGCTGAGGCTGCTCAGCACCTTACAAAGGCACATCCTGGAGCTATTTATGAGGAACATTTGCATGTAGTGATGCAACTAACCACTAGCTGAAAGAACACTGTAGTCTGCCAGTCCCAAATGCATCAACTAAAAGTGGTAGTAAAAGGAGATTATTTGCTGCTACTGACTGTGTTTAAATACTTGGTTCTCCAACTGAAATCTACCTAAAAAACATCTTATAAAAAATATTATATCCTACAAGAATAGCCTTGACACCTTTTGTGAAAGACAAATTGTTTAATTATAAACTGATGCTGTTCAGAGTACATTCTCCTATCATTACTACTGCAATTTTTGGAGCTGAAGTTTATGGTTGTTCTTTTTAAATTTCATTTTGGGTGGAAGAAAGCTCTGTTTTGAGAGGAAACAGGAAAGAAATGAAGCCAAGAAATTTAAGAGAAGGCATCACACAGCAACCTCCTTCTTCCTACCACTCGTAATAATTAAATAATAGTTCCATTACACTCAGCATTCACCTTTCAGAGCTGGGGATGAGAGTTACACAGATGAGACTGCAGGAAATTCCATCTCCCTATAAAGAAAATGACAGGGCAGGTTGCAAAATGCTGACAGAGGTAGTAACTTGCTGCTCATAAAAAAAAAAGACATGGTCAAACGGTGTTGGATAGAGACCATTGAAGGGCTGATTAGTCAGATTATGAACTGCCTGAGATCTAAAGGCCATGACTGATGATGTGCCCTCTTTCACGTGTCCTGTTTTCTGACTTCTCCCAGGCCCACTGTATAATCTCATAAAGTACGCAGTTAGTTTTTTCCCCCACACCTAGACTGTATAATGGGCAGCCAGTAAAAACTCCCTGAGAAAATAAACCAAATCTCCATTTCCAAATGGTGTAAGAATGATAAAGCATAACTGAGGATTCTGAGAGAAGAATTTAATTTCACTGCATGTGCTTGAACCCATAGTCAGTTTAAAACATGACTTTTAACTGCAAAAGTAAATTTTAAAGTATTTTTAAGTGGGAAACCCCACATGCTAATATTCTATGGACCAAAGGACTGTGTCACTTAAGATGTGATGTGCAGTTACTTATGTATACTTAGGTATTTGGAAATCAAATTTTGATGAGGAAAAATGGAGCCACCCACAAGGATTTCTCAAAATAAAAAGATAATTACCCTGAGAAGGAAAATTATGGCAGAGCCATTGTCATTTTACTATCCTCCAATAAATGGACTGTTTGGTGCTCAGGTGTGTTGCCCATCCTAGTGTGACTAGGTCCAACCCCATGAGGCCTAGCTTCTCTCTTTCTTCAGGCCTCATTTTAGGTGAACTTGCTGAGGTTTGACTACCCATTTGGTTTTTCGTTGGAACGTTAAGAATCTTGGACTCATCACAGCCACCATCATAATAGGCAGATAGGAACCAATTTGGTGAAAGACTGACCTCAAAAAATTCACTGGCCTCTTGGGTTTGCTTGAAGGATGCACAGTTTTTCCACGCTCCTACTGACCTTACAAAGAGGGCTTTTAATGAGGTTCCTCCCTGAGGGGTTCATTCAGTGAAACACCTTAGTACCTGAGGAAAACAAGTCAGGCTGAACAGCTCTGTCTGACATGAAGAGACAGAAACAAGAGGGTTCCATTGCCTGTGCATGCCATAGTGTCTGGGCTGAAATGGCCACAGCAGGAGGGCACATTGTGAGTCTTATGTTCACATGTGACATAGGATTATATCACCATAAACTGTTATGGCTTTGTTTTTTATAGTTCTGACATATAATGGCTATAAGTACTCAGGACAACAAGGGTCATTGATTTTTTCTGTGTTTGTATAGATGTTCATTTCTGAAATGTCCAAAGATATTTATTTTCTCTTAGACCATCTGCAACATCCTAGAACAAATGCAGAAGCCTTTTAGCTAAAACCTAAAATAAAAGCTCATATTCTGCAAGAGGCAGAACAAAGACCCTGATCATGGGGTTGAATTTCTAGCACAGATGCTCATCTTGGCTTCCTTTCAGGAGTCTCTGAGTGCACCATGCAATTAGGCAAACTCTTACCCAACACATCCCAGCACTGGAGCTCTACTGACTTGTGTCAGATGCCAATGATGCTCTGATCCTGCAGTCCAGCAGCCTCCTCCAAACTGAACAAAACTGCATGCTACTTTTCTGGTTCTCCCTGCTATAGTTTTAGAAAAGATAAATTTTGATGCAGACAAGGGTAAATAGCACCGTTTCATTCTTATTCTAGATCTGCTGGCCACTCTACTTATTTTCTATGCAGCTGAAGTCTCATGGGATAGTTTCAGAGACACAGAAGCTGGTAGCTGAACACAGTGAACTGGATTGTCAGGCAGCTTGGGACATGCTGTCCTTTCCTAAACTGGGGCAACACTGGAGAATATGAGACATCCTATTTCCCTTAGCAATAATGTCCTTACCATGTAGGGGCAAAACTATTGCCCATCAGCATTCACTGTTTATTCAGTCAGGAAACATATTGCCTCATAAAATGGGACACCTGTCTCATTTTCCATTAAATATTAACAGCAGCACCATAGAAATGAACAGTAATAATGTTATTATAGTAATGTTCTGGGTGAATCTTATTACAGTGTACTGTGGATGTCAACAAACATAAAGTACAAAAACACAAAATTTATAAATAATTGCAGACTGATGTGACTTACACACTGCTGCATCCTTCTGGAACAGGTAACAGTACCAAGTACTTTTTCATCCTTCAGTGCTGAGCTATAGAAAAGATAACACTTATCACTTCTGAAGTGTCTTCATAATCACTAGATATCAAAGCATTTGCCTAGGACTGCAAAGGGCCTTTGCAGAGGAAAGCCAGATACAGAAAGCACCTGGAGCCAGTTGCATCAGGTGCAACGCAGGAGCTGCAGAAATAGGGCCAGCACCCTGACACCCACTCTCCAGCACCCTCTCTTATCCACTTAGCAGTGTTTGCTATATAAGGGACAGAATGCTACGTCTACTGAGAGCTTATATCCCACGCAATCTCCTTAGCTCTGCTGCCTGGTCCCTGACCTTTGTGGGCATTGTACACCAAACTGGGGCTCTGAGAACCTTGCTTCAAAAAGTCACGTACTTCACTCTTCCCTGCTTCAGCCCAGGCAGGAAGCAGCAGCACAGAAATATTGCACTGAAGGCTGATCCTGCTGTTTTCCAAGCCTGACCTTCCCATTCCTGTTCCTCATGGACAGGGCTCCTGAAGCCTCTAGGTCATGCTGGGTGTCTCCAAGCTTTCTCAGGGGCTTTCCAGTTGGTCCTGGGTTTAGCTGAGCTGGGAAATCTGCAAGAATAGCTTTTGTTCTGCAGCTGCTGTATTCCTGTTTCTCAGCTTTACTGAAACAAAAGCAGCACAGGGAACATTTTTGGTGTTACAGATGAATAAGATTTTCCTGGAATAAATAAAAAGGTCAAGATTGGTTCCTGTCACAACTCCTGCACTTTTCTAGCTCATGGGCCCTTGCTGAGGTGCAGCCACTTTATGCTCAAAAGCCAGCCACTGCCTTTTTGCCTGGCATTAGTCCTTTGTACAGCAATTTATTTTAAACACACAAGCAGATAAATGGTTTATACTAATTTTGTGGACACAAATCAGTGAGCTGGAAAACTATGAGTTCAATTGAAATTTGTAATTCATAAGCCAGAAAATAAATTACAAATTATTCCAATAATTAGCAATAAGGTCTTACCCGTACAGCATTTTCATACACTCTTTGTATGTTTTTTTCCCTTTTAAAGAAGTGTTACTTTTAGAAATAATTCAGCAATGTCTTTATTTAATATAAGTGCTATTTTTCATGTGAATTACTCTGTGATCAATTCAGACTTTTGTCATACTCTCTGTCTACCATACAGGCCTTGATGGGGGAAGGAAAAATTGCAGTGGGCTAGTTCTGGAAAGACAAAAGCTGCCTGCAGTAGGTTTTCCATACATCCTAACAATCCTTAAAGGGAAGGAATACGAGAAAGAATATCTAAGTGTCTAGTCTCTATTTTTTGCCTTGATAGAGTTTATACCTTGGTACAGTCCCAGACTAAACAGTGTGTGGGAATTGAAGTGAAAGAGGGACTTCCACTGTTAAGTAAAAGTAAGTTTTGTAGAGATTTGAAGGGGGAAGTTAACAAGACTTGGTGTTTGAAGCTGTTCAGGGGCCTGTCTGACTCAGTTCCAGAACAGATGCTCAGGGATTTTTAGAGTTGTAGGGGCCTGATAAACACTCTTTGGGACTATCCCAGGAGCTAGCTGAATGATGAGAAGATTTACAAATGTATGTGTGAATAAATAACCTTAGAGCTTCTTGTAGGACAGCAGTTCTTGTTACTTGAGCTGTTTGTAGGATCATAGTATTTGTTCCTTTAAAATATTTATCTGATCTGAAATTGCGAGTGGTGGTTGGTTTGCTGGCTTTTTTTCCCTTTTTTTTTCTCCCTAATTGCTCTTCAACGTTATCCTGTTAAACATTTTCAGTCATCTAGTCCAGGTGCTACAATTATGTGATATAACACAGTGTGATAAAGCCAATAAATAACCAGAGCAAACTGCTTGGAAAATAACTATGGGCAGATATACCACTTACCCAAACCAGCCAGCAAATTTTTGCAACAAATGACATTTACAGGCAAAAGTGGGAAAGATTTCATGACTTCTGAACAGAGAAAAGACAGAATGTCAAACAAATTTATGCAATGCTGGCTTCGATGATCTTCAATGATGCTTTTCTTCCAATATAATTTATACACTATTTATTGAACTTGCCCTTAAAGTAGAACAAGAACCCATGAAGTACATTCTATACCTTATATAGTTTATATTCTCTCACAAAAAAATAGTATTAATGAATATTACAGTGTTTCAGATCATAAATGTCAGTTCTGGATTAATGAGGATCATGTATCAATGTTATTTTATACTTGAATAGACAAATTTAAAAGGATTTTCTTTCTGCACAAGACCGGGGTTGCACTTAATGCCACAAAGACCACATACTTGTCAAAAATGAACTTTAATTTCTGAAAAAGCTGTTGCTTAAAAAATTATTTATATGTAGTTAGGAAGACAAAAAATGGAAACTATGGAGCAGAGTGCTGTGTAACTGCCCTGAGACTGAAAAATGTAAACAAATAAAAAAATAGAAGCAATAATCCAGTTCAGTTGTGTCTAATGGCAGATAATGCTGGTGATAAGTACTGTAATATGTTCTGCCTTCTTATCTGGAAAGACCACAAATAATGACTAACTACTGATAAAAATAACAATTCCCTTAGCAGACTAGCTTTTTTCCCCTCCAACTAAATGTGGACTCTGTGAACAAGAGCCCTGTGATGACGATGACTTCTGAGTAACTTATGTGTTGTCTAGGAATAAATTTTTAATTTATGACCGTGCTGATTACCCTGTCTGAAGGGGGAAAAACTTGAAGATCCCAAACCCCCACCTCCTCTACTTTTTCATCCTCCGATGTTTTATTTTCCCAGCAGCCCAGCTGTACTCTCCTCATACTGTGTGTATTGTTGGGATTATCTTCAGCCATGTGAACTATAAACATGGCTCACTGCAGCCCTGCTAACAGAGTGGCAAAGGGCCAAGAAGGAAAATCATCCTCTTCATCTCAGAAACATCTGGAAAATGGACCCAGAAAGGGTCTTTCTCTTGGTCTGCTGGAAGTTCTCTGACAACACAATGACAAAGCAAAGCCCACAATAAAGAGCAGTTGTTTGTAGGTGATGGGATATTCCCACATAATCATCATGACCACAATGATTTTGGTTGGTTTGTTTGGATTTTTTTTAAGTTATAAGGGAAAGAAAGACTTGTCTCCATTTCCCACCAGAGGCAGGGATGTTCTCCAGCACCATATTTTCAGAAGCCAAAAAGGAGGACTCAGTTTCCAACTACTATGAATTTGGGTAACACAGTTCCTCTGCATCTCAGGTTCATCACATGTGCCCTTGGAAAGTAAATCTGCACACTGATTTGTAATGTGCCCTTGTAGCTGTAATGTCTAGTGCTGAGCTTACTGCTAGAGAAGTATTTTATTTTGCTGAAGTTTACTTGAAGAGTAAGAATAACCGCCACAAAGGTTTCAAATCAGTTAATACCCCTGTGGAAAAATAATTTCCTTTAAAACTATTTCATAGTAGAGGCCAAAGTGGAAATTAAGAACATAAAGAGCTCTCTGTATCTGTGTCTGTGGATATACTGATATAACAAGGCGTACCAAGGCTAGTCCCTAATTAAAAGAGAATAGTTCTCTGATTAATGGGCAGCACCAGATGGCATCAAAGGAGTTGCCTTTTTTAGCTTTACTTAGCCATTCTTCAAAAATGTTTATTTCAGGCTGTGATGAAATTCTCTTCTGTGGGGTACCACCTATAAATTTATGTTCCCTCCCCAAATTCCACAAGTGCCTGGGAAGTAGTGTTCAGAATAGAGCAGCTTATCAACCTTATCATGTGCTGTTGGTAACACTCAAACCATAGTTTCACTTCCTTACATCACATGTGCTTTACAGTTTGGTGAAGGAGAGAGAAGGGCTTCATCTCCCTTCATCTCCAGCCTTGGTTACAGATGTGCAGCCATGCTGATGCTGGAGTCAGCAGTGTTGGAGCATGTGTGAAAGCCCTATTGCCAGTGACCCTCAGCACATATCTAAACTTTAGATTAAAGGTCAAACTTTACTTCTGCCTTTTTTTTTTTTTTTTTTGACACAGAAAGCCAACGTCCTCAGGCAGGCAAGCTATTGCGTTTATTTTATCAGTTAGTGGAAAGCAGCTGTACTGCTTAGCATAATTAACAAGGAGGTTAGACAGTAATGCTTTGTATACTGTAGTGTTATGTGCACCACTAAGGCAAGTAATTGCCCATAAAAACACTATCTTGTGAAAACAGTGGGGAAAATCCCCCTCCCGTGAAGAACAAAAATAGGAGCACAGTACTTCCTTTTAGTCATCACTAAAAACATTCCCCCTTCAGGATCTTTGAGGCCAGAAAATCATTTACCAAAAAGATTCAGGAAGTAATCCACAGCAATACTCATTGCTGTTTACTGAAAATTTGCAACTGACTCTTGCAAATAGACATGAAAAATATTCATGTGCAGGGAAGGCAATTGCACACAAGTACAAGCACAAGGCAAGTGCTGTATTTGCTACCTCTCCTCGTGTGTCCAAAATCAGTTTTGAAGATGTTACGAGTTGATGTTCCCAAAAGTTTCTTCTAAGTTCTGTTGTGGATGAGTTTTGTTCAGGTCTTGACTGCAAAATAATGTGTTCCTACAGGCAGACGGAAGAAATGTCATGGGTATATGCTTGTTCATGACAAAATATCTACTTTTTTCTTACTGAAGCCAACCAAGGCAAAAGCAGGAAGCACATTTTCAGAAATACTGAATAGGGTAACTCAACACTAGCTCCTGCTGAGTCATTTATCAGAAAACTGAGAATGCTGGAGAAAATGGCAGGACAAATGGCATTCCACTTAGGTTGTTTTTACTGTTTAGAATAGAATAGAACAGACTATTTGGAAGTCTACAGTGCCCATCTGGGCTCATTGTTAAGAGCACTGTTCAACTGATTCTAAAACACTGGCAGGCTCTGGGCATCAACCACCTGTCTAGGAAGCCTATTCCAGCATTTGACCACTCTCTCAGTAAAGAAATATTTCCTGATGTCCAGTCTGAATGTCTGCAGGTGCAGTTCTGTACCGTTGTCTAATTTGGGATTCATCTTTTTTGATAGACATGCAGGATGGCTTCTGAAGAACCCAAAGGTGGTACAATTGAGGATTCATGAACAGCCACTTGATTCACTCCACTGAAGACATGATAATCAGGTCCGATGAAAGGCCTCTGGCATCTTCTTACAACTTTTTACAACAGATGATAATGCAAAGGGTTTTTCAGATGTCCCTTCTCTTCAGAAAGCTGTTTCTGTCTTTGCTGCAAACATGACATCTGGAGAATGTGCTGCCAGACTTTTTCATGCTGACTTTGTGTCTGTGCACAAAGGTACTCAACATAACTGGAGGATGCCAGGATCACAATATATATTACGTAAGTTACAGGATGTATAGAAAGCTACAATATAGAGCCCACTGTGTCAGCCCTGTGGACTGATACCAGGCAACACCTTACTCTGTTTAAAGTATCAGTAATTTTGGTGAAGATGTTCCCAATGCAAAACGGATCAATGCAGCGAATTTCAGAAGATCTGATCCTGTATAGAAACTTTAGGGCACTACATGAGAAGGTATATTAACATATGAATTCTTTTGGAATCGTCTAGATTATACATTTTATTTGAGCTTATCAGATGGTACTATTTGCACATGTACCAAGCGGTCCAAAAAGTGAGGAATCTAGTCCTGTCTAGTCTGTTGGGGAGGTCACCCATGCTCATTGACTATAGGGGCAATTTATGCAATCATTTTGAATTAGACACATAACCTTTTGGTGGCCAAAGTTGGTTGAAATAAATTCACCCCCATCCTGTTAGTAATACTTTATACACACACACACATACAGAGAGAAATAAAAACATGATATATATTATGCATTTATTAATAAATTTGTGTTATATATATCTTATATACTTATATTTCAACATTTATTGAAATCCATATAACAAGTTTTTTTCACTCTAGTATACTACTTCAAATACAAATATACCTGGCAAAACTTGTAACACACATTTAATAGTGTTCTGCCTTTTTTCCACTAATTCTTCTCTTGATCTGTAGAAAGTTACCTGGTGACTAGAATTAAAACAATAAATAAAATAAAGTAGAAAGTTAACTAGTGCTGACCAGCTTTGCAAAGGACTTCAAAAATGTTAAGCATTTGCTACACGGGCAGGATGGTCACTGTCTCCCACTCCCCAGCGTGGGGAAGGTGGCTCTCCATGGGCAGGTTTTTACTTTGTCTTTCACATCTGTGTTATCCAGACTTCTGCTCACCGTGGGTGGGACATCAGATCAAATGGAAGGAGCATATGGGAGGAAACGCTCTTGTTGTGATGTTCTCTGTGAATATTTTACATTAAAAATTCTTTCACATCATGGTTGTTTTAGCATGTCAGTGACTGCCTTGGGGGCTGTAGAATCGAGCTGGAGCTAGGGTTGTGGGTATTCTTTGTTGTTGAAGCCTGGCATATTAGGCAAAATCCTTAGGTACACTGAAGAGACATGTTACTATTTCAGCCTAAGACACAAAGTTAATGATATTCTTATGGCTGACTTTGGACTCCCTCCTCGCGGAGACAAATGCTACCCACACATTCCTTTGCCTGATACACAGACAGTCAAAACTTGGTGATCAGCGTGGTTCCAAGGCCTACTGAGATAAATCAGAGAGAAGCACCACATTGCTTTATACAGACTAATAACTTGAAGCAAGTTAGGAATGCAGAGAAAGCTGCAGGAATGGATATTTCTAACTAAAAGCTCTCTGTCAAAGATGGCAGCAAGGAGCACAAGTGACGGATGACACCAGACGAAGACGGAACATAGGAGAACTAGGGAGGAATCTGAAGCCCAAACAATCAAAGATATAAAGGCAGTTTATAAATTCTCAGCTAATTTTGCCATCTCTCAGATGTGACTAATACAGAGACAATGACAGCACGTGGATGTCTGAGGGAAAAATAAAATGGTGCTGAGAAGAGAAGCAGAGTTTGTAATTTCTAAACTAAAAAACAGTAGTATCTGTTTTCTTTTTCTTAAAATTAAGCATAATTTGCATCATAATCACAAGGACAGCGCTAATTTTAAGAAGCAAGTACTCTCCTGGGAATGGCAACAATTGGTATCGTGTGTCAGCAGTGACCATAGAGAAATGCACAATTTCCACATAGGAAAAAAGGAAAAATCAGAGCACTCATTTGGCCCTTGCTGGACCTCTGAATTAATAAAAAGGATAGTTAACCATCCTTAAGTGTAGAATAAAATGGAGTTGTATTTTGGCTTATCTGCAATAATGTAAGGTCAACAAAAAAAATGAAATAAAAGTGTTCATTTTATATAGAGTTTCCATATTTTGTATGCATCCATACTGATCTGAAGTGTTGTCTATTAGATTTTTCCTTCTCAGAAACAAGGATATATAAAACATTGCCTGTAGATTTATTCGGATTGCTGCTTCTTTGATTGTGAAGCTGAAATAATGTACCCTCCAAACCCACTAATATTTCTATTGTGACCAGACTTGTCCAGAGTTTTACAATCCTAATTAGTTTCACAGTTGTCTTGTTGTTTTCCTGTACTCCCCCACTGTCTGCTCATCACCATCTGCTGTTGTCCACAGTAAGATCTTAAAGCAAGTACCATCTCTTTGTTCTGCCTCTATACAGCGCTTCATAGAAATAGCTCATTATGGGAATCCAGGGCTGAAATTCCTAAACACCATGGCAATAAATGTAGTGGACAGAAAGAATAATGAGTCTCAGAAACAGTGGGAAATGCCCAGCTCCTGGCTTTTGGGTAGTATCTCCTGCTTTTTGACTCTATCTTTTGTTCCTGCACCATTTCTGCTCAGCCTGTTAACAAGAATTGCTAGAAGGAGTTAGAAGAGCACAGAGAGCTTGATCACAATGCAGCTATCACTTGGGTAAAAAAGGCAAGGATGGATGTGGGAAAGGGAAAAGTGAACATCAGAGCAAATCTTCCAAACTCACGCAAAGAAACATCACCTTTGTCGGTACCTGGGTACGTGAGGCTGGGTGCTTGAGGCTTTTGTTCTGTTTTTATCAAGCTGGAAACATTTAAATGAAGACACACTAAATGCCAGTCTGTCCCAATAGGGAATGGATGTGGATGTGGATAGTGACAGTGTACTAAAATGGAGTATTAGCCCTAAGGATCAGTTCTCTTCATTCTTCAGCAGCTCTTTCGCTCTCCAAGAGCAGTCAGTAGCTGGGCATAATACTCAGTGGATCCTTCCTACTTACTGCACTTCTGTCCCCTATTTCTCACAAGATCTTTATATTTGTTATTAATACGTACTAAGAACATTAGACTGGTTCATTCAGTAACAGAAAGAACCGACAACATAGGAAAAACAAAACAAAAATATCATTTCAGCTGGTATGTTACGGGTGGTCAGAACTAGAACTTCTGCAACTGAACTTTATTATAAATTCTTGTGTTTTGAAGTCAAGAGGGTTGCTTAGATTTGTGATAAAGGATATGGAAAATCTGAAAGAAATGGGTATTTTTCACTGCTACTTAATAGAAAAGGCTAAACATACCAGAAGCAGTTTAGTTCAAAAGCCTTGCTTGAAATTAATGTGAAATGTGATCGAATTGCCTCCAAAATCTGAGGTTTGTGGTTATTAAAAATACAGCAGTTTGGGTGACAGTATATTCAACTTCAATGAAGGGATTTTGGCACTTGAACAAGTCAACATAAAATGGTGAAACTAAATATTCAGGGAGACTGGTCTTTTAGAATTCCTGAAGAGGCATTCATTTTCATAGGCATTTAACTTATATTGTGGTCTGTGGCATTTGGTTGCCCATAAAACTCTTCTAAAGTAAAATTGCATTTCAAATAAGGCTGAACCTGTTATTTATAAAAGTTTATTAATACTTAATCAATTGTTACAAATATAATCAAGTCAATATGTTGCTTATTCCCACAGTTCATGCCCAGTTTCAGCATTCTCTCATAAAGTACTTATTCCACACAGCACATTCATTTATTGGACCATCATATCAAGCCTGTAACATTCTTTTAACCCTATAAAAATTTATAAATGCATCATTATCATAAAATATAACCTTAATAGGTGTTTATTTTTAATGTTTTAGATACCCACTTCTTAAATGAATGTCCAAATCTGTGCTATTGTTTTAAAATTATATGACCAATTAAGTAAGCTACAGCCCTGTTTTAAAGAATGAGACATCTCTGTAACACATGCAGTCTGTCTTAGTGTAAGAAATTGCTGGGTGATGAGCAAATGCTAAGGTCATACTATTTAGTTATTTAAGGTGACTTTAAAAGGCTGAAATGACTACTCAAAACATGACAGTGTTCCCAGGGAAGCCCCTAGCAGGGGTAACACAGCAACCCATTGTGCAGGGCAGCAATTAGGAGTGCCAGTGCTGACTAGAATCCTGGGGCGCATTGTTCTTCCTGATTTTCAGGTCATTCCACCCAATGGGCAGATGCTGGGGAAATCATAATAGAGATTACCAGTTTGGGGATGCCACTTCAACAGACAACCATGGGTTAGTGTGGGATTTTGACGTGTCTGGACTCTGCTAGAGGAAATAACTGCTTTTGAGAGGAAAAGCTAACTACAATGAACACAAGTATTTGGTGTTGTGTTTGGGGAGATAATTGTCAGTGTGCCTCTGGCACCTTTGGGGAGCCATCTGGGCTCACATTCCTTTCTCTTCTAACACCCTGTGATCACTGGGGTAAAGACCATCATTACCTGTTCCCTGCAGAAGTGTTCCCAGGATGTACTGACTGTTGCACCTAAAGGCTGTGGATGCATGAAAAACTTCAGAGCCGTTTGGCAGGCTAGCTTCAGGCAGATTCCTGGGTTGCTGAATGCTTTAGGTACTCCCCCTGTCTGTGCTGGTGATTCTCAAAGGTCAGCATGGGGCTCTCAGTGGGGTGTGAGAAAGTAGGAATTAGAAGTGAAAGGCCTCCAAGTTCTGCCACAGAGTGGCTGGTGGGTAAAACTGATCTTTGTCATGAATTTAGGGCACCAGTCCGAGAACAGGTCAATGGTCAGCGTGCCCTATTGGCAGCTCCTTAGGGAGCAAGTTTTATTGAGCGCTACGAGCATGTTCCAACCATCTTCCCCCACTTGGGATGTTTCTCTCTTCCCTTTCCCTCTATCTTGGACCAGACCAAATTGGGGTCACCTGTGTGTTCTCCTTCCTTTCCTTTGTCTTATTTTTCCTCCCCATTTCAGTTGTCAGAAGATTTTCCTGGCAGCAGTGCAATGACAATTGCTCATAGGGTTGATGCATGGTGCATTTAACTGTTTAACAGTGAATGTAAGTAATAGGGGATGTAATTTCCTGAAGATCATGGTCAAATCTGAGTCACCTGAAGTCTTTAGAATCAACTGGCTATCAAAATATACAAGACAGCTGAAAAAGACTTGAAACCACAAAATAACAAAATGGTGCCCTATGCCCCATGTGTTGGGTAACCCAGAGAACTTTATACTGGCATCTCAGAGCCTAAGCACACTCTACATCTTCATTATGAGCAACATACCATTCTTAGCTAGACCAGTACCTGCAAGCTGAGCAAAGTCCTTATGCTTATAAGAAAGCATCTCTCATTTCAAGCCAAAACTATTTTTTTGTACTTATGTTTTGCAAAATTTTTCACTTGCTGTACAATAGGAGGCAGGAAAATTTGTGGTCAGGATCTCATACGGGTGTATAACTGTGCAATGGTAAAGTATTTACTTGCAGCAGATGGAATGAGTATGGGAGAACATCTAATGTGGTAATTGATGCTAAAATCTAAGGCATTAATTAAATGTGTGTTCTACTTAAGGAGTCGACTAAATGATGAGTGACAATTAAAAATTATGTCTTTATAATTATTCCAATTCCTATTTATGAAAGTAGAGTGTGACTGCATATTAAAATATGATTGAAGGTTTGATGACTCCTTATTCTTTCACAGTTTAAACGTTTGCAATTATTTCTCCCTCAGATTAGAGCAATGCATAGAGATGTAAAGTAAAACAGCGTAGGCTTGATTCTCCAGTCACTTAACACAGCTTTCATATTGGCATATGGTGACTTCCTCAAGCAGAGCACTCCTCAGTTAGGGTGATTTGAATGGACAATTAGGCTCAGTATGCTAAATACTGCAAATTCAATATGAACATCTGGGGATGCATCTAAGGACCAATGATTAATTTTTTAAAATAATTTGGTTGGGTTTGAAAGCAAGCTGCAGCTGTATGGGTGGGGATTTCTCCTTCCAGAGGAAGCAGTGGGAAAAATCCCTTTCCTTCACAGGGTGCAAGATTTAACCCATTCACAGAAGGCAGGGACCTTTCCCTCGATCTGTGTGTCTAATGTATTTCTTTGAAAATACTTAATTAGTATAGCAGATTCAAACTTTCCAAAAGGGCTGCCTAACACTGTCTTTGGATTAGGTTAACGGGAAGATGTAATTGGTTGCAATACCAAGAGATGTTCTCAGCCTAATTCTACACTTCCACAATGACTGCCTAAAACTTCCGACAGTGGAAAATTTCCTTCTCTCACCAAGTTCTTGAAAACGCCTCACAATTTCAGCCAGAATTATTTCTTTTTTATTGCCTATTATACAACCATTAGTATTCCTAATTTTTACTTATTTTTCAGAATTTGTACTGCAAATATTTTTATTCAGGAACAGAAGTTCAATTTTGTGTTACACCCAAGAATTGCAGGGCAGAGAAGATGAGCCCTTCCTTTACTTGGATTTTATTTTTATTTATTTATACTGTGCATATTCTTTTGCCTTTCACCCTTTGTACTTGTGGATATGCTGTGGAACCAGTGGTGCAAATCTTTGAGAAGACAGTAAGCTCAAGGGTAGCTGGCACTGTCTTTGATTATTTTTACTGCAACTCTGAAAAGAAAGAGAACAAAAAGTGTGCGTATGTATATATATATCTACAGGTTTATTTACACACAGAGTAAAGATAAATATTCACTGAAGCTTTAAACCTGGTGCCAAGCTTGAGTAAGCTGGGTTTGTACTGGAGTCTTTCCTAGCACCCAAGGCAAAGGACTACCTACCCTTGGCAGAGCAGCAGCACAGCATCCTTGCAGCCCCTGCACTTGCTTCTCTCCTGGGTGGTGAAGAGAGTGGCCAAAAGCCTGCTTCACCTGTCTGCTCTTCATCCTCTGGTACTATTCCCAAGCCTCCCTTTCCAGTCTCCATGGCTGTCACCTCTTCTCCTATTGAATTTTCCTCAGCATTTCGCAATAGAAATGCTACCATCCCCCACCGTGAGCCTCTTTGCTGGCTCCCCTACTCTGACAGGCACCCCTGTCTGCTCCTGAGTGCTGCTGCAAAACACTCTCTCTGCCTGTCCCAGTTCTTACAACCTGCACAGCTCTCCTTACTCTTTCCAGGTGCTACACAAGAATTTCTACATTTTCATGTTGTGTTTCTGTCTGGAAAATGTCTTCTGTCTTCCAGTCCTCTAGCAGATCTCAGACATCTCTTTCTTTTGTGTTGATTCTCCCAGTCACCTGGTACATTGCTGCCCAGTGCAAACAGCCTTTCTGTTTACCTTTTTCAATTAGGTTTTATTCTGTTCTGAATTGAATTTTTGCAGCCCCTAATTTGTATTTAGAATTAGATGTATTTTGTAAGCCATTTGAAAAACAAGAGTATCAAGCTTCCAGATGGCATAAAATACTGGTTTCTGGATTTAGTACTTCTCAAGATAGAACCTGTTAAAATCATGCCTGACTGGAAGAGTGGATAAAAAGCAAGAGGGCAGTCCAAGTACTGTGCTTCTGGGTTTTGTTTTTTTCTCTTTTTGTTTTCCTTCCAAGAGGTGACAATTACATGGAAATAGAGAAGAGCTGGGCAATGAGTTTCCAAACGCACCTATAAGGTGATCAGGATGTGCATGACAAACTAACCAGAGGCTCAGGGACTTCTTGCACCTCCTCACGTTAAACAAGATGAAATGAGATGGTGAAAGTGCTGACATTATTAGTAATACCAGATTTATTCATATCATAATATAAATACAGTAGTACAATCCTATTAATGATAAACAGATGTATAATCTAGGATTTTTTTAGTTCAATATATGTTAATGCTGTGAATTATGCCCAGGTCAGAAAATAAAGTGATTTTTAAGATCAGTTCTCCACAGTCCATTCAGCCCTTAAAACAAAACTTTACGTTTTGCTAGTGCCACTCCATTTCTACCCTGCTCTGCTTCTAGATTCCTTCTTACTTTATAAAGCTATTGCTCATCATCTTATCTCCCTTGCAAAGCTCCCCAGACCTTTAATCTGTTTAGCCCACGTGTCATGGACTTTCTCCATTTTTAATAGGTGGAACTCAAATATTCTCACTGCCAGCCTATCTTTCTCTAGAAAAATTAGGTGCACATCACAGCTTGCTCCTGATGTGGAGGCTTTCCAAGTGCTGCTCCCTGATGATCTCTTTGCCCTGAAGCAAAGCGTATGGTATCATGCCAGGCTTTCCTTTAGCAGAAGACAACAGATGAAACAATATGTGAAAGAAAAGTACTTCTATCACATATGGTAGACACTCGGAGGAAGGCAGGACATGCTAACTATCAAAACGAGTAAAACTGCAGGACTTTGGGCACCATGGAGAGTAAATGCTGGAAGAAGTCCATCCCTTGGCTGGCCACAAAGTGACTGCGCATGGAGGAGAGCAAGCCCCTGACATGCAATCCCATTAAGCAGATGTCCTACAAGATAAAGTCCTTTATCTCATCACCTGCTGCATCAAAAACTCCTCTGGCAGCTCAGCACTGAATAACCACAGGAAAAATCGCAATTAATAAATGCCTGTGTTTCCCTAACAGTCTACTGTTTCTTACGTGACTACTTACGTGTCAGTCACTTCCCAAAAGCCCCATAATATTGTGCATGAGCTATGTGACCCCAGAAGCACGTGCTGAAGCACAGCTGGCAAAACAAAGTGCATACATGGCAGTCTTTCATTCACCAATCATATTTTACAATGTTGACAGAGGAATGTCCCCATGTTCATTTGCAGGTCTGCTGTCAGTATTGTGGTATTTATATTGCAGACGCATTTACATGGTATTTATGTATTGGTACTGTTTCCATTAACCAGCTTTCCCATCCTGCAGTTTTCAATGAGGCTGGCACCTGGTAATTGTGGATTTAAATGGATCTGTTGCGCCTTTTGAGGCAACATGTACATACGTTTTTGGTGGATGTAAAGGCCAGGCAGTAAGGTATGTATATGGTAGTTATGCTTATTTTTCTATGTAGGTAGGCCAGGCTAGGGGAATCTTAGCAAGTTTAAAATGTAAAAAGCCTGATTTTTCTGTTTGGTGGCAAGTCAGAGGATCGCTATCTCTGAGTAGAGACCTATCCCTTCCAAAATTTAGACATGCTGACAAATTACTGCTCTAAACTAATAGCAGTGTTGAAGACCTCTCTGCTAACACTATCAGATAAATACGTCTACAATCTCTGCTTCCCACATTTGACACTTCTTTAAGGGCTTGCCTACACAGCAAAGTTGTTCTTACATTGATTTTAAAAAAATGTCATCTGTTTTATGAGTGATTTAGTTTAACCTAGTTTAAATAGATTCTTTTGAAAAGTATGTGTTTATATAAAACATTGGATGTATGCAAGAATAGAGTTCTGCAGAAAACAACACTATCTAGGTTCTGACTTGGATAAAAATTGGATTGTTGTACAGTTTCCTGTCTTGGACTCAGATGAAGGCCTGTGCTTTGTTTTGGGTTTTTTATAAAGAAATGAAAATGTCTCTAGGCATTTTAAATTAATGTTACATTTAAAAAATGACATATATATGTGTGTATATAAAACCATATATATAGATATACACAGATATATATATATAACTTCTGTTGACACAACTGATGCTTTTATTACATGTCTTTATCTGCTTAGAGACGATTTCATTGAATAAAATGAAGTGCTATCTGAGACACCCATACAATCCTAGTATTTCTAGACTGAAGTGCTTTTCTCTGTGTGATATAGAATGTTTAACAATTCCTTATCATTTATATGGTTGTAACTGATGTGACACATCCTTTCTCTGTTGTCCATCCAATGTTCTAACACCAGAGTTAAATAAGAATGGGCACAAGTAGGATTTCTCTTGTTCTGTGATGTAGAAGAATAGCCAGTCATGGTTTGTATAAATTACTTCATAGTCACAGTTATGTACAATACAGTTTCCTAATGAGGCCAATTCCCTAGGCAACAGCCCAAATCTGTAACTGTCTAAGAACAGAAATACAGCCAGCAGGATTTCTAAATCAGCTAAACTCAGTGGAGATGATTCGGTACCCATAATCACCTCACCTCCATGACCTGTGTGCCTGTTTTAACTAATGATTAGTATTAAGAAAAAAAAAGTATTCATATACACCTTCTTAAGTAAATTATTTTAAAATCTCCTCAACTGCCTTGGGTATTTTACTATCTATGTTTTGAAAAATTGTTTCTCTCCTGAAATTGAAAACAACCTTCAAGAAAAATTACGAAGAAATTATACTGAGGAAGCCCTCAGTATATTTAATACCATACCTTATGGTCTGAGTAACCAAAGAAGTCTATTTGTGACCATTTTAAGCTCCTGAAATAAAAATAAGTTTTAGTCTTTCAGATCAAAGGTCACAAGCTGGTTTACTTTTCCTTTGGCTTGTCTCTCCATCATTCCACCTCTTCTCCTCCACCTCTCAACTCATCTGTGTAAAAAGAAGTGTAGAAATACTTCCATTACAAATAAATGGGATATTTTGTCTTGTGAGTTCTTTTAGACAACTTCATATGCACTTTTGCTTGTGTGGCAACAGATGCATATACTGCACCTTGATCAAAAGTTAGGCCTAATTGATTTCTTATGAGAAGACCAACTGGACAGCAATGAGATAACTACACATGGTGATGACATAGATCATTTTACATGCACTGTTATGCCTGGGACATCACAAAGTTGGGCAATGTCCTGACAATACTCACAAATCTGAAATTCACCATTCACTGGAGCTGATAATTGCCAGTGTAGGTCACTAGAGTATTATTGTGAAAACTGTGTGAAACGTTCCCAAGATAGAAGGAAAATGTCAAAGCTATTCCTGTACCACTGCTTCCCAGACATGCTGAGTGCTGTTCAGCCTGTCCCTGTTCAGGAATCTGGTGTCATAGCAGCTTTGCAAGGGCAATAAAAAGAGCAATCAATTTTTACTACTCCTAAAGGACAATGCAAAGCATACATGCTTCAAACCCAAGCTTTAAAATAGACAGTGTGTAGGTTTTACTAGGCCATAAATGTGTGATTCATTACAAGCTGTCTTATATGATAGGACAGAGCTCACCTATATGTTGGTTGCACTTTAATTCCCAATTAACCTGCTGCACCATGTAATATTAAACTTCTAGTAATGAGAACAGAAAGAAGCTTGAGAGAGATATAGGGTACATTGCTTCCTATCTGTCAGAAAGCTGCCCAGGGAAATGAGGTCAGCTATGTGCTCAGGTATCATGCCTGAAGCTGAGGGAGCCCCTAAATTATAGGGAGTTTGGCCTTCCTTCCAGTGAAAGTGAAGGGAAATTCCTTATGGACTGTCATTAAGGTAGGGTCAGCAGCTTAAAAAAGCACAAGGATACAAATAACATTGGGACTTGCTATTTGAGCTGAATAATAAAGTTTCTTTTTAATGCACATTGCATTCAGTTGTGTATTGGCAAATGAAGGACTAAAAACCTCACCTGTTTGGTTTTGTCTGAACTGCTTCTCATTTAGCTTTGATTATCTATCCTACAGCCAAAATCATATGATCCAGTGGAGAGACATTATTTGATATAAATATATGTTATATGTTATCATGAATAAAAACAAATTACTTTCCTTTAATTGTATAGAGGGACTGGTAAGGATTTCTGCTGAGTATGATCTTGACTCTCACTCTGAACGTGTTCTTTGCTGCTCGAGTAGATTTGAACTGCCATTCAGTATGGGAGGAAATTCTCCTAGCTCTGGCTAGCATCTCTGCTGTACCATCAGTTTGTACATGAACTCCATTTAGCTAATCGTGAGCAAAGGATAAAAATAAAAAGCTATTGAAAGAAATCTTCTACAAGTATGTCTCTTTGGAACCAGAATATCCTGGACCTGCTCTTTCCTATGCAAAATGTGAAAGAAACTGCAATTTGCTCCCCTGTCAAACTCCTATAAAGATAGAAAGGAACAAAGTCTCTTCTTTTACATAAAATTTAATAGATGAGATTAGAGAGAGTTCTCCAGCAGATACAAATGGAAGAGGCTTTTGAGGGAATGCCCTTCACCTTAAAGGCCTCTGTTAGGGAGATCCTAAATATTGCAACAGAATTTAGATGACTAACTACTGAGGTTGTTTGAGGACTTAGCCACAACAGAAATATGTAAAGTCTGCGGGGTCTAAGAACTAATCATCAAACAAGGAAGAAACAGTTGTCCGTGTTCCCTGTTTAGCTTTTATGGGTCTTCTGCCATTGAACTAGTCTGGGAAACCTGGGACTCTTCCATCTCTCATCTCTCATAGTCATGGTGTCCAGCTCTGGATATGGGTGGAGAATGAAGTCTCTCATTCTGGGATAAATCACTGATGGCTGGAAGACATTAGAGTTGTTGACAACTGTAAAGTATTTCAGAAATTACAAGGATATGTAGTGATGAGCAACACAGAGGCTACATCAGACCAGAGCTTCATGGTCACTCAGGAGTTGCATAATTGAGGAAGAATCATGGATTCTTTCCAGAAGATGTCAAATCAAATCCATCTGTACTAAAGCAGGACTGAAAAATGTGCACTGTGTTCAACCATCAATTCAAGAAAAACCTCAGTCAGAATTTCCCTTTTACAGCTGCATCTGATGTGCAGTTCCGCGTTTACTCTGATGAGCTCCTTTAAACTTCTGTAGCAGTACATTTCTCCTTGCTATCTTTAACAAGACTTAAATCCACATAATAAATTCCACTTTCCTTGTGTTAACTCTTTTACTGTTGTATCAGCACTCCTCCCTCATTTGTCTTTGTTCTCTATCCTAGGCAGGTGGGAGGCTAATTAATTAGCTAATTAATTAATACTCTTATGTTTGAGGGGTAGGAACAGGTAGCTGAAAAGCAGGGGCATTGCAAGTACTTAACTGAGGTATTGTAGGAATTGGGTGGGAAATGCTTCAGCAGAAGTCCGGGACCTCATAGTTTTCAGGCAACAATGGTTCTATCCTGGGGTCTTGCTGTTCCATCCACTGTCGGAATTTCTCATTGGTTGTCCGATCTCTCATGATAGACCACAGAGTGATCCTCTTCTGTGTGTTTGTAGGAGCCTGTGCTGTTTTGCAGCATAAGGGAATGTTTTTTGTATGCTAAGATGCTACACTTCATATTATATTTTGATTGTATCTCACTTCTTTACTGCCTCTGCCCCATCCACTGATGTGGCAATTGCAAAGCTACCACTGTAGCTTGCCTGATGTCTTGCATCCGTGTAAACCCCCAGCAAATGGGGCTGCCATAAAAATAGCCATGTCTGATGAGCACACTGGTGAGCATGAGTAACCAAAAAAGAGGAAAGCAATGAAGGAGACTGGAAAGAGCTTACAGGAACCAGTGTTGGAAAGATGTCAGTTGGGATGTCAGGCTTTGATTGTATAGCAAATTATGATCTCTCTATTATACTATAGCAAACAGTCTCCACCTCTCCTCCCACAGTTCTTTTATTTTTGTTAGAGGTCTTTCTTTGCCATGGATCCACTTTCCCCAAATAAAAGACATAAATTAGAAATTAGATACCTTTTTGTTTTCAAAGAAAGAACTAGAAATATGACCAGCTACAAACCCATTTTTTTTTTTTTGTGGGGGGGGGGGATTACAATCATATTTGCCTGTCTTTCCAAATTTTGTTTTCTTTTACACACTGTCACGCAGGACTTGCACAAACAAGGAGGACTTACTAGCTAAAGAGTATAGACATTAAAACTTAAAATATCAAGAGAGCTGTCAACCATAGTGAGTAAGTGGGGAGGAGTAGAAAATTTCTTCTAATCTCTTGCAGCTATTGTAAATACATCTCACTTGCAGCAGCGCATCTTATCAGCAGATGTTGGTTGTTCTGGTCTTTAATTGCTGCTGTCACTTTAGCTATTAGCAGTTCCTGCTGCTACGGTTTGGCCATTAAAAGGACACTTCCCCACTAACCTCTGACTGCCTTGCTGTCCTGCCCCCTCTCTGAGGAGGGGCAGGAGTGTGGGGGTGAGCGTGGGCGCGCTTTCTTCGCAGCTTCATATCCCTGCTGCTGTGCTCGCACTGCAGTGTGGGTGTGTGTAGGTCGGTGGCGTAATCCCTCCGTGCTCAGTGTGCACCGCTGACTCGAGGGATGAAAACTGTTGTCTCCCATCTGGTCACAGTCCTCGGAGGCTGCAGGAAAACTGTGTGGCAGGTGCTGCTTAAAGAAAGCTCTTCTCATGCTCAGACAGGATACTCTTTTTATCCTGCATAAAAAGTGGCAAAGTATTTTTCTCCCCCATAATCCTCCCAATTTCTGCCTATTTTCTGTGCTTCTCTTCCTACCCCCACCACTGCCTTTTCTTTCTCCCATGGGACTGGCAGATTCTCAGAGGAAATAAGTAAAGCTTTCCTAATATAGAAGCTCATCTTCTCTGAAACCACTTCGCATTCTGTTAATGGAGTTCTGGAAATGTTTCAGTTCTCTCCCTCCACTCATACTTTATTCTTTTCCTCTGATAGCTGTCCAAGCACCCGTACCATCAGTTTTCTTAGCTTTATTAGCTCATTTTGCAAAGCATGCACAGGCAGTCTAACAAAATAATAATAAAAAATTGGCTGGAGAGTTTTATAGCTATGTACTCTCTTTAAAAGAATAAATATGCATATGGAGACATCTTTCTAAGATCATTCTTTTATTGGGATTTTACACTTCACAAACGTATGTGCCCTACATAAAGTATCAGGGGAAGATAACACAGGTTGCCTAATAGATTTACATATGTTCCTTCCCCCTTCCTCTCTTACCCTGATACATCTGGCCCAGGGCTCTTCTTCCAGAGTATCTCCACCTTTGTACATATTATATCAGTGCTCAATATTTGCAAATCCACTCATAAAATTTTATATAACAACAGCACACAGTGCCTACAAATCCTCCATGTAGAAGGGAGTGCTTTTTCTGTGCCTCCCTCCCCCATAGTTACACTAGTTCTGGGGAGAAGCAAGGAAGTGCAGAGCAGCAGAACATGGAAATGCTCTTGTTCTTCAATGGGAGTAGGGTTTTCCACGAGGCAGAATGTGCAGGTTAGGACCAGGGGGCAGGTAGCCCTGTTGTGGTCTGCACTGGTCCTGCAGGCTGCAGCAGAGAGGCAGGAAAGCTCTTGTCCCCTCAAAACCCCAACTTCAAGATGGGGAGGGGTCAGGAGGAGGGAGAGGGTGAGCAGGGAGCCTCCCATCCTCAAGATAGAAATTGTGGGGAGCAAGGACGTGCTAAAGCAGGAATATTTGTAAAGGTGGGAAGTTAGTGGCAAGAGGAAGAGAAGTTCTTCAGAACATTGGCATCTGAGAAGGCTACAGCTGAACACAGAAGGATGGGCAACCGATAATAGGAGAAATGCCTGCAGTCACCCAGGTTGAAAACTAGTTATATAGAGGACGTGAAGTAGGCTCGGTAAGCACATGCTTAAAATACACCTGCATTTTGGAGACATTTATTACCAACAGCTACCTCCCTTGTGTGTTATGCTAGCTGCCCAGGGTATACTTTCTTGCTCATCCTTTCCTGAACACAATGCCTGCAAAAAGAGGAACTGACTGAGATAAGCACCCCACAAGACATGGACAAATTCTGGCAGGCAATAAATACCCTGTCTAAATGGCTTCTCCCAAATGCACAGTAGGGAGGATAGGAGAAGAGTTGTCTGGGATGGGCTTCCATTTCACACAGCCTCTCCCGGTGAAGACTAATGGGTCCCCCAGTCAGAGGGTGCCCTAGACCAGCACATACAGAGTTTGCAGGCAGGTTCAACAGTTGTTGGTATCCTTTCCATTTGTGAACCATGAGGATGCCAGCAACATAGTTGCTTATCTGTGGTAGGGTCCACCCGAAACTAAAAGTGATGGCAAGAAAAAGATACCTGCTAGAACAACTTGGTTACATGAATTGTAGCTGGGAAAATGCATTGGTCCTGATAAAGGCTAGCTATGCTGGCGTCAGAATTCAGAGTGTGTATTTGGTGATAGCTGTGTGCACAGAGTGCAGAGACAGGAAAAACCTGAGACAAAAAAGTGTGTTCTCTAGCAGGAACATAGAACTAAGGTGCTACTTTGTGCTGCATTTTTATTAGTGGTATCTCAAAAATATCACTTTCAGCATGCCTTTTTCACTTCTCCCACAGAAGCATGAAAATTAACATCAGCTAAACAAATTTTCTATTGCTCTGGAGGGAATGTTGTTCAGAGGTGTTTAAGCATTATTTGTCTCATTTGGGTTTTTTTGGTTTTTTTACTTTATCAAAGTCTGGTCATAATGAAATGCAAGACCCTTTGTGCAGCATCATTTTCCAACAGATTTCACACTGGGCATGTTATGCCAGCTCAGACAAAATATAGAAGTGAAAATCACGTGGTCTGGCACAGACCTCCCAGGCACAGACAGCAAGCTTGCCCCTTAGATTGCTTGAGAACATCTTCACCAATTGGATTTTGCTGTGTATGAGAGAATAGTTGTGCTGGTCATGGAGGTGAGTTCACATTTGAGGGTCGCAATTCATTATTCCCTACCCCGTTCTTTATTCCAAGGGAAGGGTGTTTGAGCTCATGTATTATTCTGGTTGCTGCTGTGCCAACTGAAGAGGTCAGAAAGGGCCTGTCCCCACCACCTTTCACTTATCTCCCATCTTAGTAGCACTCCTTCCAAACCAAGTGGGCTAAGGAGATGTGCAACTGAATATCCAAAAACACACACTTCTGCAGCAAGCATAGGAGGAGAAATCATAGTGAAGTCATAAGCTTCTGCAGCCCTTTTTCTGCATGCTGAAAGCCCAGGGCATCACACCTGCCTGTCTTTACCTGCTCCATGGCTGCACAGGAGCGACAACTATTTTTTTCCCCAGGCTCAAGTGCTACTACTTACAGGTAGCTTATGCAATCCTGTGCGTGAGTTAACTCTACCCCAAACAGGAACCTAAACAGGGTGAAGGTCAATTCCTGCAAAAAAATCCTATGCTGCTGCGTGGTCTATCATTCAAATTACTCAAGGTCAGTTTTTATTTAATCATGTTTTCTTCCACAATTTTTTCCCTCCAATATTAAAAAAAAAAAAAAAGGCAATTAGATAACGAAGCATATGTAGCTTGTTTTCTTGGATTGTCTCTCAGTTTTTTCCTAAATTGTCACTGCCCCTTTGGACTTCAGTGGGACAGTTGCCAGGTTTCCACAGAGATGCAAACAAATTCTATGCAATAAAATATCATCTCTACATGATTTAAACCCCAAATGTACGTGATGACAGTTTTATGTTTTAGTAATATGAAAATCCAAGATATTGGATGTGAGTATAATTTAGGATATTTCTGTGTCCTGGAATCCAGTTAAAATGCACCATTGCACATGCCATGTTTCAGTGCTGAAGTATTGCTTGCCTCTGATTGCTGCAGGGTAAGAACTTTATTTTCCTAACCCATGATTTAGTGCCTTCCACCCCCTGTAAAGTGTAACTAATAATGCCCTCTATGTGAGCTCTGGTAGCTGAGGAGACAAGTAGGAGATAGCAGCAGCAGAGAGAGGGAAAGGGGGCAGAACAGAAGTCCAAAAAAGAGGATGCCTGTAACAGGTTTAAAAACATGTATAACTTGCCTTCTTAAAGACCTGAAGGCTAGATATGAGACCAAAGCCCCAGCTGGATGGTGGCAGTGGAGCTCCACTGATTTTGAAGGAGCTGAGCCAGTCTGAACCAGCCAAGAAGCTGGTTTGCAGTCTCGCATTTAGTGCCCAAAGTGGCTGGAGAAGGGGAGGTTTGAAACTATACTCCTCACGTAGCACGGAGGGGCCTGCAGGAGTAATGTTTGTTTTGGCATGGAGGTAGGTTAATGTAGACCCAGCAGGTCCTGCATTGAAAGGCTTCTTTCTGCTCTGAGTGAGGGTAACTTCCATAAAGAGAGCTAATTCATCCAAAGATATGCCTTAACCCACATCCTTCTTTAATTCACAAGTCCTTGTGATGTGCAGACCTCAGGGTGAATCTGTGTAGGTACACTTGCTCTTGTTTTCATCCCTGGATGCCCTGTGTCTCTCTGTAGAGCACAGATCTCATGATGTTTTCCCTGGGTGCCTATTCTGGACTGCCTCTTTAGGTACCCACCAGCTGACAGAGTCTGTGTCGGGAGCTGATAAATTCCAATGCTTTTGCAATGCCTCCTTCTACAGCTATGAGTCTGGGTTAGGAAAAAGGAGCAGCTGCATTTCCTCCATCATCCTTTTGCCACACAGAAAGCCCCTAAGAAGGATTCTGTGCTAAGATTTTCCTGTTTCTGGCGTGCTTTCTGAAATTTGCTCTCTTCTTCCCTATCCTCTTCTCTTTTCCCATGATACTTGCTCTGGCTGTGTCTAGTCAGAAAGATTATCATCTCCCAGCATGTAAAATTAAGAAGTAGTTGTGAGGGAAAAGTAGAGGTAGATAAGAGGATCCTCACATCACAAGCAGCCTCACATAAAATATCTTGAGCAGTGCGGGAAGGCCTAAATGAGGGAGGGATGCAGCAAAGCTAATATCCACCCCATGGAGGCCGCCTTTTTTTCCAAGAGCGGAGTAACAAAGCAGATGACAGGTGGACAGGGAATAGTGCCAGATTTCTCTTCTGATGGAATAACCAGAGGATATCAAAAAAGAACAGCAGGCAACAGGTTTTAAATAGACCTAGATGCCACATTATGTAACTCATAATGTAGTTTCTCAGTTTTAATCACAGGATTTTATGAAGACTTAAAAATTGTATAGGTTCAAAATCGGATTGGCAAATACATTAAATAAAAGATAACTCTCATGCAGGGAATCCTTGAGGCACAAAACATGAAGAACAGGGAACTACTGAAGAAAACATCACTTTGTGTTTTATTTGCTACTACGTTTTCCTATGACGTCTACGTATTGACCATCTTCCCAGGAAGGGCACCAGGTTGGTGGCCTTGGTCTGATCCGGTACCACTGTTGCGTTCACATGTCCAGTCAGTCAGGTGCTAAGTGCCACCAGATCTGCTTTCTTCAAGACCTTTGAAAATAACAGGCTAGATCAGCTTTCTATCAAGACAAAACACTACCAAGGAATTAGCAATTACAGATACTCTGTCCAGAAACTCTGAAGGCATTTTTCTTCCATGTAGAGGAAAATGGACGCCCGCGATAGATACTTACTGTATTTATCTATAAAAATGAATCTAGCTGATACATATTTCATCCTTATATGTACTTGACTCAATAGTAAGATGCATATGCCACCATTCCTCAACAGATATGCCAGTCACTCTTTGTTCAAATCCCCTGGGGTCATGGTGTGCTGATATTTCTCACCTGACTGCAGCCATGGAAAAGCATCTTAGCTGAGAAAAAGAAGGCATTTTGAAAACCAGCACTGAATGTGTTTTGTGTGGCAAAACTCCAGAGACAACATTTTCCCCTTAGCAATTCAGAAGGATGGTGTTGGTATGGACAAAGGACACATAG
Organism: Dendrocincla fuliginosa; assembly: GCA_035047845.1. Classification (NCBI taxonomy): domain Eukaryota; kingdom Metazoa; phylum Chordata; class Aves; order Passeriformes; family Dendrocolaptidae; genus Dendrocincla; species Dendrocincla fuliginosa. The sequence continues at coordinate 81,175,942 of JAWWMO010000083.1, read as the reverse complement.
TTGTCATGTTCAGGAATGGATGTCAATCCCCGAATGATGGCACTGTTTACCTCTGATTCCACATTATATGTCTTCCAACATTATTACAACTGACACCAGAAATCCTGACCCAGAATATGTGTCCATGGTCTTGTGGAGGTGTCTCAAGCTGCTGTAGTACCTTGGGTTTGTTTCAGGCTAGTAAATGGTAATTGAGATTTGCCTGCATATTAAATGTGGCAACTAGAACAAGATGCCAGGCTCTCAGTTAGAAATGCTTTATTACCAAAGGAGTTGCTTTATTTGGATAAGCTGTTATGTCACAGCAAACCACACCATGATACTGACATTGTGTCGCTTCTCAGGATCCTATGCATGTGAGTAATATTTATCATTTAAAAGCCACATTAGTAGCATGTCCATTTTTTGATAGCTAGCAAAAAATCTTCAGTTCTGCCAAGAGTCTAGGATTTCTTTTTAAGAAATGCAGAGCAGATGCCACAGCTCACTAATCACTATTTCTTCTAAATTATAGAATCTATGTCATGATGTCAAGTCTTCTTGTTAGGATTATTGGAAACATCTCACTGCTATCTGTCTGGAATAAACGTCTCATGTTCTGAGTGCCCTGCTGTCAGCTAACGAATATATTAATATTGAGCACATGAACTTATTAATTCCCTGCTGAATGAGGACTTATGGCCTGATAACGTTTAACAGTGGAACAGATCATTCATCACAACAAACCGATTATAAGCATTTATAGGAAAATGTAACAGCATATGCAAATTCTAGACTATGTCACCCTTTCTCACACCAAACCCACCCTGGCAAGTGGCTGCAACACCTCCTGCCTTCCAGTGCTATTCCAGGAGCAGGGATTCCAATTATGAGCAGGGACCAATTATGTGTTTCTTCTATTCCCCACATCCCTTGCTTCAGCTCCCAGAACTGGATACATAATGCAAAACAGAAGACATATTAATCCCAATTCAATATTTTTGAACTGGCAGAGGTTGTGTGATACCTGAACTATGAGACGTTGATTTAGGTTTCTGGAGGACCTACCTCATAGTTCCTGAAGCAAGTGAGGACAAAGAAGGAAAATTATTTCCTTTCAATGGATTCTGTGTGATTGATTTCAATGGGATCTTCAGAGATTCACTTGACACTACTTGTAAATTCACACCACTGCATGAAGAAATATCAGACTCAGAAGAAAAATGTATGCCTGAATTAACATGCTTAATTAGTGGGTCTCAGTTCAGTGTTGAGGTCTGTTTACTTTGACTACATGTTTGCTCCTCTCATCTTATTTTTTCTGTTTGCCACACACCCCTTTTAATAAGGTGATGTCAGGGTCTAGGTCTCTGCCCACCTAGATGTAGACATCTATACATTTGGCTAACCTCATATGGTGGCAATTGCTTCATCAGATCTGATATTAAACCTTAAGAAATAATCTGACCAGACTGATCTTCCTATGGATTTGATTTCTTCACTATAAATTATATACCTAGCTGTCACAGTAATTTCTAGACTCTTCATAACTACAGTGTACTAGTTATTCCTCTTAGCATTGATGCTGTATATAAAAGAATTGGGCCTACTTCAGAGAACAAAGTCCTTAAGAAGAGAGATGAAGATGTTTTAGGAACAAACTCTCAAATATCAGGAAGATGTCCTAATGTGCAATTTATTATGCAAATTAACTTACCCCATTCTGGAATTTCAGTAATTCTTTGGATCTTGCTAAGTGTACTATGTTGTAAGACTTACACTTACTTAAACTATTCTGTAACAAATTCAGTATTTGGTTGTTTGTTTTTATTTTCATTCAACTATAGGGGAAAAAATACACAAATATGGTTTCAATATGAAGATTCTTGGATTGGGTGACAAATGAGCCTAAAACTGCAAAGGTTTTGAATACTTACCTTCTTTTTGAGTAAAATGCATCCAATCTCTCTTAGTTTGGCTAGGTAGAGATCTAACCTCATCTCCACTTATATTAACAGGAATTTATCATCTGCTTCAGTTGGCAGAACCCTTTACTGTTGTAAGAAATAGTGTAGCAAAGTTCATATCAGTTTCCATTTCAGCTTGATTTTCAAATCTTTACATTTTAAAAGCTTCTCTTACATCACGATATGATATACCAAAGACCTTGCTCTGTGCAGGTACCAAAGGTTTCAAGGAGGTTTATTCGGAGGAAAAGGGAGAAATGTCACATGATTTGAACAGTAGCTGTCAAAGAAAATGGGAATTTTAGACTGGGATGAAGGTAGATTTAAGTGGGAGAACTGATAGAGGATGGAGTGAGAAAAGGGATATTGTGAAATGAAAGACCATATTGTATAGACCAACACTGCTGTGAGAGATGGAGGATAACAAAGAAGTCAGCATTGCATTAATCCTCCTAGCCTTTTTAAAATAAATCATTATTTCATATGGTGAGGCTTACTTTCTTCATACCCATTTCCATCATACAGATTTAAGTAACAAATTGTTTTTCTTTTCATAAAGAAATGTGCCAAAACACATAATAAATCCATAGGTAAAACTACAACAGCAGCCTTCTTACTTCAATCTAGATACCTTCTATTTCTTAAATTTGTCTTTGCATGCAAAATATTGGTTTCTGGAGGAGCCTGGAGTTGTGAACACCACAAGATATCCTAAGTTAATTTTGTTTTCCTCAGGTATGTTTCATCTCACTACTGCTCAGAATTGCAGCCATCTCAAGGTTATTAGCTCTAAAACGTTTAAAAGACAATTAAAAAGCATGTACTACCTTAAGATCCTATAGCTATTTTATCCTTTGAGCTTTTATTTTCATCTGAGTTCTCATCCTTTCTCTTTTTCATTTCTTTAATAGAGCACCAAAATTCAAAGATGGGCAGCAGAAAACTGCCTGTGGTAGATAGAAGAACCGGTTCTGTGGCACTTGTTCTCTTCGATCGCCTCATGGTTGGTCACTCATCACAACTGCTCACACTGCACCATACATCTGTCCTTCTGCCTCTCTTTGTCCTGGTCTACTGTTCTTCCCAACGTCAAACTGCCTTTTCCTCCACAGACCACCTCTTCCACCTTCTCAGCTCATTCTGATTCCATTCCTTTCTTTCTGGTGTAGTTTAGTGGCTTGACAAGGCACATGTTATTTCTTCTGGAAACACAAATTGATGGGTATGGTCTACCACGTGTTTACATTGACTTTAGAGATTTTTGGATGCAATCCTCTTCCTGCAAAATATGGACTGTAAAGCAATATGTTATTTCTTCCTTGTTGGTTCTAGAGTGTTCCATGTAATACTGCAAACTCAGTCCTCGCCTTTGCACACAGCATTCAGGAAGTTGCTGAATGTTGCTTCTGTGCTGTACATTTATTGATTGAAACATTTGAGTTGTTGCTTTTCACACTGGTAATTTTAGAGCGCAGATGCCTAGCATGTTTACTCACATACCAAGGCTCACATTTAATGAGCAAAATGTCAAGTATATTGTTATCCACCATAAAAACTGTGAAAAATATCCTTGCCATCTGCAGTGTGCCTTCTGCTTCAGCCTAAAAGACTTTTACAAGCAACTACATGAAATTAGCATTAAAGTCAATATTTATAAATGGAACCACCTCTAAAGGGCCGGATCTTCTCCCCTCCCACATCCCCTGTTTCTCTGGGATCTAATGAGCTGGGGAGGCTGAGTGCAGGCAGGGAGCCAAGTTGCGCCTGTCTCCTGGTTGCAATCAGCCAGAATAATCTCCCTGCACTAAGAAAGAAGCAGAAAGAGAAGAGTGGTATTAAATGGCATTGACAGTGTCTGAGGGCCAGATCCTGTATGGATGTCAGCTGGCATAACGTCATTGTCCTCACTGAAGTGACGCAGCAAGCATAAATCAGCACAGTTTGGCTGACTGACATAACACCATGTTTGACTTATGCTAGCTGAGGATGGAGCCCAAAATAACATTCATGGAATAGATGGTGGATAGTGAAGCTGAAACTGGGATTAGACAGACTGCCATCAAAAAAGATAACCACTTCCAAGAAAATGTTTGTTATTTCTCCACCAAATTCAGACAAGGATTGGCCATTTTTTTCTGGCTTTTTATGGTGCTGAGGATAACAAAGACTTTTCTGTCTAGTACTGAAGTGTTTAGCTCGTACTGCAAGAATAGTAAAATTAATAACTACTACTAATGGATAACTGCTCTTGGGCTCCAGGCAGGCTATATGACCTTTTAATTCTGCTCTTGCAAAGCCTTCAATTCCAACATGATCTATCTGTTGCAGAACTGAGATCTAAGCACATTTTGAAAAATGTTGCTGTCCGCTGCTGTTATTCAAACATCCAGAAGCAGCTGAAATTCCAGTCAGATCTTTATGGGGCAGAGCTGACGAACCCAAGCCAGAACATGCTCCCTCGGATTGATGATCAAGGTAACTTTTGCCATTTGTTCCAGCTGTTCTGCCAAGTCGCCCACATACCCTTGGCTGAACCAAGCTCATAAGAACCACAGCCTAACATGGACATCATGAAAGCTGGTCACTCCCACAACTGCAGGCTAATGAAACAGAGAAAGGTATTATCATCATATAATCCACACTACCTTGCCTTTTTCCTCCTGCACATGTCGAACAAGAGGATCAGGAAGAAAATTTCTGCAGTGATGAGCAAACATAGCATAAATATTTATCCAGAAAACTCCAGATCAAATGGATTTAAAAAAAATTATTTACAGTTGTTTAGATGTAAACATGTTTCCTTAATTGGACTTTAAGAGGGGCACTCACATGTTTCCTTTAGAGCATTTCTAATATAATCATCGCTTGGGCAATTAGGCCACTCGCTAAGCCACAAATCTTATCTTTAACACTGGTGAGTCATAAATAAGGACTGAGTCACAAATAGACCAGACAGACAAATGGTGGCAGGAAGGAAATAAGATTGGCTGTGAATAAATTTAGGCTGGAAATTAGAAGATGGCTGCAGACTACCTGAGGAATGTAATTCTAATAGAGTTTTCTAATTGGGAGGAACTGAGCTGAGACAGGTAACTTAAATTACTTTATCATTTAGCTTGATAAGCTCATGAAAGAGATTGTACACCAAGCAGGAAAATTTCTTAAGACTAAATTAGACAATAAAAGTCCTCGAATATCCAGAGTCTTTGCCTGTCATGACTACCTGCAATTAGAGTGTTAGTGACCTGCTTACCCAAGTTGTCCCAGCAAGTCCTGTTGTTATCAATAGTCCTTAGGAATCACACACAGCAGGGGTAGATTGCACAGATACAACTATGCCAGTGTCATCATACAGTGAAGGCTCTGTGCAATGCAGAGTCTAGTGTTTGCACTGCGAGTTTGCAGCCATGTTGTTGTGGCTGTTGCAAAACCCTCCTCTTAGAGAAAGTGAGAACAGCTTGACTTCCTATGATTGTACTCAAGGGCAAGTTCAATTATGGGGTATGTTATGATGGGGTGCACCTAGTAAGATGGAGATCAACTAATAGCTCTATAAGCTAATGAAATGTTTCCCAGTGTTTGACCAGCGCAATGACTTTCTGTCATGCAATCAGAATTCCTGGAAACTGTTGTAATACAAATAATGGGTCTTATGGTGTTGAGTTGCTCTTTACTGGCTTCTGTATTTTTCAAGGAGAAAAGGAGACTGGAATTTTTGCTGTTCATGGAAGACAATTTACTTAATTCCCTTGTGTAAGTAACACTGAATATGATGATATAGCAAATAATATCTGTTAAATGTGCAGTCCCATGTTTGTCAAAGCATGGTTTTAACTATGCCTCCCAGGTCCACATCAGCTCTGTTCTGCACCAACAGCCTTGACTTAAAATGTGATCCTTGCTTTATTGTGACATATTGTGACTCAAAAATATTGTTCTTTTAATCAATCCCTAGAGCATGGATGCACATCCCGTACCATATTGGCCACATTGTCTTTTTACCGTTCATATCCAGGGCACACTTTTCTTTCCTGCATGCCCTTTGGTCTCTGTACTATCATATGATAGAGGCACTGGTGTTTCCCAGAAATATTCATGCTCAGTTACGCAGCAGGAATTCATATGACATGATGTGGAAATTATATAACCATGTATGATTATCATGTGATATTGGGTGCCTGCCTTTTGCTATAATGAGGACCATGATTCCAGGCAGTGCTCTGTGCATCTGAATGAAAGGATCCTTCGACCGCAGATATTGGGGCTGTCTGACCACAGGGTTCAGTACCGGTATTTGACAGAGTCACAGAATCAATTAGGCTGGAAAAGACCTGTGGGATCATTGAGTCCAACCTATGGCCAAACACCACCTTGTCAACTAGACTATGGCACTAAGTGGCATGTCTGTTTTTTCCTTAATCACCTCCAGGGATGGTGACTCCACCGTCTCCCTGGGCAGTTCATTCCAATGTCTAATTACCCTTTCTGTGAAGAAATTCTTCCTGCTCGCTTTCTGAAAACTTACAATCAGGTACTGTTTCAATTTCCTGGAGAAATACTTGTATTTCTTGCTGTTTCTTAACATTCAGTCTGTCCACACCTGACAATAGAAAGGTGCTCTACCTCATTGCCTCAATGAGTGGGATGGTAAGTAGACAAAAAATACAAAGACATAAACATATCTCGCTTCAGCTTACTAGAAATAAAGAATAATTAAAATACTAGTGTGTAAGCAATCAAAATAAAAAGATACTTTTAACTATACCATATGTTCTGCAGAGCTTAGAGATCAAGAAATCAAGTCTCACTTGAACTTGCACTCTGACCTCACAGGCACTAGAATTGGATCCTAGTTTATAATGCAGCCTGCTTTCTTGAAAAGTAGCCTGTCAGGATACGTGTGTCAGCACCGGAGCACATTCAGATTAATACATTAGTTAAATTCTATAAAGCAAAACACCTTTTTATAGAAGTTTGCTCTTTGCATGCTAATTTTGTGAACTGCTGGTTGAAAAATGGGATTTGACTCTTCAGAAACTTGTAATTTTTGTCTCCTATGTAGTTTACCATTGGTTCAGCTTTCTTTTTCCCCTTTGCCAGCTTATGTGGTAAAGATCATTATTAAAGTATTTCTGATTCTAGAGTCCACTTTTGAAAATCCATGAGAAATCATCCTTCTATAAGCATGAAATAAAATAATTATGAGCAGAATCCCCACTTCAAATTATGCCAAAGTTCTCACATCTACCTAAGTGCTATTGTGAACTTTGCAAAACATGCCATGTATTCCACACAACATAATCCTGAAGGTAATGTTTGGCTCATACATGTTTTTCTAGCTCCACTTCTATAGAAACTTTAGACTCAGTTAAGATCTGCTGTTGCGGGTATGCACTGTAAATGACTGCAAAGTTCTTTGCTGTGTGCCCAGCGTTGTTCATGCTTGAGGGTTTTGCTTTTGACCTCACTGTGTAGAGAATAATGTCTGAGAAATATGCAAGCTTTCTCCCACTCTCAAATTAACTTCTTTATGTCATTCCCCAACATTTGGGCTGAAATTCTTCACATTTCAGTATCATGACTATATTGGTTACTATATCAGTGTAAGAAGTAAGAAAATCTTTCTGCTTTTTCATTTTAAAAATGTGTCTTTCATTACCCAAGTTTGCTTGGCCCTACCTAGGGAAACATCCCGACTGCCTATTTATGGCATGTTTCACCATCTCTGCAAGTTCCCTGTATCCAGCTGTGCTGCAGGGTACAATGCCTAGCAGGTATTCGCTTTCAGAATTTCAGCTCCACTTTAAAGAAGTGCTTACCTTGTCCAAGAGATGCTTTTGGTTGGCAAGTAGTTTCAGGAGCAGCTGGATACTCCCCATGCACTTACAGGGTAAGCCTACAAAGCACAACCAGGACTGAGCTGCTCTTGGTCCTGGCCCTGTTACGTACTTTATTGCATGGGTTGGGAAAGTCTCTTTTTGCCATTGGCTTTCTCTCTGCCTCTAATTAGCATCTCTTAATTTCATGTGCTTGATGTTTGAGTGCTAAGCTTGTAGCAGAATGCTGGCATTTTAGAGATGCTGATTTCTCTTCAGATGGAGAATGGGATCTCTTAGAAAACGGGAATAATGTACACCTGATTTTCACATGCATTAGTTTCCTCATGTGCTAAAGCAGGCAAATCCTACTAACTTTGCTATCAGAGCACTACAAAATTACATTCATTACTGTTTGTAAAAGCATCGGGTTTCTTAAATCAATACTGCTACTGAAGTACAAAGTAATAGTACTTCTTGAGGAGGAAGAGGATTGCCTTTCGAGTTGCCATCTGCTCCTGGCCTGACTCCAATTGCTTCGTAGTGAGTAATCTGAAGACAATTTTTCAGAATCAATTTTGTATCACATTTTTCCAATATGACATATGTAACTCTAGGTCTTAAAGAGGGAAGAACAATCCAGTCTGCCTCCCACTGTAGAAGCAAATGATCTAAATTAGAGCATAGCAATTAGCAGATTCATTGATTTGCTGTAAATATTCTTGCTGTATCGTCACTCTATTGTCATTCACAAAATGAAGTTTGTAAGTTTATTTGCTTGTTTCTTAATATGGCATTTTCTAAATTATCTTATCCCTGAGGCATGGGTGAAACAAAGGTCCTTTCAAATGCTTCCTAAATGATAACCAGTGTAAGAAGACCTCCAAATCTTTGGGGAGCAGGAGGGAGAACCTTCCAAGCAATCAATGTAAGACCAGGAATGTTACCTGTCATCTTAGAACAAGGGCTGCGTGGAACAGAACCCACACCCTTGAGGTGGGCATGTGCTCACAGAGGAGCCACATTCCTGCTTCAAGCAAACCTCATTGCTGGAGCCCCAGTCCTGCTGAGGCCTTTTAGCCATCTAGCAGCCTGTCTAAACCTTCATGGAGCAGTGTGTGTTAGAAAGGTTCTTGGTGGAGCAGAAAGAACTGATCTTAGCTGATAGATGTTACTGTTCTGAAAGTCTTTTCTGCAAAGATATTCTCTGTTCACTTTCACTAAACTTTTTGAGGTCCAAATAGGTTACGGTATTAGGCAGATGTGCACCTTTGCACTACTAAGTTTAGAAAAATAGAATAAATCATAGCTAAATCTCAGGCTACCAGTGACAAGTTTGCCTGCCCCAGACTTCCAGCAATGTGAGAGCTTATTGAGAAGCACCAGTGGATTTCTTCTCAGCTGCTTTACTAGCTACTGCTAGACTCCCTGAGACTTCTCACTGCCTGTGGACCTACAGTGCTGCTGAAGATGAAACTCTGTGCTACCACATTGTACCACATCTTTGTTTTTCTGTTTCACATCTGCTAAAGCACCAGAAGAAAACAATTAGGGGCAACTTGACCTTAGTGATTCTAGTTACAGTCTTTGATAGCTGAATGAACAATCCTCACAAATGTCCTTTTCAAGAAAGTTACAAATTGCACTAAGAATATATGCAGATTATTTGTATACATCTGACAATCCTGGAAAAGATGTTTCTCGAAAAAGAACAGCCATCACAGTTTTGGGAGGAATCACAAAATCATTAAAGTTGTAAAGACCTTTAAGAGATCTTCATTTTGTCAGGATAGTAAGTTCAGGGCAGTCCTCTCTGTTTGAAAGATTGCTCTCTTATAAAGGATGTATATTACATTGGGTGTATCACACAATTTGTTCTCCAAGTTTTTCTCTATAATAAAGATACACTAAATGCCTACTTCTGGCCAGGCAGTATCAAATGCAAGTCCCATTAGGATTTGCAAATGAGGCCTTTGCTGACAGATGTATTCTCAGATGCAGTCTAGAACAGATATTGGAAAAATTGACAGATCTGGCTATTTTCCTTACAATTAGATAAGATGCCCCATTCTATGTGGAGAAAACATAGTTTAAAATCTCTTCTTTGCTTGAAGTGAGATACTCTTCCAAAGAAATTGACCCTCTCCCCAGGCTGGATGATATTCTGTCATAAGATTCTTTCAGACTGTCTTATTGAAAAAAAAAAAAAAAGGGGGGGGGGAAGAAAAAAACCATTAAATCATTAACTGAGAAGAGCAAAAAGAGTTAAAACAGTAAGCAACAGATATAACAGTACATGGTAAACCTTTCTTACATTGGAGAGTGAAGGTCAGGTCTCTACTGTCCTAGCAGGTGCCTACTGCTGAGCCTCAGGGTCTCACACTCCCCTTGGCTGACTAAATACTTTTACAAATCAAAGGAAATAATTTAGACTGGAGAATGACTTCTTACTCCTTTAGTATAGTTGAATAAATTGACAAGACTTGTAGGAAGTATACTTTTAAATCACCGAAGGCACAACTTGTATTTTAACACAAGTTCTCAATGCTCTGTATAAACAGCCAACCCACCGCTTGCTATGGATGGAGCTGGGAATCTCCTTCTGCCAGCTGATTTCTGAGAAATGTTTGGCTGAATTGGCTAAGAATTTGTGAGAGATTACAACTTCAGGACAAGGGATTAATTTAGAGATAATTTGGTTTGGTTTGGCAATGTTTTTGGTAATTCTTGAACCAGGAAAGCAAAATATGACTTCCTTTGCAAACTGCAGTCCAAATACAAGTCTAATTTAGACTTGAATTGATATCTATATTTTGCTCATTTAAAGTCACAGGATGGAAATGCTCTCAAAATTCCACATTGCCTACTCTGGCGAATAGCTTGAGACATGAACTGGTTGCTATAAAAAGTGGTGGTGCCTACAGTACACGGGGACAACTTGCCTAATATGCACCTCAGCTCTGCATCTATACTCTGCAAGCCAACAAAAGGCACACCAACACCTTGCAAGGCTGTGCTGTACAGTGGTGCATTTTAATTCAGAGAGTGCTAGAGTGCTGGGATCTGCACACAGCTCAGCACACAAACTGAAGAAAGATCTGGTTTGGGTCCAATATAGATAGATTGCGGTGTCTCCTCTCTCATCTTGGTAAAACTTGCTTCTATGTCATCTCTTCTTGCTTGCACCATTTAAATGTTTCTGTTTTTCAGATGGCACTAGCCTGATGACCCTGCTACATCTGTGGTGAAAATATGCTCCTAAAAGCCTCAGCATGCAGGGCAAGTTATATCATTGAAGGATTTCTTTTTGTCATTATTATTTTAATTCCCCCTCCCCCAGAAACCAAGAAAAGACTAGAGACAAAATCACTGTTGCACTTAGCTCCCTAACAGTTCTGCCACTGACAGCAGTGTGGCTGGATTTCATTCTGAGTCACAGCTCTTGTTGCCTTCTCTCCTCATCTGTGGAAAAGCTGTGAATGAGCACTACATGTTTTGAATAAATCCTGATTTCTCATGTCAAAAATGAGAACATATAGGATAGCTTGAACTGAATCTCCTCCTATTGCAGTATAATTTTGATTTTTTTCTTCCCATCTAGTGTTATCTGGCATCCTGGTTGAAAACTGATGCAACAGGAAAGCAGCTGACTTTGATTTGGAAAAAGTAAACGCTTTAAGGTGCCATTTCACTTGACACCTTCAGTGTCCAAAAGCACCTATTTTCTTTATCACTTTTTTGAAACTGAGAGAATATAGCAGTTTATAATGATTAGTGTTGAATCAGTCTATGTGTTAACTTTGGAGCTAGTGTTGGGAACAGATGTGTTTTTGTAGACGGGTGAGCTGAATGTATTTGTCTTTTTAATGTCATTTCTGTTTGAATGATCAGTATCGCTTAAAATTCCCTTCTCCTCTCCACCACCTTGTGTAACTGCTCTATTTTGTACAGTCCAGGAAGGGCACATCTCTCTCACTGGAGGTTAGAACTCCATCTCAAATTACAAAATGTCCCTGGCTATTCAGCCTTTTGAAAAAGCTGTAAATAGAGATATAACTTACCTAGCAACAAAAGGTAGATCTCCACAATGTAGTCTGTGAACACAGGGAGTTTATTCAGTTATGGCCATGCCATAGCTTTTCTTTTTCTGTTGCTAGTCTTTCAGAGATAGACTACAGAAAAGTCTTTTCTGTACTCAGCTGATATTAAGAAATCCTCTCGATAACAACTGGGCAAAAGATGAAGTCTCTAAACTTCTAAAATTCATGTACTTGATGAAGATTCTGCTGGGTCAAGTAAAAAAACAGAATTGAGTGAATACTGGTGGAAAATATGAAAAGTTTTGAAAATCTCAGTCATTTTGGTGACTATTGAAATTCAATCTGTATCCTTTCACTCATACCACTATATTTAGTGAGTGTTTTTACAAATTTGTTTAGTTTCTTTCTTAGTGCTTTGTTTTCTTCTTCCAGCTTTCAATCTCCATCACAGAATGAGTGATAAAATAATGGAAAAGAAGGATGTACACAGAAATGAAGGAGAATGTTTCACCCCTGCCCCTACTCCATCTTGATGTTGAAAAAACTTTTTTTTTTCTGGATAGCTTTTAAAAATATTTTAAGCCTTTGTTTCATCTATAATAAAAGCAAGAGAAATAATTTTGAGTTGGTTTTGTTCCAGATTAAGCCTTACTAAAATTCTACTGTGTTAGAAGACTTCCTGTCTATTTAAGGTGAAAAGCTTTGTCCATGACAAAAGAAACTTATTATCATTTCAAAGGTTGGTCAGCACTTTTGCCTATATACCTACTAGGTAATAATGACTATGTTTACCCTTTTTTGACTGCTGAATTCTTTTATCAGTGCATTCTACTAGTTAAAGATCACGATTAATGTCGACTTTCATATAATGCTTTCATGAAAGTTCCTTTGAGAGTGAAAGCAGTGGCCAGATTCTGATCTCTCCAGATCTCCTGCTATTGGATTTTCATTTCCTAAATCAATGTAATAGAAAAGAAAATTATGCCTGTTCACAGTATATATATGAAATATAAGAATGTTTCTAAAGAAAATGTCATATCTACTTGACAGTTTTCATTAATCTATTTCATAAAAATTTTAAATTACCTTTTTTTTTTCCCTTGGAACTAACTGAATTGTATAGCTTAGTGTCCTTTGGCTAAGTTCCAAAATGGAAAGTCACCCTGCAGAGTTCAAGTCTCTGTAGAAAGCAACCCAAGTCCACTGCACTTGAAATCCAACAGCCATTTATTATTAGTTATTGAGTCTTAAATGTAGCACTAAATAGACAGAGAATGTCTATATTCTGCTTATATTTTGGGTGTGGTTTTGAAGTCTTAACGCACAAGAAACTTATGTTAATGTAAGTTTCTGAGGAACAAAAATGGCAAAACCAGCATTCTCCAGGCTTTATGGATATCTTGAGGATACTAAATTGGAGTACAGACTGGTATCATAAGCTCAGTTGTACCACAGGCTCTGAGCCTGGTATCTGCAGGGCAGCAAGACCCTTTCCATCTAGTAGTGGACTGCATGCTCAGTCCTCTTCTTCCCCAGTGTCCAGGATGCCCCCAAGCACAGCCAGAGAGTCTCCTTAGTTCTTCCATCTTCTTATTCCATCAAGGGGCAGAGGAACTTGTCTTCTCTAACCCAAACCTTAACCACTGCAAAGAAGAAGAAAACAGGGAGCTGGGACAAACTTATCCTGGGCACAAAGTCCTGAAGGCATCAAGGCTTTTGCACTGATATTTGCCTTTACTTTTTAGACTGTCCTTAGGCAGGAATAATGTTTACGTAGTCAGAGTACTTATTGCCAACATTATTTCTTGTGTGTTTTTTCTTGAAAAATGACAATTTTTTTTCTTAGCGAAAATATTGGTATTTTAGGCTGTTATTTTCATGATATGGCATATTGCAGGGTGGTGCCAGAGATTTGTTAGTTAAGAGAAAACAAAAGTATATCCTTCACTGCCATTGAAAAGATGCATTGCTACTTCTCCAGTTAACACTTTTGATGGTGCTATTTTGGATAAACCATTTTATGACAGTACAGTTTTGTCTTGAACAATACAGCTGTAGTCTAGGAAACTAAACATATCTTTCCTAATGTTTTTGTTTGTCAGAGGAGTATTTTCGATACTCCTGTATCTATTTTCTTAACCCACCACAAAATGAAAAATATACCATTAAGACCTGAGCAATCGTTTATTTTTGTATATTTTTTATTTTTTGTTTATTTTTGTTTATTTTTTATTTTTGTATGTATTAGAAAGAAATTTAAGTAAAGACACATGCTTAATAATAATCCAATTGAACATTTTATCATTGTCAAAGGTATCTTTAGAGGAATCCATCAACTCCTCTGATTTCCATACAAGTCAATTTACTGTCTTCAAAATGTAATGTTAATGGTACTCAGTGTACACACCGTAATCCTTTAAAATAATGTACATGGCAAACGGATATGTTCTCATGCATTAATAATTTAAAAGTTAATTTTAGGTACTTACTCAATATGATTAACTGATGGATCAGCAGTCTTATATACGAGAAACAGTGAGCACACTTAAAGGAAAAGCATACTGGAAGGCAGCCAGGTGGCTGCCTGCATGATGCTTCAAAAATACCTGAGCTTCATCCCTCTAGTTTCCCCTCAGTGTTGGATGCAGAGCATCACAGTCATAAAGATGGTCTCTGGTTTTGAGATTCAAAAATGTCCACAAGTGCAATGTGTCTTAGAGGCTGAGGTAGCAAGACTTTTGGAGATGAACGGAGATGTTTTAGAAAGCGGAAATCCCTGCAATGCAATCCTGCTGGTGGCTGGCTGGCTCTGCAGCACCAGACCAGTTATATAACTTCTCTCCTTTCACTTCTCGCTTTTTTGAGGACACACTGTAATGCAGGGCTGTAAATTGATATTCTAGGGTGGAAATACTACAGATAACAGAGTATAACTGATGCATTACGGAGCTAAGGAATGTGCCCAGGCAAATAGCATGAAATAGAATGTAGAAGAGGAATGTCTTGAAGGCCTTGGCCTTGCCCATAGCAGCAGGTCCTGCTAAAGCAGCAAGAACTGGATAGCTATTGCACAAACACTGGTCAAATCATACAGGTACATGTACAGCTTCAATAAAGATGGAGATTCTCTCTTCACAGGGAGCCACAGGGAGCAGACAAGCAGCAACAGGTAAAAGTTGCACAAAGAGAGGTTTCATCTTGATTTTGATTTACTGTAAAAAAGAAATTTTTTACAGTTAGAACAATCACCCACTGGAAAACCATCTCCAGGGATGGGGTGGAGTCCCCATCACTGGAGGCTTTCAAGATGTGATTGACCAAGATGTGACAGACAATGTCACCTCAGCTCCCTTTCCCATGGGAGGAAAGGTGGACCAGGTCAACTTCGCAGTTCCCCCCCAGCCTGGGCTGGTTGACTTATATGTGCAGAAAGCTGCTCACATAAGCACGTGAGGCTGTAATGCCAACCATGCTGGTCCTGCACCTGGGATCTGGTAGGTAGTAGGTACCTCCTCTGGAGTAATCTCAGGCAGGAATTTGATACCACTTGCATTCACATGTTACTAGATAGTAACATGGACAGGAGACAGCTTGTCCTTTGGTGAGGCATCAGCACTCTGAGGCTGGACTCAAAAAATGCATGATTAGGGTGAATGATGGCTCACAGAAAGTCAGGGCAGACCAGCCTTGCAGTGGGAAGCGAGGGTTGAACAGGGGTCTGAGAAGTGATGGTACACAGAGCAAGCTGCCAATGGTCCAGGCCAGGCCAGGCCAGGCTGGGCCGGGCAGTAGTGGTGCTGACAGGCTGAAGAGCAATGCTCAGCACTGCATCAAGTGGAGGTGGCCGAGGGAAGCACGGTCCCGAGGAGAGGCCAGGGGACTGCTAGCATGAGGGGGGGTGAGCACTGAGCAAGCAGGAGGATGGCACGTGTGTCCAAGAGGCTGAGGTGACACACACAAGGAAACCAGAGAGATTATTTGAGGAGTTGAACAGGGAGAGCGAGTGGTGAGAACAGAGCGAGACCAGAGCAGGGCTGGAAACACGGGGAACGGGAGGGCAGGCTGATAAGGAAAACATTCCTTTAAATACAGTAAAGAAGAGCCACGGAGCAAAGAAGGTATCATGTTACATTTCAAAATCTATTCAGCTCGGACGCTCAGCCACAATGTTCCCATTGGTGCACATGCATCTTAGGAGGAAAAGCTCAGAGATTTCTCTCACTTCTCCTTGGGCTTTATTTCCTTTTATAGGGCTGACCCCTTTCTTACGAGAGGTGTTTTTGCGTCTGGCGAAGTGAATATTCCTGTCGTGACGGCTCATGTTGGAAGTCTATCCCTTTAAAACAGTAGCGCTTCGGGAAGTGAGCAGCTTCACTCCTCCTAAAAGAGCTTTTCCACAGTCAGAGTTATTCGCAAGCTACTTGCAAACAGGATGGCTTGAAGCTACCGGGGTGAACTACCAAATGTCCCAGTGCACAGAAGTTCGCAGCAGCAGTCTGTAGGAGTGCTGGTGGCAGCCTGAGGATCCAGGGAGAGCAAGGCGCTGTGCCGGACCGAGGAGCTCTGAACAGCCCCCGGTACTGTTAGCACACGCCGGGCGCCTTCTCCGCGCTGTCTGGAGCGCAGGAAGGGGAGCTGGGGCACCCTCCCTGCACAGCTTTTTTTGGGAAAAATGTGAGAACAGACCCGGTGCAGTTAAAGAAAAAGTCCATGCACAAACGCCTCGGGTTTGCAGATGCTCTGTTAGTTTTAGTTTAAAGAAAAAGCAGCTCTCCCCAACAGAAGCACGCGCCGGTGTAACCTGCGGGCGAGCTTTAGATACAGGGCAGGCGACCCGCAACAGCCCCCCGACCTGCCGCCCCCAGCCCCGTTCGCACCGGGACTGGGGGAGGGTGGCGATGGGGAGGGGGACATCACCACCGTGCCTGCTGCCGTCGGGGCTCCCGGCCGCCCCCTGTCCTCTGCGGGGCGCGGGCCGGGGCTGCGGCTGCGTGCGGCTGGGGCGGGAGCGGGGCGGGAATGGGGTGGGAATGGGGCGGGAGCGGGGCGGGGCGGTCCGGGAGTCAGCTGGGCGCGAGTGGCGAGCGCGGCGGGCGCCGTTAGCACCGGGGCGGGCGGCGGCGGCGCGGGCAGGCACAAGTTTTCTCCGCAGATCCTTCCCGCAGCCCGGGGACGCCTTGCGGAGGCGCGAGAGTCCCCGTTGGGTGTGTTTTGCCTTTTTAAAAAATTTCCCCCTCCTCCCTCTACTTGTTTAATTGCATTTTTTTTTAAAAGAAATTATTTTAAATTTTTTTTTCAAAATTTTATTTTTTTTTTTTTTTTGCTTTTGTTATTGCTGTTTTTGAGGCGCGTGGCTCCGGGAGCTCGCCCTCCCCCGCCCGTGCCCCACTCCACGCCGCCGCCCGGAGGATCCCCCTCCCCGCCCGCACTCCCGTCCCCGCCGCCTCGCACGACCCTTCCCCCGACCCCCTGCCCCCGCCGCGGGCTTGGTGGGTGCGCGGCGCCCGGCGGGGACGGAGCCGGAGCCGGCCGCCCGCCCAGCAGGTAAGGGAACGGGGGGCGGCGGCTGCCCCTGGGGAGCCGCGGCGGGGGGAGGTCGGGCCGGGGTGGGTGAAGGCTCGCCGGCTCCTCGGTGGCGGAGGCCGGTGGGAGGAGGAGGAGAGCAAACTTCCTTTTCCTGGGGCCGCCGGCGAGCCTCCCCCTCCTCCCGTGCCCGCGGGAGCGCCCCCCGCGCACCGCCCGCCCGCGGGGCGTCCCCGGGGCTCGGCGGAGCGGCCCTTTCCCTTTCCCGCGGCTCGGCGCTTCCTTGCCGCGTTTTGTTTGCTCGCCGGCTGCGCGCCTCGCCCCGGCCGTGCCGGGAGCCGGGCTTTCCCTTCGCCCCGCGCCGGAGCAGCGCGGAGACCTGCCCCGACAGCTGCCGGCGGTGCTGTGGCTGCCACCGAAACTCCCCGATATTCCCCTCGCTCCGTTTGTAGGGTCTGCGGGAGGGCTGGCGGATGGGCAGTTCGCAGAAATGCCACTCCGAAGTGCTGCTACCTCCCTGCTCGTCCGCGGCGGGGATGCGCGGCGGCTCCGGGCGGCCGTGTGCCCGAGGGGGAGCGGCCCGGCCCTGCCCTGCCTACCCAGCCCCGCCCGGGCAGAGAGACCCTCGCTAGACCAGGAGACCCGCAAGAGCCGGGAGTGCGGGGCTGCTCCTGCCCCAGCTCCCCGCCGGGCAGAGCCGCGCACGCATGGCTCTCTCATTGTATAACTGTGGTACTGCAAGCTGGGGCTGAAACTGTGGCATCATTATAAGAACAGTTTGCAGTTAATTGGTTTGGCAGATGAACTCCTGCTCAATCCTCTTGCCCGCTTCTGTTGCTTAAGTGCCAGCGCCCCCTCCCACCCTTCTCCCTCTCTCCCCCCCCCCTCTGCTTTCCTTTGAAGCGTCGCATAACTCTGTATTGCCAGCAGGATGGAAAGTGCTGATTCAGCAGCCAGGAGCCCCACTCCATCTGAAGTGGTGGTCTGCCTGAAATGTTCCCATTTGTTGAAATGGGAACATGTGTTGCTGGTATGTCAAAGCAGCATTGATCAGGTTTTCTAAAACAGACCTGAGGAATGTGGTTTGCTTTTCCCTTCACTAAAACAGCATGAATTTGGGTTTGGAGAAAGCAAGAGGGAGTGGGATAGGAGAGGTGTGGGTATTTACCACCTCAAGTTACAATTGTAAGGGACAGTTGAAATTGTTTTGCCTCATAAAGGTAACAAGGATGCATTAACATTCCAATTTCATCTATTCCTGCATTTAGAGGCTAGTAGTTGTGCTTAAAGCTCTAGAAAAGGTATGGAGAAGGGCAACAAGGCTAATCCTAGGATTAAAAGGAGTGAGTTATGAGGACAGGTTAAAAAAAAACAAACATCACAAATGCGTGGAGATCAGAAAACCTTAATGGAAGAAGGAAATATGCTTGAAACTTTAAATGGGAGCTCCAGCTATACTGCATGATCATTTTGGGGCTGAAGGTAAGCAGGATGCACTTCCCATGCCGTGTTAGTCTTCCTTCAGGGTTTAACCTCTCAGTGCAGCATAAGAAGGAGAGCTGTTTCGGAGCTGCAGTCCTCTGGCTATCTTTGTACAGGTGTACATTAGTATCAAGGCTGCTTGTTTGTTTTTTTTTTTTTTTCCTCCAAAACCAAACTCCTGAAAATCCAGCACAATGTAGAGCAAACAGCAAAGCCTGGAGAGTACTGTTTGGTAGCCTGAGTGCGAACAGTAAACTGACAGAGCAGCAGACCCTGACACTTGCCTCCAGTGATCATTTTACCATGTTATAGTCTGATTTATTTTCTTCACTTGGACTTTATTTGTTCTTAAAGTAGGTCTTGTTTACCCTGACTACATATTAAAGGTCTTGTGGTACTTGCATGGTTTTCCTTGGTTTTGTTAATCAAACTATCCCCTCCCTTAGTGCTGTGTGAGTTGGCTTCCATCCTCAGATACAGCCACACCTGGATTTCAGTAGCATATTCCTATGTTTTTTATTTGGTAGTCCAGAAACACTGCCTAAATTCAAAATGGATCTCTGCATTTCAGTTCTTCTGAAGTGTATACTGTGCGCTCTGTGAATAAAACAAATATTTGCAGTCTTCTGTCTTGTGAGCACTTAAATGACTCTAGCAAGGATTCTCACAAAGGTTTTTTAGAAAACTTTGGTCAAGTTCTCATCTGTGCTTGGGGTGTAAGTGGGCAAAAAAGTATCTGGATCTTTCTGGTGAAGGTATCCTTCCAAGGCAGGGAGTTCCCAGCTGGCAGAGGAGAGGCATAGCTGGGTCATGCGCTGCTTCTGCCAGCAGCATGGGAGTGTTGCACTGGGAATTTGTTTTCTGACAGCCCTGAATGGGCAGATGTCCCTCTAGACTGTGAGGCACCGTCAGCTTCCCTGGGCGTGCGTAGTGGTGGCAGCAGGCAAGCTGAGGGGCTCTTGGGTAGTGTCACACCGGGTGGGACCATGCTGTTGCTCCTCTCCTCCCTTTTGCCATGTGTCTCTACATGTGGTTATAGAGGTGATAGTGCTAAATGAGGTCAGATTTCTAGATAAAACTTTTGCTTAGACCAGCTGAGCTGTCTCAGGAACTGTGTATGTGTCTGTGAAATCTGAGGTGGGGGGAATAGATGAAGGGGTTACCTTTTTATGTCCATTGGTATGTGTTTTTAAGGTGCCCTTAAATATTTGCTTGAGTAAAACTTGCACTGGTTGCAGCAAACACTGTGGTTCAAAACCTGTACTATTTTCTGCTGGCGTTTTTACTCTAAACTTCTGAGTGAACTTTATTAATGGGGTCAAGGGAAAAGCACTTCTTCACTTTAAGTCAACATTTCTGTCCAAACTAAGACTAAGGAAAACCACTTTTCTTGGATTTATCTCAGCTATGAGGGTATTGATGCCAGTTCACAGTGCAGCATTTTTTACGTGTGCCCACCTGGCCCAGTGTTTTCACAAACAAGGAAGATAACTCTTGAGACCTCTGCCTCTGTCAGGCTTGCATGCACCTTGCCAACTGGCTTGGCTACAGTGTGATTGCATAAGCCTCCTGTAAGGAAAGCAGGCTAAGAAGTTAGGATTGTTTTTCTTGGAAACTCGAGCTGCTCCTGGCCACGTCCAAAATATACCAGTTGCGACTCTTCAACCAGGGAAATCGAGGAACGGTGATCTTCAACCAGAAAGTTGAAGCCCCCACAACCTTTTTAGGAATTGCAAGGGATGAGGTTCCCAAGGAGTCCTTTTATTAACATTGGACTTTATTTACAAGTTTGCCAACCTTGCACTGCCTACTGGCCAGGAGAGCACTTTGCAGTCTAAACTTGGATGTGGCAAAGTGCTCTTGTTTCCCATCGTTTTTTCTCCCAAACCAGTGGTTGTTCTGAAACATAATATTATGAAGTAAACAGATGTCGTCTTCCTGACTTCTCTTTATACATGTTGAGCTGTGCACTTCTGAACTAGTCCTGTGCCAGGTCTTTTCTGTTCTCATGCCATCTGTTGAATTGGATGATCTTTTTGGAGAGCAGTTCCCCTTTTAGCTCAATATGGCTCCTCTGTTGCATTGTGGATGTGGAGAGTACTATCCTAGGAAGCCAGATTCCATGATGAGTGCAGCATTAAAGAAAATTGTTGATCAGTATGAGGCATCCTATCTACAAACAGACTGTTAATCTCTTCAGTGATGAAACGACCAGAATAGCCTGACTTCAGAAGATTCCATTGGATATATTCTACAGTCCCTCTGCTCACATGCTTTATTCCTGTGGATATATACCTGCCTCTCTTCGGCAGGTACCTGCTATAAGAGAGACAGATAGGCACTACATTTTTCATACAGGTACATTCATCTGAAAGTGGTGGGTTTTGTGGTTTCTAGCAGCTTTGGACTTAAAATGTGCATAGGAGCACTGAATACTGAAGGATTCATGAAGTGAGTCACCATCAGTGCCAAGTTATCCTGAAACTCTTGAAAGAGATCCTCACATTCACACGAATGTGCACCTATTGTCCAAAAACATACCTTTACCATAACTCTTTGCTTTCCTAGGGTCTTTCATAAGTCGCAGATGAATTAGTTCATGCAGAGCAGATGGACATGACTGTCAGGACTGAAGGCAATGCAAGTTCATACCCTCCTTTAGAGTAGTACCCTTGTGCACAGTTATGTCTTTTTGGGTCTCTGTAACAGAAAAGAGCAGAGATTTCTGTGTAATGGTAGAGTCACTCATGAACTATGAGGTTTGAGTGCTGGGTGAGTCACTTTCCGTTAGAAAGTGGTGGCAGCTATATGGCTGCTTGGGTCTTTACAGAAAAACAACCTTTGTAGGCAAGAACCAGAGACTCAGGTGTGGACTGAACAAAAGCAGCGGATGGATGAATAATGTGGGTTCTTCAAAGCCCAACACTAATGCTCATTTACAAGTCAAGAGAGCTTTTAATGAAACCTGCTAATTGCATCCCAATTAGTTAACCCATGAGGAATGCAGATTATCACTCCTGAATGGCTACAGCAAAAGCTGTCATGAAGATCAGTTGTTTTAAAGCTGGAGATCTCTTTAGCAGAGTAGGAGACCTTCTCCAGTAGCATGTAACTACTGGTACAAATTAGTGTGAGGGACCTTTTTTTTGCTGAATTTTTTCAGAAACATTTGGTAAGTCATTGTATCCCTGGGTATAAATAACTTTGGAGAGAGTAAAACAGAGAGGAAGATGTGTAGTTCTCTGATGTGCGATATGAAGTAAAACTACAGGTTTTATCAAACTTGTAGATTGCTAGACTAAATCTTGCATAATCTAGGCACATGGCTTGAAAGTCTACCTTATCGATGCTGAGAGAATGTGAAATGTCTCTTTTGGAGCTCTTTGCTGCTTTCAAGACTGCTGTCTTTGGGATTATGCTGGTTTGGGTGTGATGGGATAAGGCTTGTTTGCTAGAATAATTTGACCTCTCCTTGGAGAAAGGATCAGCAGTGAGAAATTCCCCCTTTACCCCATGAAAATGGGGCACTGTTTATTCTTCCCTGAAGTGACAACCGGGGAAAGGGTGAGGGGAGTTGCAAGTCTTAATTATACTGTTCGGAATGTTTCTGAAAAGAGCTTTGGGATTATGGTGATAGTCACGGTCCTTCAATACAGAGGTGATGAGTGCCCTAGAACTTACTGGGAGCACCGTGACCATCTCTGCATTCTCTACTTGTGAGCAGAAGCCGTAGAATATCTGAGAAAGAAACACAGTGTCCTATTTTTGTTGTATTCTTTTGTTGGACTCCAGGGGAAGTCTGCAAGAGGTTTTCCCATTATCTTACCCTCCTGCTGTTGAGCTGTCATCCTTAGGCCAATAGCAACAAGTTGGGCAGCTATGTTGATCTTAATGTGCAACAGTTTTGTTAATGATTACAATATTAACCATTGGATAGTTCTTTTGCTCTAGCCATAATATTCAAACAATGTATTTCTTGGTGAATCTGTTTCAACTTTTTTGGAAGCCAAACCCAAGGAACATGGGGAAATTCCAAAAAAGACAGTTTTGCATAGACAGGGCATGATGAATGGAGTGATTGTAAACACATGTTTGGTTAAACCACTAGCAAACCAGACTCTGATTCTTCCCAGCCTCCATCAATGCCAGCTTCTACTAGCTCACAACAGGACAAAAATAGGAAATGACTGTCCTGACAGGCAAACCATGGAGGAAATGCCATGCCATCCTGTTGGAATAAACCTATAGCCCAGTGGGAAGGAGCTCTCCTGCTGAGCAGCAGTGGGGATTTCTACATTTGTTAACACAGGAGACTTCGGGGTGTGGTGTTCGTGCTCCCTTCACACTTACTGCTACAGAATTTGTGTCAACACAGAAATCGAGAAACTGAGTGTCTGCCTTCAAGCTGAGCCTGTGGTTGCTGAAGGCTGCAGATAAGGGAGGGTGGATAATACTCCATGAGAGCAGTATCATTCTTCCATTTTGCATCCTTAGTGAGAAAATCAGTAATCAGGGAGAATCTCTTAAGTCTGTAGACTCTTTTCATGGTGGATATTAGCACTTGATGTGCACTTAGAAACTTCTTTCAATGCCCAGGATCTAAGTTCTGCCTTTCTGATGTCTCAGTCAAGTGGCTGCAGATCTGTCCTAACTCATGTTGTTGGTTTCTAACACAGACTAAGTTTTCAGAAAAGATTTTTTTTTTCTTTGATTAACTTTATTTCCAGGTCATCTTCAGGTACTAATTTAAGTTTTGAAACAATGAGGAAGGGAATCCGTAATATGTCACCCAAATCTGTCAGTGCAGATGTTCCTCAATGAACGAGCTGTGATTCTGTAAGTCTGATTTGACACTTAAACATATTTTTGGTCAGGAAGTTTCAACTGGATGCTGTGTCTATGCATGATTCATACTTTTGTAAAGTGCTTTAGATGTCACAACTAACTGGAAATAAGAATTTGAATCATTTTTCAGAGAAAAGACTGCTAGAAAAATGTTCCCAGATAATTGATTTGAATGGAGAACGATAGCACAAGATAGTTGTATGTTAGAAAGGATTAGAGCAGAAGTTTTGAAGGCTGAAATAAAAATGGGGAAGTGATTTTTTTTTCTCTTTTTTCCTCCCCCCTTTCTTCTTTCCTTCTTTTCCATGGTGTTCATCTCTGCCAAACTACTAGGTATGGATTCAGACAGGAGAATGTTTTCTCTCCTTAAATGGGAATTGAGAGAGGGGGTGGGAAGGACTGGGGGAAGGTAAAATCTGTAGGTTGGTCTTGCTTAGTGTACTGTTAAAGCTCTGAGCATCCTTGGAAAGGAATGAAGAGTTTTTATTATATCAAAGCACAAGTGTGGAATTAAACTTCAAGCAGCTGGAAAAGCTAAAAATTCAGAAGGCTTTGGCACAAGACAAAAATATCACAAGCTTTCCTAAAAGGCCTGCTTTCCCTTCTGGCTCAAATGTATTGAAGTCCATTTAGGAGAGTGTTAAGGGAGAAATATGTATTGCAAGGCCATTGATTCTTCCTGAATTAATGTCTTGTGGGTGATCATTCTTCATTCTAATAGCTGCTTGTGCTGACATCACCCGAGATGTCGGGGGATTATGTCAGAATTCAAGCCTTGATATTGTGCAGAACAATGGCTCAAGTGCTGTCAGATGCTTTCCTGGCGGTCAGGTTGCTTTTGTGTTTCTAACTGTGATATTCCAGTTACTGTACATGGTCACAGCAAGACATGTAGTAAACAGTTTCCAAGAGAAGCATGTCTGTGCAACATAATTGTGAGGACAAAGTTCTACTTGACTCTAAACCTTACGCTAGAGGTAGATTTGCTGTCAACATCTATATTCTAGGTGCAGAATGCATGCATTTTTAACATTTTATGTAAAAGCTCACTAGCTATAACATTGTCATATTTTGTTTTATTATGAAATATTCAATTCCAGGAATTCTGAAGTCCAGAAAGTTGAGACCAAAAGTGGTTTTGGTGGTAGGTTTTTTTCCTGGTCCAGTTGGCTGGTTTGTTGTTGGGTTTTTCTGTTTGTTTGTTTTGTTGGGTTTTTTTTCTTCTCCTTGGCTGTTGGGTACCTAGCTTTAGTTTTTAAATCATAATTGTAAAGAAGGCCCTTGTGGTTTTACCTGTCAGACAGCTAAACACCACACAGTTGTTCATTCTCCTGCCCCCAACCCCACCAGTGGGATTGGGAGGAGAATTGGAACAAAGGTAGAACCCATGGGTTGAGATAAAGACAGTGTAATAGAACAGAAAAGGAAGGTAAAATAATAATAACTAAAAAAGAGTATACAAACAAGTGAAGAGCAGTGTAGTTGCTCACCACCTGCTGATTGATGCCCAACCAGTCCCCAAGCAGTGGGCCACCGACCCCCAGCAAATTTCCCCAGTTTTTTTGTTAAGCATGACACCATATAGTATGGAATATCCCTTTGCCCAGTTTTGGTCAGCTGTTCTGGCTGTGTCCCCTCCCAGCCACTTGTGCATCCCCAGCCTTCTCACTAGTGGGGTGAGAAACTGAAGAGCCCTTGATGTGGTGTCAGCATTACTCAGACACAACCAATACGCCAGCGTGTTATCAACATTTTTCTTATCCTAAATCCAAAACACAGCAGTGTACCAGCTACTAGAAAGAAAATTAACTCTATCTCAGCTGAGACCAGGACAGCTCTGTGAGGGGAAGGCAATCAAAATAGCCCACTATAATGCTCTAGAAATGATCAGAATAGAATGTCACAGATTATACCTGATTTTCATGAACTGATCCTTTTGATAGCCTTTACTGGTAGGCTATTATAACATTACAGATTGTCGCCACATTTAACATTTGAAAGGTTTTGGAAAAGGCATTGGGTTTATTTTCTAAAAGTCTTCAGGAGAGTTGAGCAAGGAGGCTATGAGATGAGCTGTAGAAGTGGAGAGCAAATACTATTTGGGTTACTGGCAGTAACTGCTGTGTACTCAGACTTGTTTCACATTTGGCATGCATTATTTGTTCTAGAGCTGAGGCTAAAAAAGGTCAGGAAAAATCTCTGTGGAGTTCCTTGCTAGCAAAGGTGGATTGCACTGTTAACACATGGAAAGTCAGAAGAGCATTGCAAAGGCAGTTTCAGCTGATGCTGTGCACAACAGGATGAGTTTACGTGTGTGATAGCAGTTGCAACATCTGATTGAGTTGTTGTTGGATAACTTCCCTCCCCAGTAATAGTACTGATACAACCTTCAGTAGGAGAATGGCATTGCAAGATGTCTTGCTAGTCTTAGCTCACTGCTAAGAGGTGCAGTGCTTTTACAGGGAAAGGAATAAAAGAAATAGGAAAGAGAAGAATAGGTCCCATCTCTTTTCAGTGGTAGCAAACTGCTGGGCCAACTTGGCTGGGGAAGCCTACTAATTTTTCTGGCAATCCAACAAAGGTTATTTTTCTCTGAATTCCAACAAATCTTATGGAGCTACACAAGCAAACAAGCTAAGGACTCAGACCTGGCTTTGCAGAGGGTGTCCAGAGCCTGCCTGTATTTGCAAAGTTTACCTATTGAAGAGACTTTTATACAATATATGGGGGTTAACCCCGTGTCTGATCTGTGTGTTGCCCTGAACTGTGTATCTAAGAGATGTTGTCTTTATTCTTGCCTTTTTAATTTTTTATTTTTTTAATTATTATTTTTTAGTTTTTGAATAAAATGAACCTGTGTTTCTGGGTTGTTTTCTTAAAATGAAAATGAAATATGTTAGTGCTAGGTGGGGCTTCTTATTGAGCAACTCAGCCATAACAAAAATGTCACTACTGCTCTTGTACATTTAAAGAAAATAAAAATAGTGCCTTCACAGTTTCAGAAGATTATGTAAGGTATGTTTGGCTGTATCTTATATGATCATCATAAAACAGAGCAACTGAGGAACTAGCTGGTAATAAATCTATCATTATTCATATTATGAAAAATATCAAGTGTAATAGCTGTTCAAACACCAGAGATTGGGGTTACTTGCTCTGAAATGTAGTGGTAAAACATACTTGTTTCAGACCAGTTACCAGCTGAAATGTTGGTTTTTTTCTGGAATGTCTCATATGTTTCCAATCTCAGGATCCCAGAGCCAGCTCCAAGCTGGCTCAGATGTTCTGCTCTGACTGTGGGGGGTTTCTGTAACTGAAGTCAAATAAAAGCATTAGAGGTGACTGTTCTTGTGTCTGCTAGGAAATGGTCTGGGTAGGGCAGATTTTGCCCATGAACTCCTGTGACTCTTGAGGAGCTGTCTTAGCTGCAAATTTCTCAGCCTTGCTAAAGCTAGTGTGCTTTAGCCTGAAAAATCCCCAATCAACCCTACAGACTGAAAACCAAAATAAGTTCATCAGTAATTTCAATTATTTTTCTTGTCTGTGATAAATGTGGAATAATTTGGAGGCAAGGTGACATGTAATGGATTTTCTTCATTTTACCAAACAGAGTTTGAGAAGGCCTAGGATTGGTTCTTGGGTTCTGGATTGCACAGCAGGAACTGGGGTTTCTCTTTGGAAACATTTCTGAACAGCTGTTTCCATAATTTTAGCATAAAAATGGTTGAGTTAATTGAGTAGCTAAGTCCTTCTGGCAGGGTACCAACTACCTGGACTCCTGGATGGACGGAGGAAGAGATCTTTTCTCAACCTTCATTGCAGGGCCTTCCTCCATCTGCAGTTTCTGTCTTTTGCGAGGTCATTTGGAGGGTGACAGAATGTGTATTAAATGTTCTCCCCGTACTGTGTTTTACTTCAAGCACTCTAAAGCAGCTGCTGAATGAAGTTTGGGTTTTATAACAAATGCTACTCATAATGCTTCGGTTGCTTTGCATAGCTGTATTAGGTTTTGGGGCTGCTGAGGTGAAAGAAGTAGTGAGTGAGAAAGTGTGCCCATAAAATGACTTGTAATGTGGTTGCATACAAATACCAAGTTTCTTCCTCTACTTGGGATATCTGGCCAACTTGTATGCCTGCCTTCAGCCTTGTCATATCTGTACTGACTTCAGCAGACATTCAGAGAAGATTCATCCAGCCAGAGAAGAATTCATGGGATGAGTGCTTTTTAAAACTAATTGTTTTATTTATTTTTTTCAGTGTATTGGTACTGAAGCTTTCCTCCTGTGAGCAACTGCGGCTTGTCTCAAGTCAGTGTTTGACAACAGATCAAGCTGTGTGGTCAGAGTGAATTTTTGCCTAAACCTGTGTTAGAGCCATAAAGTGTTGGATTGTGTGGGCAGTGATGCTTTCATCTGGTAGCTGGTCTTAGACACCTCTTCCTGCCAGTATCCTCTAATTCTGCAGTTGTAACTCTGAAACCAAGCAAGGAAGTGTGTGCTTTGTGTGAGGAGCTTGTGAACTCTTTGAAATCCTGGCTTACTGTGTTGAAAACCCATAGGTTCCCAAAGTGCCTTTCTGTGCTCTTCCTCTGCCCTGTGACCAGAGCTGCCTACCTGCTGTTCCCAGCAGCCCTGTGGCCATGCTTTCTTCCCTCCCGGACACCCAAATACCCCATTTCTCTTCTGAGAATGGATGAAGTCTATATGAAATAGTTTGGTAAAATATGGATATTGAAGGTTTGCTCATGAAGGATTCTTGTTGAGCATTGATGTACTTTAGCACTATGCTAAAGGTTGGTAAAGGCTTTATAACTGATCCATACATAAAGCTGACTATTTAGGTGCTGTGGGAAGAGAAGGGGAAAAGATGAAAGGAAGAATGTGTCATTTCGCATGGTCAGGGTCGCAAATGTACTTCTGCAGATTGGGATTAGGGGCATCATAAGCATGGCTTCAATTGAAATTTGAATTCGAGTTTAGTGTACAGATTATACTATAATGTACAGCCCACTCTATGGTGGCTGAGAGTAGTGTATCTCCTCTGCAGTTCAATGCATGCTGCATCCACCACTCATCCAGCACTTCTTGGGTATTTCTTGAACTTTAGAATGAAGCCTTTCAGTGATGTGGTGTATGAAAGGCTGTTTCATGATGGAGTGTGCAGTAGGAGATGTAGTTCCAAGTTGGGCTAAGGGGCTGCTGGGTGGTAGTGTGGAAGCTGCAGGGCTGTGACTGTGTGTGGAGTTGAGGGACTTGGAGGAGAGAGCTTCAGGTTAAGTCTTCTGGGATCCTTTTAAAAGTACTGCTGTAAACGGAGTTACTCATGATATCTGACACCTTAGCCATGTCAAATGAGGCTCCTAGAAAACCAATGGACTGAAAAGATTATATTAAAAGTGACTTTCACCTGAGGTGCTGTCTCTGAAACTCATTAGCAGTTTAAAATTAACCTAATATTCTAGGTAGCTTAAATACATCTTAATGACTTTGTGCCACTTTCATTTTACAACCTTGTTGCTTTAAGTGCAGTCTGGATTGCAAATGTGTTATTTTATGATTGAAGATGATTTTGAGCATGACAATCTTCATAAAGATTTGTCCGGTCAATGAAGAAGTAACAGGATTCGTATAAACCAAAGCAGAGCAGTCTAAAGTAGCTGTATCCTAAAACTGACCTAATCTATAAAGCTTTGAATTACCATGTCATCTTCTACCAGGGAACACTGCAAAGCCTCCTGCCCTTTTGCAGCATGTAAGAAAGAATCTAACCATCCTGTTATTTGGGAGGAAAAACTGAATACAGACTGAAGATCTAAAATGTAACAAAGAAAGTAAATGAATGCCAACTAAAAATGTTTGGATTTTTTTTTCTAATCAAGATACATACTGTAAAAGAAATATTAGAAACCATTCAAATCTGGTTTGGGGGATTTGATTGACAGTTTCTAAGTGACCTCTCTGCTCATGTGTGTGTTTTTTATCAGTGGAAGGGGAGAGGGGAAGCTGCTTTAGAGGAGAGAAGTTTAGGAGATGTGGTGAGAAATGAGAAGGCACAAAGAAGGG
>JAWWMO010000083.1:81108739-81146128 GCA_035047845.1 Dendrocincla fuliginosa | reverse complement strand
AGAAGTTTAGAAGATGTGGTGAGAACTGAGAAGGCACAAAGAAGGGCAATATTGATACAGCTCAACTTTTTCATCAACTACATCAATCTTTTGGTTTTTTTTTCCTCCCTCCCAGTTCACCCACTGGTCAGCAGTGTGTGAGGAGAAGGAAGCAAATTGATTTCCGTAGTCAAGTATGTCTTTCTAGTGTGATGCAAAGAAAACCTACCCTCCTCAGGGGAAGAGGATGTGATGGGTGGGGAAATGTCATAGTTCATGGCTAAATCATGGCTCTGAAAATTATTACTGATATTATTATCTTTTTGGAGTAATGCTAAAATGTTCTGGAGCTAATGTCAGGCATCTGTATGAGAAAAGCCTGCAGTTTTTGGTGGCTGTGTTTTGCCTCTATGATGGTTGTATTAATCTGTGTTTGCTTCCATGTCCCAGCTGGTGAAAGTTAAACTCTCAGAGATGACGATGACCTCTCCAAAGGTGAAGGAAGTGTTAGGAACAAGAAAAAAATAGGGAGAGAATGAGTATTTATACCACCATGTGTAGTAAACATCCCACTTGTGATACAGGTAGCTAATTTGCGTCTAAAACTTTTCCTGACTTCAGTCCTGGTCTAGACCACATGTGTCACTTTTGTTTATGTGCTGTGTTCTGTGATCTGGTGGCAGTTTGGACAGCCAAGGATTCTGGGGATAACCACATGGTGAGGCACCTGAGCAAAAATGCTTCTTCTCTGAATGGTACAGCAGAACTCCATGAAACAGCAATGCCTTCTCACCTTTCTTGATTTCACATGCCTAATTGATTTTATTATTTAAAAGTATTTAATTTTCTTTTATTTCATGTCTCAGCCCTCTCACTGTTTAGGAGTGACTGGTGCTTTGCCTTTATGGTCTGTCAGCATCATGCTCCAAAATCCCAGTATCTGCAGTTGTAAAGATGCAAAGAGGGTCATTCCTGCTAGGGAGGGATGGGCACTGGTGCTAATCCTGTAAATCCACAGCAGGTCCCTCCCATGCACAAAAATCTGAGTTTAACTCTTACGTCCTCCTTTGCTGTGATATTTATATAATTCCTATTTCTTAAAACAAGAAGGAGATAGATGTAGTCAGATTTAAGAGAAACTGCATGAACGAGCCTTATAAATATTTATCTCTGCACCAGCATTTTACTCAGGGATACTCAAGAAAAGATGACTAATGACTGTCTTTTTGACACTGCACAACATAAAGCAAATGCAATTTCAAAGCATCCCCTAAGCCACTGTGGATGCTTAAATATCTTCCATTTGCATGGCTAAAGGCTAGAATAAGGCTTGTACCCAGGAGTATTGGATTTGGGGAATTTGTGAAATGCCTGTCCCCAACTACTTCCATTGATGCAAATGGTGGAGGCCAAACTGCCAGGACAGGGACTGGAGAGAGAAAATTGGCTGAATAAAATGATAGTGCTTGCAGTTATTTCTAATCAGAGTTCATTTCTTATAGATACTCCCAGAGGTTTTGCATAGTGAGAACAAATGCAAACGCAGTTAGAATACACGGGTGGGTATAGCTCAATGCTCACAGTCCATGAGCTAAAAAAAAATTGTGAAGGGATTGAGATTTTGTTGGGTTCCTCTGCCCTCTCACCCTCTCCCCCCCTCCCTACTCCCAGATTTCCAGAGATGCTTGCTACTGAGTAAATGTTAATGCCAAGCTGCAGAATGATAGGTTTGCACTTTACATTACTGACTCCAGTTAATTGTGCTGGGGTAGCCATGTATAGATTATCATCTTCCGCGGTCTTCTGGAAGAAGAAATTTCTTTATTCCTTGTACCCTTCAAAAACCTGACAGGCAGTGAAACCGTAAGATTTTATCTATAGCTCGTTGATTGTGACTAAGCATTAAAAAATACTCAAGACGTTATAGTCAGAGTGGTGTTTCTGCTATTTGTCCTCCAGACTGAGACTGGAGAGCAACATTTCTAGGGTTGAGGTTGTTGGCCACATGCCTCTCTGTTGTCAAGTTCCAGTTTGTTTGTAGTATTAGAATATGGCTGGATTATTGTATCAATAGAGGCAAGTAGATGGGGTAGACTTCTTAAAAGGGTATTTTAACACCAAAGATTTTCAGTTTTTTGTTTGAGGTTTTTTCAAGATATTTTGGCACTCAGGATCAGTTGGTATGCAGCTTGTTGATATTCTCATTTTGAGTACTGCTCTTTGAAGAGAGGAGACAATGCATATGTTAAGCTTCTTTTTCTTGTAGTGCAGTCCTAGATCTGGAGAGAAGACTTACACAGGTCAAATAGTCAATGAAAAGCTGGAGTATAGTTGTGGTTTTGATGGCAGCTTGGTGACAGTGATTGAGGAAAAATCAGCCTACTCCCCAGATAGTCTTGTCTGTTGACTCACTGCTTTTTTTTCCCCCTTTTAGCAATTTTGACTTGGTGCTTGTTTTTTCTCTGTGCCTTCGCTCCACACCCTCCCTGACACTCCACCCAGTAATGCTTCCCTAAGTCTTTGCTTTTTAAACCTTTCTGTTTCTTCTTCTGATAGCTGTGTGCATGGAGAACTCTTTCTTTGGAGCAGACTTTCATAGATTTGGAAGATTTCATCATGACCCTTACTTTTGCTTCTTTTGGCTGAACTCCCGTTAATTCTGTTTTTTCTTTTTTCCTCCCAGATGTCATGTTTTTCTAGTTCTGTGATGTTCCTATTGCTTTTGGATTGGATTCTTTCCAGTTGATCTTTTCTGAAATTTGCTGAAGACTGGGTACAGCTTTGTGCTGGAAGCTTTATCAGCCTAAAGTAGAACAGAACTGTTGCTTCATGATTCTCACATATGTTCCTCTGTACATTCTTGTATGGTATTTGCCTCTTTCTCAACAAAGAATTTTCCAGTTTCTAAAACTTGCTTTGAATTAAGTCTTTCAGCAAGCTGCCAGCTTTAAGTTTGCAGCGTCCCCAAGTTTAATGAGTGTTGTTTTGTCCTTCATTATCTAGATCATTACTGTTAGAATAGTGTGAGACCAGGGCAGATCTCTGCAGAGGTTATTCAGTATGTCAGGCTATTGTGTGAGTATTTCAATTTTTCTTGACTTTCCAAGCAGATGTAAGTCAGTGGAGTTACCCAGGAACTTTCAGTTCTGCCATAACATGACTGTTTGTATTGATAACAGTATGACAAAGTTTTCTTAACTTTTTGTGAGAATGCAGTTTGAATCTTTTGGCGTGGTTTTGCTAGTGTCAAGATTCAGTGTCTACTGCTTCTGTGTTCCTAAAATACATTATTCTGACATAGGATATTGGGTTGGTTTGACCTGGCTTACCTATGAACAACCAGATGGTGTTGAATTCAGTCTTTCATTTTCTTCCTGGTGCTAGCAGGTGTGTTTAATGGCAATCCATGTGCAAATGAAGCAACAAGTATCATTCTTCCGGGCTTTTTTTACACTCCTTTACCCTTCCACTTCTTCAGGATATCACTGTTTGTAATTCTCCAGCCTCTGCTACCTTGTCAATCCACTACGAACTTTCAAAAATAATTGCTAATGATTTGAAGCTTTAAGAAAAATCTGAACTATTCAATTCATGACTGAATTTCAAGAAAACCAGCATAATTGAGAGAAATTTGCATCATCTATTTTTTTTTTCTCTCCTCTGTCCTATCATCACTAGTAATAGTAAGGGGTTTTTTTTTGTTTTGGTCTTGTTACCTGTACCTTTCTTTGGAAAGTGATGCGTGGACTGACCTTTCCCTTAATCATTATTTTATTGCTGTGAAATTACACAATGAGTTTTTGATGTCTCTTCTTTCACTTTCACTTATATCAGTATTGCAATAATTGTCTGCAGGCTATTGCTTTTTTAGTGGAGTGCAGATGAATGGACTTCGCTTGACCTCTTTAGGTAGTGAGGCAAAAGAACTAACTGTTGCTTGCTTTTTGCCACGTATGGGCAACAGCAAAACTTAAACATTTTGGGTCTGAGGATTAACTGGAAGCCAATTAAAAACTGGAGATGAGGGAGAACAAACAGTCAGTGGCAGAAAGCTCTCTTCAAATACAAAGCAAGTTCTTTCATACAGAATCAATGCACTGAAATGGTTAATGGGCAAATGCCCAAAGGCTGAATTTTCACCTCAACTGTTTTTGTCAGACTTGGGTTTGAGAACATCATTTAGTTGGTGCCCCTGATCACTGCAGCCATAATTCAGAAACCATGAACCATTTTAGATAGGTTACTTCTGCTGCTATCTGAGATTATAATAATTGAAAATAGAAAGTACTGAATAGTCTGATGAACTCAAGTTGACTAGATAATGATATGATAAACTAGAGACTTAGTCCCGTGTCACCACCAGATCTAGAAGCACGTAGGATAAGGGGATGTTGATAGGGTAGAGAGAGTGAACAATGCTAATGCTGTTCACAAAATAAAAACCCTTCTGAAAAGGAACGTACAGTTTCAAGAACAGATGGTCTAGTGGTAATAGCGACTAACAAATTTTTGTTGGCTGGCAGCCGTCTTTCAGGTTAGGATCTTGTCTTTAAAGCTCTTTCATGGAGTTCACTTCCTTGCTGCAAAGTACTTGGTAAAAGGACAGAGTAAATTCCTCCTGGGAACTTATTCTTCCTGGTCTAGAGAAAACAACATTACAGTGGAAGCAAAAGGGAAGAGGCAGTCGGCTCACAGTGACAGGTACGCTTTGTTGGAGCAGCCTGTGGTTTTTTTGGATTTTGTTCTGCTCCCTGCACTCCAGAATTAGCATTCTGCAGGACGGTTGTCACCCCTGTGATGGAAGGTGGGAAGACCGACTTGGAAACATGCACAAGTCTTGCTTTGATCATCTCATTTCTTCTGCAGAAGAAGCATATTGTTTGTGAGACAGAGCACACACAGCCTCCTGTGTGTGTAAATATATTTAACACAGGCCTTTTGTTTCTTGACTAGTGTAAATCTAATCCATAATGTAAGTGCAGTGTGGAAGGGGGCAGAAGAGGAGTGAGTTGGAGTGCATTTTGGATCTATCCTCTCCTCCAGTGCCCTAGAACTTGTATGGATTCATAACAAGCAAAATAAAGGTGAAATAATCCCATTCTTATCTTTTATCTGTGCCATTAAAACAGACTGTCTCTAACTGATCAGTGATATCGCAACCCTCCTGTCTTTCCTTGCTGGGCTGTTTCTCTTGTTGCACAGTAGCTGGTAGAGAGGCTTTAAATGCAGAATTAGCATGTAAGCCTGTGCCATTTTTGGCTGGCTGTTAGTGTTTAAAGTCTTTAAAGTCACTCACTAAAAACAAGGCAGAAGAACAAACGTCGGCCTGGGTATGTGGCGTGTGTGTTCTTGTTTAATATCGGAATTTCTGGTATGGCCAGGGATGCATGCCAGGTTTGGCAGTACAGGGCACAGTTCAGATACTTAAGTACTGTACTAAAAATAACAGGACTATTTTAGACTGGGACCCAATTAGGGAGAGAATAACTTGTTGCTCTGCAATCAGTAATCTGAAGTAGCATGCAGGCTGCAATGCACATGTAAACTCATCTGTTTTGCTTGCAGAGTTGCCAGCTTTGACACTGTTTTCTCCCTGTGTTCCTTAGATGCTTTTCCAGAGGCTATAAAAAATAACCAACTAAAAAAACCCTCCTCTTAAGGCAGACTTTGTGCTTTAGTTCAGATTTTGATATTGCAGTGTTTAATGGCATTACATCTCCTAATCCTCTAGTGTTGGCTTGGGAAATTCCTAGAAGGCAGGGAGCAGGAGGTGAGGAGCGGTGCTCTCCCTGACACAGTGAGTGAGCTTTGCCCTGCCCCACAGAAGGGCAGCGAGGGTGAATCTGGGCAGTCAAGGAGCAGAGGGCATAGTTTGAAGACTGTTGCTTTTCCCCTGTTTTGCCTACTGGGGATGGAAGAGAAAGGAGTATAGTTCCTGAAACTTGCTGCTATTGCTTGCTTTTCTGTGTCAAGAAGCACAGTGAAAATAACTTGCATGTTTAACCTCCTGAAACAAAGCATTACTTTACACTTCAGTAGATTCTCTGATGATTTTATTTTTTGGTGATGCTGCTGGCTGCCACCTTCTTTCTATTAGATTACTTGTATTACAGTGAAACAAGTTAGAGGAATTTCTTCATGCCCTGGGGTGATGGGGAAGGTGCAAGCATGCTCCAGCATCTGAATCCTCTGGTCTTGGAGGGCTTTCAAGTGATTGGCTACATCTCATGTCAATTTTATGCCACTGATCAGAGCGGGGTTGTTGATGAGGGAGTGCTTTATGGGGCCTTACGCAAATGCTGCATTGGATAGGCTTGTGCTGATGCTTGAGATGAAAGTGAAATGCACGTAAAACTTCTATTTTTGTAGATGTCTTGCTAGCATGCTATTTTGAGAACATGAAAAAGCCAGAACCTTTTGGTGTTGTGACTCTTGTGCTGTTTTGAAAGTAGTTTTTCATTTTTATTGGAATAAAAAGTTGATGAGAGGTGTTCAAGGCTTTGTTCAGCTGTGGTCTCTTAGCAGCTTTCGGTATGGCATTGGACTTATGTTGTGATTTTGGGAGGACGTAATCAGGTTTCTTTGATCATGCAGGAAGCTTCATGTTCTTTAAAACCTTAGATTTTGATTTGCTCTTGTCCTGGCCTGAAATGCCAAGAAAGAGTCTTCCTAGATGCCCTTTATAAAAACAGTATCTTTTGTATTCAGTGCTAAAATGTATCATATCATGGAAGTAGTAAATTCCTATGGAAACATAGTGGGAGAGGCACCTTGGCGAAGCAGATCATGTTTTGTGTTGTGGAGAGCCAGCATTTAGGCATGTGCTTGTCAACTCGCAGGCTACATGTATTCTACCTATTTCATACTGCAGCAGCCTGCAGGACTTGCTGTTAAAAGTAAATGTTACATGGAGGATGCCTAGCAACTGTAGTTTTTAGGTCTGTGCCAAATTGTTAAAGGTGCAAATCTGTTACATTGATGCAGTGTTTTCTGCAGGATGCAGTATGACACTGCTGAGGTGATGAGCTTCTGCACTTTGGTGACGTGGCTGTCCCTTCAGCTCTCCTTCACCATCCCCACTAGGTTAATGTATGGTGTCTACAATTCACAGCCAGGAATATTCATTTTTTTAAAAAAAAAGTTAATTTGAATTGCAGTTTCATAGGTAGAAAGCCTGTAAGGAGTTGTTTTTCTGCTTTTAGACCATTCTGTTTCATGGTGAGCATGCTCCGGTTCTCTGGAGTAGGCACCCACATTACTATAGTTGCTGACCCTTAATAAGCTTTCTCCAGTGCTTAGTCTAAATTATTATTATTTTAACATATAGATAAGTCCAGTCACCCCATGGAAAAGATTTTCATGTTTCCTATCCATGTCAGATACTCTATCTGCCTTTTGAGAGGAAATGGTTATTCTGTCGGCACTTTGTTCGTGTCCTTCGTAACTGACTCGATGTTTTCACTCTTCTTTCTTCTTCTCTGTGCCAAATGATCCAGGACCGATCATTTCTGCTTTAGGAATTCCTGTTCTCTCTACTCTTTTTAATTCTATTTTACCCTTTTAATGTCATAACAGCCCACAGTTTTCAAGAAGTGGGTGTGCCCTGGGTTTAATGACTTGTCATGATTCTCCTTTGCTTGTGGCAGTTCCTTGATTCTTAATACTGTATTACTGTATTTTTTTGTGAGGTATTGTCTGCTTTTTCTTTTTCTCCCTCTTTCCTCTAAGATGATACTTCAAACAAGACTTCAGACTCCTGACACTTAATACTTCAGTGGTACACACAGGCAGGGTTATTTTTCTTCTTGTACTTTGGCTTGAGTTTGTGGAAATTAGAGTTGCCCTTTTGGCTACCCATTTGCCTGTGATCATGAGATCATTCTGCTGTGCTTTGCATGAAGCTCCAACTTTGACTGAACACATCATACCGCTGGCAAACTTCATGTCGCCTCCCTGTTTGTCACATTTCAGAGAGTTTGTGTTGAAAAGGGTGGCCACTACAATCATTCTGGAGACTTCTTGTGTGGGTAAAAAAAAGCTGTTTTCCTACCTTTAATTCTTACCCTTCGGCTGGGTGTTAAGGGGGGACCACTCCTGCGATGTACAGCAACTCAGGTCCTTTTGATCCTAGGAAGGGATAATTTTCACGTGTGTCTTGGTCATACAGTGTCATAAACTTTAGGTAGGTGTGAGTCATAACTTCTGCAAAAGCTGTACTGACTCTTCCTCATGCCTTCTTATTTATTATTTAAGGCTGTGTTATCTAGTTTTAACCAGGTCTTTCAGAAAAAAAAAAAAGTCACTTTTTGTTTTTTTTCAGTTCCATGGATTTACTTTGAACTCATTTCAAAAAACTTATATAACTTACCATCTTCCATGTTATGTCCAAATCACTGTAGGTGTGACAGGGTATGTACAGTAATTAATAGCTTGGTAGTTTGATGTTCTCCTTTAGAAATCTTGACTGAATTCTGTCTGTTGTGCAACTTATTACAGTCTTTTACTGGTGCTTTTAAAATAATATGTCAACAGTTGTTTAGTATGTATGGTGCCTGTTGGTTTATTTATTTTGAATATTTTTTTTAACGAACATAGTATCTCTTAAGCAACTAAAACCAAAATAGTCCTTACCTTCTCTTTCTGTCAAGAAACCTAGAAGATGTTTGTAGCTAAGGTGAGTTTTGAGGTGGGGGGCAGGAAAGGTTTGATTTCCTGTGTTTTGTAGTAGAACTGGGAGATGTCATTCTGGTCTGGTCTTTGGATTAAGTCTTGTGCCCCAAGTTCGATCTGGGCATTTGTTTGAAGGTAACCATAAACATGAAATTGATCTTCACTATCCTGATTTCTGGGGCTCTTGCCTAAGGTTATAGAGCATGCCTGGTACAGCACTAGTACATCCTGTGTTTCCTTTCTGAACTTCAGTGTCTCTCCTCTGCGTTGCCTGGTCTCATGTTACTGGGACACCAAGTTAACATCTTTGAGTACACTTGGCAGAACAAAGTCAGAGGAATGTACTTCTTGGTTAGAAAAATTAAATCTCCAACTTCTGCAGCAAAAGAATGGATATCAAGTTTCCACACCTGAACAAGAAGTGTCAGACAAGCCTCCCAGTAGCAAAGGAAA
Source organism: Dendrocincla fuliginosa (assembly GCA_035047845.1). Taxonomy (NCBI): domain Eukaryota; kingdom Metazoa; phylum Chordata; class Aves; order Passeriformes; family Dendrocolaptidae; genus Dendrocincla; species Dendrocincla fuliginosa. The sequence goes on along the minus strand of JAWWMO010000083.1, from coordinate 81,137,026 downwards.
AGACCTGGGAAGCTTGCATGTATCCTTTGCAATATTTCTAGCACATAATGAAATGCTGGTTTCATATCCAGTCTGAGAACTTGTTTATGAAACCTAATACTGCCCTGTGAAACTCTACACTTCTCTACACTTCACTTCTTAATACTACAGCTTGAGTGATGCTCAATGAGGTGGACAGGGTGCTTTGTGTATCAGCTGTTTCAGGCGTCATGAAGTCTAAATACAGCACTTCCTTAGCGGGCACTTGGAAGCTTCACCCTCTCCTGGGGAAGGGGGAAGAAATGTCAGTGTCACGGCTCAACCCTGTAGCAGATGCATCCTTCAAAAAAATAAAAACAGCTGAGTCATTCATTCATTCTTTTTCTTCCATGCTGCCAGCCAACCCTAATACCCTTGTATTTCACACAGGAGGGAGAAGGCAGACAATACTGTCTTTTATTATTCATACCCTGCAGCTCACTATCTTCTTCACAAAATAAGGGTGGCGTCTGTCTGTCTCCACTTCATGGGAAAGATTAACAACAATTAAGGTCAGCAATTAAGGTTGTGAAAACCTTTGAATAACTGCAACATCTGTTCTATACTAGAATAAATAAAATAAAGCTGGGGCTTTAATTGCCAACAGAGTACTTGCTCATATCTGTTTTGTAATCGTGGGCTTGTGAAATTCTTATTGTTAACTGGTCCCTTGGCGACCAACATCACTGGCCAGCAGTTGGTACAAACTTGCACGGTTTAGCCAAGAGCCATGTGCTGAAAGTTAGGGTACAGGGTGAGAAGTGGGAATCATGTGCAAAATATGGGGCACTGAACCTTGCCCTGGCAGGGTGGTTGAATGGTTCCTGTGATGGTTGTGGGATATCATCAGCCCCTCATCTTGGACATAGCAGTTGATCCCCTGAATTTCCCAGTCCATTTCATTGTCAAATAAAACAGTTTTTCCTATGCTGCTCTTGACTCTTACTGATTTTAGTCTTGCTTTGAGACAGAATGGGGTTGTTAAAGGGAAATTTGCTATTTCTCAACTGACTGTTATTTCTGTAAGCTTAAATTTGATGACAATAGAGCACCTGAGTGTTCCGAAATGGACATTTCTAGAAGTAGTTATTCCCAGTGTTGCCCAAATGCCTACGTAGATCAGGGAAAAAATTACAAATGAAAGAAAGAGAATGTCCTGAACTTCAGTTAAAGAGCATTCATATAAAGCCATTTTGGTATAAAGCAATATTCCCTGAATGTCCAGCGAATGGAATAGAACATTCCATTTGGAAGGTACCTACAATGATCACACAGTCAACAGTGACCACTTCAGGGCTGACCAAGAGTGAAAGCTTGTTGTTAAGGGCATTGTCCAAGTGCCTCTTAAACACTGACAGGCTTGGGGTATTGACCAGCTCTCAAGGAATCCTGTTCCAGTATTTGACCACCCTCTTGGTAAAGGAATCATTTCCGCATATCTAGTCTGAACCTCCCCTGACTCAGCTGTGAACCATTCTCACACATCCTGTCACTGGATATCAGGGAGAAGATTTCCAGTAAAGAATGACACATTTACTTAATTTTGTCTGACTATACAGGGTGATTTCTTAACTTTTCTGCAGAGCAAATGCTCAGCAGTGTCGTACTTTCCATCCAGAGAATGAAAACTTCAGTGCTGCTCAAGGGCTGCTATCTGGACCCCAGTCCTTCTTGGCACACGTGGCCTCTACAGAGGGAACTGTTTGCATTCTGACTTGGCACAGAACTGTACTTTCCAGTTGTCTTTTTTGGTGTTTTTAAAAGTGGATCTTATGAGACATTTAAACCTTAAAAAGCTTCACCTGCTAAACAATGATCTGTCTTAAGAGTTAAGGATCTGTCCTCAAAGTCTGGTAGAAAACCAGCCGTGTCTTTCTGTCCCTGAGACCATGGGAGAAATTCAGGTGTGTTGTTTCCTGGTGTGCTTAGAATTTCTCCCTCCCCATCTGTTGATAGTGGTTTTCTATTACACTGCATTTCTTTAGCTGCAAGACCTTTTCTCACCAGTGCTGTTACTTGCTGTCATGGGAAAAAGGATATCCATGTTATTGCTGCCTCTTGTTTCACTGTTCTGCATAATCCCATTGAGACTGACTGGAGTGCTGCATTAGGCAATGTGTTGTATTTCTGCAGGAGCAGAGAATAAGGGTATGCCTGTATTTTAGGAGACAATGCTAGGAAATTCTACAACTGGGAGCTTCTCTAGGAACAGTGTCTATCATCTTCTACCATGGAGGGGAACAGTTCTGTACAGAGCTGCCTTTTCAGATCTGGCTCTTGAGAGGCATCCAGCTTCAGTGAACTTCTGCTTCTGTCTTGCGTTTTGGAGAGAAGCTTTTTGGTTTTGTATAATGAAGAAGTTGTCATTTAGTTAAATGAAACAGTCCTCATGAAAATTGTGCTGCTTGTTTTAGGCTATTGACTTATATGAATTTTTACACTGGAAAAGATGCATAGGCAAAGATGTTGCAGGAAACAAAACTGATAGTTTCCAAACCGTAGTGTAATTTATCTAAGACCGGTAATGCCAGTCTTATAAATAAAGAGGAGACAGTATCAGACACTGGTGGAAAATTCTGTGGTACTGCTGTCCATTTGATGGAGACAGGGAATATTACAAGATCTGTTGAGATCTGTAAGCATCAGAGCCTTAGGTGAAGGAAATATTCACGCTCTTCCAGTGACAGAAAGTAGCATGAAAGCCTGTGGGAGGTATTTATGTAAAGCAGGCAGTTGTGTGAAGCCATCTCTTCGTGCAAAGCTGAGTTTTAATAAAATAGAACTGCTAATTAGTGAGGCTGAAATGAAAATCGAGACTTTTCTGATGCATCTGTCAAGTTGATTGTATTAATGATGAGTGAATTTTTACAGATCAAAATACAAAGCTAAAAAAACATCCTGAATTGTTATTTCATCAATTAACAGCAGCAATTAGAAATTTCAAATTTTTGATATTCACAGAAGCTTTTGCAAGTGAGCTTGTCCGTTTTTTTGATAAATCTTTTGTTTTATTACACTTCAGTGTATTTTGGAAGAGGGAGAAAGTTTTGGAAGAGCAAAGTGTGAACAAAATCTCTGCCTCAAACAGCAAAGGAAAGAACTGAGGTTTTTGTTGTTGTTTTCTTTTGGGTTTTTTGTTTGTTTTTTTGGGTTTTTTTGAGGTGAACTGAGTTCTGCCTTGTCAGCTGAGTTTTCTTTTGCATTCTGTGCTGCTGCTGAAGAATCTTTTCATCTGTTTAGAGGGTTTACGTGCACATGTAAGTGTATGTGTATAATATACACACACACTGAGTGAAATCAAACCGTGAAAGTTGCCGGGAGAAACTGTAGCTTTGTAAGGATTGACTTCTGCAGTACAGAGACCAAAAGGTTACTGCAGGGCTGGTCTGGCATAATTTTTGGTCTTGTCCAGAGGTGCTGAGAGTTTGAAACTTACGTGCTGTACAGTGGGGAGGGATTCCTCTGGCTGGTTTTGTGCCTCCAGATCATGGACAGCTACATCTGAGCCAGTTTGCTAAATTTTGTTTGTAGTCAGTGGAAGGAACCAGGCACTCCAGTGGTGTGCTTCATTGAGTTGTGCAGGTTGAGCTCATCTCATCCAAACCCCGGCTTTCTCTGACATCTTCTAGATAGCTGTCATGGAATGAGATGGTCTGCACATAAGGAGAGCCTGTTCCTCTTCACTGACTGATGTGGCAATGCAGGGGTATACATTTCTCCTGTACACATACCACCACCTAGGGTACGTGACTTTCTTCATATCCTATAATAGTGTTGTGGTCAACTCTGTATGTAGCCTGGATGCTGATTTGCTTCTGTGTGCAATGCACTGCAGGCCTGTAAAATGATGTTGTGTGTGGGGACACTTTGGTGCTGTCTTCTCCCTCCTTTCTATTGCTGCCAGTACCAGTTGGGCAACCTTGGAGGTGGGAGAATGCAGATGGGAACTCTGTGTGGGTTCCAGGCTTGGAATACAGGTGTTTTGTGGGTTAAAGTACATTGGCACGGAGGGAAGACACTTTGGCTACATCTGGAGTCTACACCCTTTGAGAAGAAATGTTCCTCTTTGTCATCTCTGTAGTCTGAAGGTTAACTAGGGATGTTCCTTTTTTAATGCGTATCTAGTTAACCTTCAGTGATGGTGATATTTCATACCTCTGTTAAATAGTCTCCTAAGGTCTGAAACAACAGTTTTCCTTTATGGCACCCTGAAAGTACAGGGAAGTAGCTCTTAATGTAGGTGGCTTGGCACAATACTCTAGTCAAGTATTTGGCCTGCTACCCAGCCTTCGATATGTAATCTTTTGGTGCTGCCAAAATACCATTCTAATTAAGTTGACACAGTCTATGATGCCTGGGTGGTATTATTTCAATTTTCTTTCCTGTGCTTTCCAACACTGCATTTTGAAAGGGTTGGTGAAAGCTGTGACACAACCTCACCAGAGTCTTCATTAAGCTGGGATTTTGGTGACCTTATGACCTTCAGGATCAAAGGAAGGAATATTCTCTTTCTTCCTCTCTGCAGATAATAGCAATAAATAAATGTACACTAATGCACATGAAACTTGTGATCAGTTGGCAAGATTTTAGCTTTTCATTGAACATTAGCCCTTCTACAAAATATTAACTTATTCTGTAGGTTTATTTTCTATTTTGATTACACTTACTTGAAACAGCTATGCTCTGTTTGTCCCAGGGTGGTATTATATTTGCAAGTAGGTCAGCATACTCGCTTTTGAGATGTCAGCTTTGAAACTGTTTTTCATGGTCTGAAAAGCAAAAGGGGTTAAGAAAGACTTTTGCATGTCCAATATACTTTATTTATTTATTTATAGAAATTCTTAGCCTGTAATCAAGAATAGAGCACCACTAACATTTTAGTTGTGTTCTGAAAGTCATCACTGATTGCCTGCTGCTAACCATAAGCCACCCGTGGATTTGAAGCTTGTGTGTTGCATAATACCAGCAAATGCATCCGAGATTACGAAATGGTCTCTTTGCTCTAAGAAGAGATTGTTGTGATTTGTTAGTGAGGCAGTGTTAAAGTACACGAGTTATCTGTGACATCAGTATCTTAAAACTGCAAGTAGTTTTTTGCAGTTGAGTGTGCTCTGGCACTGCTGGTGCTTCATTGCATGGGAGTGAATGAGTGCATCCTCCAAACTTGGTACAGTTCTTATGTTCCAGTTAATCAATCAGGAGTGTATGGATTTCTTTAAGTTTCTCTCTGTTATTCTTTGCACTTCTTGGACTCCTTTATTATAACCCCCTTGAACAGAGAAGATTTTTTGTTCATCTGAAGAGCAACACAGTATCTGTTGGACTTGCCTCCTTGCACTCTTTACGATTGGAAGCAGAGTTGGCCATTGTCTGCTTACTTAGGCTTGTAGTTGTTCAAGGCTCTCCTAGCTTTATTGAGTTATCACTTACAAGATATATGATGGTAACAATTACCCTGCTGTGCATGAGAGGTAAAATGGGCTTGTTTATTATTTTTACTACTTGCTATTGCTAGTTACTGTGGTGTCTCTATAGCAATTATTTCACCAGTTGAATTCTTTAGAATAAACTATGTTTGGAAATACATTGCTGCAAAATTCTATGAATTAACATACTGTTGATATTGGGGAATGTATCTTCGCTCACAGCATGTAATTTTTTCAGAGTGTTCTAACCATACAAATGAGGTATACTGAGAATAACCTGTGCACTTAAGTGTACCTCTAATAGAATCTCAAAAAGATAGAATCTTAGTGAGCAGCCTGCTGTATGAATTGAAGTGCCTAAACTTGCCTTCCAACTTCAACTGTTTATATGGTATTAGACAATGTACATAAACTAGTTCTTATTCATGAATGTAAATTACAGATAACTGTGTAAAAGCCTCTATGAATTGATTTGCTTTAAAAACATGAACCTTGATGTCTAAATAAAAGCTTTTGATAATCCTAGTTAGTAGCTCTTAAAAAAAAAAAATCTACCAAAAGAACAGCAAGTCACACATATATTAAACATGTATTAAACCTGTAAATCATCTAAGTGAAAAACCTAATGTCTAATGTCATTGCTCCACAATGATGAAGTTTTAAATCCAGGAAAAGTATTTAAACTCACCCGAAGTCTCTGGAGAGCAGCAGAGACGTAAGGAGAGATGTGGATGGTATTAACAGATTTCTGACTGTAACTTTCTGTGCACAAGTGCAGGTTTTGGTTTTGAAGTCAGTCATGGTCAGTTCCCTGTAGCCAGTGTGGTGTTTTAAAAGCTAGCAGGTTCATCAAGAAGCTGTGCTGAGCCCCCTGCATAAAGCATCCAAGTGAAGGAAAATGGGCTTGAATAACTGTAATAATGATTGATGAATGGATCATTTGGATGAAACAGGCTTAAAATGCTTGAAAAACCAATCAGTGGGTCATGTGATAGGAGATTGCCTTTTCTTTGTGTTTTTTTTTTTTGTTTTTTTTTTTTTTTTTTCTTTTTCTTCTTTGTCTTTTGCATCAGCTAGAAGGGGCGAAATGGCTTCTGCATGCTCTGGAAGATTCTCCTCCAAAGTAAAGGAGTGTTGTCAAGAAATGAGGAAACAGAAGCTGGGAACAGGGCATACCTCCTGCAGATTGCTACTCTATGAATTTAAAATCCCTCTATCAACCCTTTGTATATATGTTTCAACTTTTTTCTCTCCTAACTTTTGTCAGGAGGCTGTAAAAGCAACAGCTGAGGAGTGCATCCTACCATCTGGTCACCTTACTAAAGGGAAGTTGAGTCTGATAAATCTTTCCCATGGATGTTTAGGGACAGACATGTAGATTAAACTGTGGCTTCAAACTGAAGCTGTAATAATCTTTCTTAAAAAACCCCAAAAAACAAAACCAAAGCACTGTAAAGAGGCTGATGAACTTGCTCTAATTGTATAGGAAAATGTCTTGTGTGTAATTTAGTCCCTGGGTTGGGGGGTCTAGAGCCACTGCCTTTCAAATCCCATCCCAGAGCAGGAGGAAGGACCATTCACACTAGTGGCAGGTTGAAAGCGTAAAGGCTCATTAGTGTGTTGAATGCAAAAAGCAGTGTTTTGGTAAGTAGGCAACAAATGCAGATTTCAGTTGAGTTGGTACCACAAGGTGAAAGTAAATGCCTTTGAGAAAAACGCAACTTTATATTTTATTTGGAGACCTATCCAAAAGTTTAACTTCTGTGAGATGCCTGGAAAGCAGTAATTCTTGCGGACGTGCAGTAGGAAAGGTTTGCCAGCTCCTAATGGCAGTAAACAAAGAAAATGAAAGTTCACAGGTTGCCTTGGCCAGTGCAGTGGTTTGCTGCCACTGGAAAGGGGTGATCCTGTTCCTTTACCCTCTTGCTTATGGTCTCCTGCCATTCACTTTGTGCCAGCTGAACTGCCTGTCAGATCTAAGTTTACTGCACTTGCTTCCTTAGCAGAACACTAACGCAGCAGAATAAATGCTTTCATTAACACAAGCTGAACTCATTAAGGACCATACATGACACTAAAAGTGGAGAAGGAGGGAGTGCCAGGAAGTTGCTGGGAGGAAGTGAAGGAAGAAAGCAGAGCAAGGGGTGGTGAAGAGAGTGGGATGTCTGTCCTGTTCTTGGCAGTAACAAGCTATTAAATCATCTTGACTGTTGTATAACTTCACTCTAAATCCTCAGGTTGGATAATAAAAGCCTAAAATAACATAAGGAAATAATTATTTAGACCACTTCCCAAAATTATAAAACTTTGGATTCTGTTTTATGAGAAATGTGACTAAATTGGGGTGGGGAGGGAAGGCAAGACAATGACAACGCAAAGAATAGAGACAGTACTTTTTTGGTTCTCTGGAGGCAACTGATGTTGTGAGGAACTGTATTTGGAAAATTGGAGACTGTTAGTAATGGCATGCTCAGATGAAGTTCACCTTAGGCTGCCTCCCTATGCATCTTGTGTTCCACTCATGCATGTGGACCTGCTCTAACGCTGCGTATGGCTTGCTGGTGGGGTTGTCTGCTGTATACTGCAAAGTTTTTTATTTCAGTTTCTGACCAATTGACATTTTGTTTAGGCTTGGGTACATTTTTCTGTTTAGTTGTCAAAGTTCCTGCTTCAAAGATTAGTTATTAAGAGGATGAAGATGATTTTCAGTGATCAAGTGAGACAGTGAAACTGCAGAGTTTTGGAAATATTTCCAAAGTTCAATATAGGTTTGGTGGTGGGGATTTTTTGTGGGTTTTTTCTTTTTTTTTTTTTTTTTTCTATTTTTCTCCCTGGACTTTTTTTTTGCTGTCAGTGAAGCTGTTCTGTCAGGAGGTGAACATGAATTCACCGGCTATGAGTCTTGAGCCTTTTCAAAATTTTAGGCAGATTCAGGAAATCAAAAAATGCTGAACTGCATATATTTTATTTAATTTTATTTGGCAAGACTTGAAGTGGGATGGCATCAGCTCTTCTGTGCTTCTGAAGTATATATCTGTTTTGGCTTTCAAAAGCCTGAATTGCCATTGCCAAGATTCTTCACTTTCTGGCAAAATTACAATGGCAAATGGCTTCCTTTACAAGGTGTAATATTTAGACTAACAGCTTTGCAATTAAGAATGGCAAAAGAGAATTATATTCCCTTTTTTTATAAGACCAGATTTTTTAGTAGGGATTCGTGGGAGTGTTTGGACGTAACTGAAGTGCTTTTGATTGATGATTTATATTTTGAACAGTGCTTTTCATTTTAGTGTGCAACACTCACTTGAAATTTTATCTAGAACAATGCTTTGTTTTCAAAGATGTTCAAAGTATTTCTCTAGTTAGGCATTGCTCTGTATCATAGACTTGCAAATGCCTTTTGGGTACGTATGTGTAACAAAATGTGTGCGCAGATATCAACTTGTGCAAGGGAGACAGGAAGAAGTTGGGAAAGCTGCAACTATTCTTAAATATTACCTGCTCCTAATCTCAGTAGGCCATCAGTGTTGATGATCATGTCATTGAATCTGTTGTGGTTGGAGAGTAATGCCACTCTGGAGTATTTGGGGAGATGTTTTGGAGGAAAAAAAACTGGTTTGAAGGGGAACTGGCCAAGTATTATTTTTCAGCATGTCAAAACTGAAGACTTTGGGTGTGAGGAAGGACATTCAGAGCTGGGGCCAGAAGCAGGTGTGTGCTTGGACTGAGTAAATTGGGAAAGTGGTCGATAAAACTTTTGAGATGATGAATCCAGTCCTCTGAGTGCCCAACAGAGCAGTGCTGTGTAGTTCCATGTGCACGAAGCTGCCACTATGGTTTGAAGTCAGTCTTTTGGTTGTATCTGTTTGACAGCCTGCACTAATGAATCTTTGGGTCCTTCTGAGCAGCTTAGCGGTGGAGGACATCCTCAGTCTTGTAAACTGACACAGTCTCCACCTGAAATCATCACCAAAAGAGGGGAACATGGTTTAGAAATCCTTATACATCCTGATTACTAAAGCTGTGATGAAATTTGATGGCAAAGTTGTGTGCCAAGGGTGTTTTAGGATCTAGTCTTCTTGGTCCAGTCAGCTAGGGAGTCTGATGGCACTTTCTTTTCAGCCCACATTCAGGCTTCCTTTTTGTGAGAAATTGTGTGTATCTTGCATGCTAAAACACATCTGGGTCCCACAGTTTCAGTGCAGCTGGGGACATTGCTAGCTGTCAGGTCTTTCAGCGACAGAAAATTCACTGGCATGTCTCATGCTGCTTGTATCCAAATTTATTTCCATTGTAACTATGGCAATAGGAGTAGATCAGTAAGAAAGTGTCAGAGTGTGGGTCTTCACGCCTTGTATTATAGAGGATTGTTGGATGTATCCATATAATTGCCTCATCTTGAAAACCTGCCTAAATAATGCAGATAGACATATATATGTATTTGTCTGCAGAAAAAATCCAGAACACTTCCCTCGATGTTGTGAAGTAGTGGGGAGCCTGGAGCCAGGTAAATGACCAGTTGAGGTCTTGGACGTTGTTCCTTGTTTGTACCAACAAGATAGGGTCTTTTTTTCCCCTGGGTCTTCAGGATGTTAAATTATAAGTCAGGTAGACTTCAGCCAGACAGTCCTGAAGGTAACTTAGGACTATTAGGAATATTGTAGGAATTCAGTCACTTTAAGACTTCATTCTAATTTCTTAGCAAAATCCAAGTTTGGTCTGCTAAGCCTCATGCTGTAGTGTAGGGAGAAATGGAATGGTGACATTTAGCATCTGAGAGAATAAAAAGTATATAAAAGAGAGGGAAAGATTTTTTTAACCTGTGTGTTAAACCTGAGGTTTTAGAGAAAGGTCTTCAGATAGGTCAAAACTTATGGCTATGTTGAAGCTTTTTTCCCTTCCCCATTTCATTGTAGTTCAGCTACAGAATGCACAACACTACAGAAGAAAAATAATGAAATACTTAAAAGAGTAGAGCATTCAACAAATTTGTTAAGTTACCTTTCATTAAAGAGCAGAAATCCAGTTTTCAGGAGCTCTGGAGCTTATCTTGCAACTCTGCCAGGTTAATTTTTTTTTCCATGCTTCCTCCTGTTCTCAACTAATATGCAACCAATTGCATTTTAAAAATTATTTTTCTCTTGAATTTAAAGACTTTGACAGATGGCACATGTAGAACCTGGAAAACTTCCTGAATTGGCAGAGTGACCATACCCCTGCCATTTTCTTACCGCAGTATCTGTAGGTGCGTAGGCTGTGTCTGCTTCCAGAGTGCTGGGCGAGATACCGTTCCCTCTGCTAGGAATGCGCAGAGAGCAAGTTATAAATCAAAGAAACATACCTGGTGATGGGCTTAATTTGCAGTTAATAAATAATGTAATCTACTGGTTAGGTGGGTAATTTGATTGTCACTTGTCAACTCATTCAGAGCATCGACAATCTCCAGGATGCATACCTACAGTGCTTTCCATGCGGGATGAATACCAATCTTTGTTTACATGATGTGAGTTGGTTTAACGTTTTTCAGAGACCGAGACATCAAAGTTATGCCTCACAATAGTCTATTCTTTCATCTAGAGAATGTCATACCAAAAATTAGTCTTATGACCTTTGAAACTTGGTTTATCATCACTATCCTTCTTTCAGGGACTCTGTCCAAGGCAGAACTCTTAAGCCAATAAAAGCACATGAAATCGCTGCGTTATGAATGTGCACAGGCTGTCTCGCTCAGTGTTGCATGACAGTTGTTCTCGCTGCTGAATGTTTTGAGTTTTGTAACAGTGATTGACTACATAGCTTGTTTTCTATTTACCATCCTTTGGAATTTCCCTCCCCCATCAAAGGCATTTTAGGAAAAGGGCAGTAACTTGGCATTGAATACCTCTTTGCAATTTGTGCTTTTTAACTTGCATGGAAAGAACATGTTCGTCTGTACTGCAACTACAACCTCTGAAGAGGAGTGATGTGCTGAAAATCATGTTTAAGGCAACAGCAAAGAAAAAGTTGATGTACTTTTTTTCTTTCTAAGTCCCAGTGTTTATCTGCTGAACATATGAATTGATATAGAGTTCTATCCCTATAAAATTTATTATTTGTTGATGTGGTACAACAGGGCCTTAGGTCTTAAAGGTGAGCAAAGGTTTTTTGTCTTCCTAGGGTAGGACTAGTTCAATGAACTGCTTTTAGACAGACAAAAGAGATGGGATCTTAAATCAGTGTTAATGTGTGACTGACGAGGAATGATATCATCTAGAGATTATTGCTTTCCTCTGTTTCTGCAGTGTTAACAAATGAATACTCAAGAATGTAGCAGCAGAGCAAATGGTTCTTGATAAATTATGCAGTCTTGACTCCAACTATTGTTTGAGGTAATTTATGATCTGCCATTGGCGTAATGGGGTTGTGGCATAAACTGCAGCACACCCTGGAGTAGACAAATTGGTCTGGTATTGTTTAGGAACATATTTGATCTATCTTGCTATAAGTGAATTGAAGCTTTTTGCTGAAACATCAAAAGACAGTATTTTGATATTCAGTCCTAAATAACCTATCTTTAAATTTGCAGCATTTGTGCCTTTTCCTGTTTTCTAAATACTGAAGTGATAATAAACATAAAACTGTTGCAGTCTGAAGCTGAATTCTTTTCCCTTATCCATACTTTACGTAAACTTTTTTTAGTCTTGGTGGATTTAGAGGCTAATAATACAGTTCCCTTTGTTCTTTATGCATTTTATCAACTTCAGAACAGTTATTCCAGTGGCTTGCCTAATTTCACTGTAGATGTGCTTAGAGAAAACCATACTCCCAAAAGTGAAAAGGTTTTTAAGAATTTTTCTTAAATCAGTGCTTAATTCCCCTGGAACAAACTGGGTGATTAGAGTGAAACCTTCAGATCCTAAAAACTTACTGCAATCTTTTAGTTGTGGAGAAGTAGTTAGGTGGCCGTAGGCCACTGTTTATATGTTTAAAGACTAGCAGTAGTGCAAGTTGGGTATCATGCCTGCAGAGTCAGATGTTTGAGCTGGTCTCCCCCACTTCATCCCCCGCTCTGAATCCTGTAAGATTGTTGGGGTTAAACTTTTTGTTTCCCATAGCATTTACTTACCTAGATTAAACAACTTGATTTATGCGCATTGGGTTAAATAGATCTTTCTGACTTGCTGTTGCCAAAATCAGTTTCCTCATGAGGTAATTGGCTGTATGAATCGATCCCGAAAAACTGCAGGAACCCAGTTAACTATTTCCTGGAAAGAAGCTCCCATGAGTTTGCCTGCCTTACTGATAGAGGATGAAGCAACCATACCTCAGCCAAACTTATCCTGGCACTAGATAAAATGAAGCTTCCTTTATGAATGCATGGTTTATGTGGACCACAGGCTTCAACTCCTCTAGGAACAGTTCTTCCAAGATGCCTTTTACCCTTGTCCCTGACTTAACTGTCCCAAAAATCTGGCTGGCAGCTTTGGTTTGATGACAGTTCATGCTTACCAGAGTGCAGTGGGTAGCCTGTTTAAACTTTAGGCTTTTGTTTTGAGTATATAATTGATAATTAAGAGCAAAGAAGACAGGAGCTTGCATGTGGTAGAAGTTCTGGTTCTGCTTTGCAGCCTGCTGTCTCTCCCCCAGTCACTCTCCATCTACTTGGAGGTGACATCACTTGTCTTACTCTGAAGGGATGTCTCCAGCTATCAGTGGTTGGAAGAAATGCTGGACCAGCAAATAGTGCTTTATATGTTTATTTTTGTTTCCTTTGTAATGAGGCGGTAGTTAAAATAACTGTCTTGACATTGTCTTAACACTGCCTTGTCTTTTGTCATTTTTAGTTCTCTAGCCGGAGGTACCTCTAAATGTTTGCCAATTTCTTTTGAAGCTCTATCCGATCACAGAAGTAATGCTTAAAAGAAGCACAACTCACCTTGAAAAGTTGCTGCTAATAATCACTCACAAGAGCAAATGCAAGACTTAAATCAATTTGTCTGGGACAGCCTATTTGATATATTGTGTGAGAATAAAACCATGAGAGAAAAGGCAGGCAGGAGAGGGTAAAGGTTAGAAGTTGTGTAACTAGGCATTGAAGGCTAATGCTGCATAAGGATCTTGATGATCTTATGTGTCTATTCCAACCTAAATGATTCTGTGATAAGAGACTGTCATCTTAATTAACTCACAGATTTCAGTGTTTTCTTTCCACAGTTGCCAAGATAGCCTCAAGTGGTGAGAGCCAATTTTTAAATGGTTAAGGTTTTGGTGCTTTGCAATGAAAGAGAGGCTTTCATTTTGCCTGGATAGTGGAAATAAAGGAGAAACCACCGGGCCTGAGAATGGTTATGCTGGGCTTTTAAATGAAATGCCAAATTGAAAGTGTTTTCTAGGCTACAGACAGCAAATGTGCCGAATTTCTACTCCCAAGTTGATGCAAATCCTCATCACCTCATCTTGCTCTTCTCAGTCTTCCCCCTCCAACTGTTTTCAATAATAAGTTGATGAAATGTCTTCAGTATGGTTTCTGACAGTTTGTTTGTCCTCTGCAGGTCCTGGGAAGCAGTAGATGTAATTTGAAGAAAATTTGAAGGAACAAATGGCTTTAGCTGGCTGCCCAGACTCCTTTTTACATCTTCCTTATCGGATAGTAAGTTGTGAAACTGCATGTTTCTGTCAGCTTGTAGCATCATATTGCTGTGTGCCGGTGATTGATTGTGCATTCAAACTTTTCATCAAACTGCTAATAGCTGTCTGGCAATTCTCTGGGTTTTGCTAACATTTGGGAACAGAGCCTCTGTTACCATCCTGTATTCAGGATCTGCTGCTGAAAAAAATTGGATCACTAATATATACTGATTAAGATTAGATATTTGTCTTCAAAATAGCCATTTCATATTTGGGAGATGGCACTTCCAAAAAAAAAAAAAAAAAAGACAAGCTACAAAATCAGTGAAATGTCTTGCACCAAAATGTATCAATGCTTGCTGGATGCTATATTTGTAGGAACAAAGGCAGAGATTTTTACACTTGGTTAGATCTTATGTTTTTTGAGTCATTGTACTGTATCTAAGCAGCCAATATGGTGTATTACAAAGAGTATATTTTAAAAACCCCTTAGCTAACTTCAAAAATGCATATAAACAGTTCTCTTTTTTGTTCCTGGGCAGTTTTAGTTGGCATAATGCATGCTTTGTATTTTTCATGGAACTGTATATTTTTTAGTTTGCATATGAACTTTTTTTTGCACTTTTTATCTCTCGTTTTCATAATGTGATTACCACCATGAGTATTCAGTTATGATTTTGGACCCTGCAGAAACACAAATAATTAAACAGTGTCATATGACATTAAAACCTTTTCCCTTTGCCACAAGAGAAACATTGCTGGTAGTGATTACTGCAGTCATGCTACTCATTTGGAAGAAAAGCAAAAAACCAAACAGAAACAACAACAAAATTCACCAAAAAAACCTCTCTAGCATTTATGCATGTTTTGTAATATGTCAGCTTACATTTTTTTTCCCAACAGGAAACCTTAAATTAGCTAAAAGTCTAATGTTAGTATATGCTGAGCTGTCAGCTGAATGTACCTGAATGCTTTTCCTGATAACAGAAAAAAAACATAACAGTTCCTTTATAACTTCTTTCGCAGCTATAAAAATAGAGTGGACTTTGAGAAATTGGGTGTCCTGAAAAATCTGTTGCTATACTTGGATCTATGATTTTAAAAGATTATGTGAATAGATATGCCTGGACTTCATAATTTTGATGCACTGTGAAATTATGCTTCCAATTCATTTAGAGCATCATCTGAGTCATGGTGCAAAGCTGAGGGAGAGCTATGTAAGAGAAACTTGACATTATAGGCAGTAATTTTTGAGCTGTAAGTTCTTTAACTGAATGTCAATCATTCTTGTGAAAATAGTGTCTTTATTGCTTCATAGGAAGTAAGAGTGTGAATTTGCATTGTTACTTCCCTTGCTCTGACAAGCCCTGTAGATAATCTGCTTTGGTATGGGGCAATCAGTAGAGCAACATGGGTGACTTAAGATGGTGGGAAAGTGACTCATTCAATTTTGGTCATACCTTGCTGTGTATTAACTACCTGAAGTGCTTATGACTGGTTTGAAGACTAGCTTTAGAAGCCCATTCACAACTACCGTGCCTTCTGTCAGAACTGAAGTTCGCATTAAAAAACCCTGAACATCTGTTTTTCCACCCCTACTAAATCTGACTTAGGAGCTTTCATCAACTTGTCTTTCAAATTTGGCTGCAGTGCCAGCATTTTGTTGGTAAAAGGCTGAAAGAAGGTTAAACTAAATATGCTCTAGATTAGAGTGTAAAGAAGTATTCTATTTTTTCCATATATTTTTCTGACTTGATATGAATGAAAGGCTATGAGGGACACTAGTCTGAAGATCCCAAGGTTGGGACCTTAATGCTGTACCTTCAGTATTAGAATAAATTGACACATTGGAGTTTGCGATTGCATTCAAAACAAGAAAAATGAGAACATGGATAAGTGAGTATGCACTAGAGAATAACCTTTTGGATGTCTTACTGTCAATCCACCTCTGCTGTTCTTTTTTCTGTTTTTGGGGAGATGGGCAAGAGCAAGAGCTCTGACTTTCTTACTGGGCTTTTTGTTCGCAACCTTTCCTGCATTCAGAAGCTTTCAGGTCTTGTTTAAGAGCCTTTTTTGTCTTTTTCTTTTAACTTTCACAGGAGTTAGCACATAAACCAGTCACACTGAGTGCATTCTACTAGAAACAATCTCCAGCTTTGTAGAAAAAAAAAAATCAATACTATCTTTCAGTGGCTTTCAGGAGCCCTTTCCAAATTCTTGAACTCTTCAATAAAAATCCAGCAGTGAGAATTGGCAGTGTTTGTCTTCTGTTCCTGGAAATTCAGAACATCGTCCTAGAATTTCTCAGAAAAAATGGGATGATTTACTGTGTTTCCGTTCTTTTGCAATCTGTAGTCACAACAGTATTTATGTACAGTGACTTGAACTCTTGGGGAATATTTAGTTCTTTAACCCTTTGCATTAATTGTACAAATCTCAGTGATATAAATAACAAAAGGATGAGTTTTTTCCTCAGTTTAATAAGATAAAATTCTGGCCATGTTCTGTTCATCTGCTTTCTGCCTTCTGTTTATTTTCTTATAACCAAGATGCAGGTATGACTTCAGTAATAAGAGTTTGCTTTTAGTGAGCTGAGTTCTTATTAGACAAAGGACTTGTAACTTGGCATAAAATGAACTATAAGCACTTGGTCACAAAATAGGAAGAAAATGGAAATTTCATTCTTGTACATGTACAGAGCTGTAGATTTCAAGACTGCTAATAATCCTCTTGATCAAATAAGAGAGCAGAATGTTGCACATCATACTTGAGAAGCTTTGTGCACTTGAAGAGTAGGGAATTAAATACGTAGGAGAATTAATCAGAGGCTAGCTAGTGTAATGAAAGCCTCTTTTAATGATGTCAGATTTGTGGATGTGAAGGTGATGTGCTGCCAATACTACAACTGCAATAGTGACATTCCTTTCCCTTCAGCTGGAGGAACAGCTAGGCACAGGTTTTCCAGGTTTTAGTATGGCTGCTTTGACCCTTGCTTCCAATAAGATGACACAGTAAGTTAGACAACACCTTTGGAGGTTGTCTGATCCAAGTCCACAGCATATTGACATTATACTTGTTTTCCTGGAGTACTTCATCTTGGTGAATGTGGTTTTTTTGAGATACTTGCTTTTTTCATTTTCAAGGGTGGTTTGCTTTGATTGGGCAGTTAAAGAAGAGAGGGTTTCTGTTTCAGTGAAAGGGGAGAAAGTGCGCCGCCCCCTCCCCCCCTTTTTATTTGATTAAGTCTCTAATTTAATTCAAGAATTACCTTGATGGATGCTGTAATTCTCATCTTAGTGACATCCAGCTGCCTTCTGTGTGACTCAGTCTTACATCTCTGCCATTTTAGAATCAAACTGTTGTTATTTAGTCTTAATATAAGTATACATGCTTCTGTCTGTGTTTGCATGTGTAAAATGTTTTTTTTTCTTAAAAACCTCCATGAAAACCAAAATCGATTGCAGTATTTATCTCCAGGTAGACTTGGGAAGGGCTGTCAGGACCTATGTTTTGGCCTTCATTGTCTACCTGACACTACTTGAAAATCTTTGTTTGATTTTGCTGTTGAAAAATTGTTTATTGAGTCTATGGAGATTTTTCTTACCAGTTGTAATAAGAATGACACCAGGCCAAAGTGGCTCTGGTCGCTCCCCTCCTCAGCTGGGCAGAGGAGAAAAAATATAATGCAAGGCTCATGGGATGAGATAAGGGCAGGGAGAAATTACTCAGCAGTTACCATCATGGGCAAAACTGCCTCGACTGGGGGAAATTAATTGAATTTATTACTCATCCAATCAGAGTAGGGTAATGAGAATAAAGCCAAATCTTAAAAACATCTTCCCCCCACCCCTTCCTTCTTCCCCGTAGCACCTCCCCTCCCCCCACTGCCAAAGCCTTGTCTTGCAAACCCAATATATGATTTTCAAGATTCAAAATAAACAGTGGCTTAATTTACTCTTATTAGGCTTGAATATACAAACATTCTGCTTGCATAAGATTTGTCACAGAGTTGGCATTTTTCATGCTAAGAGGAAAATATGGAAGGACCAGAGTATGCAGGCAGTCTTTCAAAGTCCTTGGGCATAGCTGAGTGAAAAAAACACCAGATGCATTATTGCATTGCATCATTCTTCTACATATTGCATAAAGAAAAGCTGAAATGTTGCTACTGCCAATGCAGAAAGTCGTCAGATTTGTGAAATATGGTGTCAGTCAACAGATCTTTTATTGACGATGCTCTTGTTTTAACAGTTTACTTGTATGTGGTGCAGAGGGTTGACGGACTGGAGCAGACATAAAGTACAAAGCAGTGAGAACATTAGTGAATGTTTTTACAAGACATGTTGCCTCCAATATGAAGTTATGAAATCTGTCTCCCTAAGTGCAGATTGCAAATGTTTTTTTACAGATAGAGTTGATGCTGCTTGGTAGTTTTCATTGAAGACCAACTGAAGCTAGATTTCTAGCCTCTATTTTTCTTGTGAAGAAATCCGTTTCAAAAATTGTCCCCACAACAGTTGTTTTCAGTAATACTGAAATAAAAGTGTGGTGCTTCCCTCTTAAAAAGGCCATTGGAAATGTACTTGCCACTGCTTAAGTGTATCATCAGACTATTTTATATGAAGCAAAGTAATGTCAAATTTGTATCATACACTGCACTTATATACAATTGATTACAGTTTCCCTTCCTACAAGAAATACACAGCATTTTTTTTTTCTTTTTGCTGTATCAGTTTACTTTTCCACATTTCCAACTGAAAGTCTGTACTTACCTGTTTGCACTTCTGCTTTTGTATTGTAATTTACTCAGAAGCTGGTTGGCAAAACATGAAGTCTTTTTTTGAGGGTGAATGCGAGCAAGAAGTTTCAGGTGCTTGGGTTCACATTTTTCCATTATATGAGCCTTTTCAATCCACCAAAACAAACAAACAAACAAAAACCTCCGAAACAAACAAACCAACAAACAAAAACACAAAAAACCCCAAACGAACCAAAACTCAAAGCACTCTAGTGGACAATCATACCATTTGCTACTTGCATTACTATTAGCAGTGGTCAGGAAACAATGTAGATGTTTCAATCAAGTGAGGACTATAGTTAAAGAAGTTTATTTTGCATCTTCCTCTTAATGGTTTCATGCTTCAACACTAGGCAGACCCTATCATTTAATCTTGCTTTGTTGATACATGGAAGCAGTCTCTTGGTTTAGCTCTATTTTTCATACATATTTAAATCCACAGTTTGCTGCTTTTATGCTTAAGAGACAGTTGAGGGAGATCTTATGAATATATATATATATATACACACACACAAATACCTGAAGGGAGGGTACCAAGAGAATGGAGCCAGGCTTTTTTCCCTGGTGACCAGAGGCAATGAACAAAATCTAAAACACAGGAGATTCCCTCTGAACACTGGGCAACACTCTTACACTGTGAGGGTGACTGAGCACTGACAGGTTGCCCAGAGAGGTGGTGGAATCTGAATCCTTGGAGGCAGTCCAAAGCCATCCAGACATGGTCTCAGGCAACCAGCTGTCGGTGGCTCTGCTTGAGCAGGGGGCTGGACCAAGTGACATCAAGGTCTCTTCCAACCCCAATCATTCAGTGATCCTGTGAAAAGCAAAAGTAATGTATCTGTTTGGGTTCTGACTTATATACAACTTCTAAGATGTCACTTTCAGATCATAAAAACACCCATGTTGATAAAAACAGACCATTTTCCGGTGTTTTCTCACAGAACTTCACAAGAACATTCTGAAGCAATGGTAACAGTCAGCTTAGCAGACTATAGCACCAAATGAAATCCTTTATATTTTTTTAATGAATATGATCTTTTCCAAATGAGTAAATATTTAACAAGCTGTTTACCAACTGGCTATTTTGGAGAATTACAAGTGTTTTCATGTTAGTAACAGCTCTAGCTTAACAGAAGAGAGAAGCTGATGTACCAGTCCTAAGATAGCTTCATACTTTAAATGTCTGTGTTAACATAACAATAGAAACTTGAAATACAAGGGAATGAAAGGAAGCTTTTTTTTTTTATTTTAAATTGCCTTTGTTGTAGTCAACTGGAATTATGTTAGTGATAATTCGGGGGGGGTTGTTTTTAATGAACCTTCCTCCTACAGATGTTCTGTGCTCTACAAATGAGTAAATAATAACCGGTGGAGAAGATTATTTTGTTTTTTAAAGAGGAAGATAAGATTGTTGTGCATTTGGAGCTGTCACTTTTCAAGAAAGTACTGTGGCTTGGAAAATTCTTAGTGTTGTTTTCCATGCCAGTTGGCTCAGAGAGGCTTTTTCTATCTTTGGAAGAGACCAATCATATAATGTTGTCTTATATTTAAGTATTTCCAAGAAATATATCTAGATACAGACCTTGAGTAAAGTTATGCCCAGTACATTTTCTTGCCTTACATAGTCTAAAGGGAATCTCTTTGATCAAAGTAAGTACAATATTTCATAAGCAGTTCTTCTCTTTTTAAAGTTAAAAAAGGATGGGGGAAAGAGCTCCTCCAAAGTACCACCCCACAAATCAAAATTCTGTGATTCTGCATGAAGCTGTTTGTGTGGTCAATTCTGACAGAAGAATTTTTCAGTTTCTAATAAGAAACTGTGGGTACAGTTTCCAAACTTTATTGTTTACATGATGTCTCATGGCAGGGATCATTTTGTGTGTTTCTACACTTGTAGTCTTTCCAGTCCTAATGCTGCAGCAGAGTCCTGTACTGAAACTGTTGCTTCCAAGAAGAATGGATAATGGATAATCTGAATTCACCATGGCCTTGGTGATGGATGGACCACTTACCATGCAAAGCTGGAGGTGTATATATCAGGTCCACCTAGCACTTGCTATGACTCAAAATTTCTCTACCTGCTCCTTTTGCATCCCTTAAGAATTTTTCTTTGAGTTTCTAATGTAAGCCTGAAATAATTTTTTTTCTTAAAGTTCTCCATAAGTTCCCATAAAACTGCTGCTTTTCAGGTGTATCATTCTTTCACAGTGTTGCATCCCTTCATGGAGATGTGGGATGGAGAGTGCTACACAGAGAAAGGACTTTGTTCTTGTATGATTGGCTTTGCTTTTTCAGGAGGGAATTTTACCAAATTGATCAGCTTTCAGGAATCCTTCCTGAAGAAAGGATCAGATTATTGGTATTAACAGCTCTTTACGGTAGACAGTATTGATATTTTAATCTGAGGTATTAAGATACACTGTTTTTCTTTCTGGTTTTGAAAGAACAACAAGCAATCAAAAGCAGAACACAAATGTCCAGCAAAGCTCTCAGGCTTTATTGCTATTTTAAGATAGCTTTGGCCTGCGTACTGGTACGACCAGTGTACATACTTGAAATTCTAGCCTCTACAATGAAAAGACAAGCCCACGGAAACAGCCAGTGGTTTTGGAGCACGCTGGTCCTTTGCAAGCTGAATGTTAAACAATGACTTAAGACTCTACTACACACTGGCTGTAGCTCTTGATGTCTTACACACTGGCTCCATTTTTTGACATAACTTTGGCAAGTGGGGGAACCTGGCAACCCTTCATGCTAGAGGCCTTAGCTCTAATAAAGCGCTTTAGTTATTAGCACAAGTAAATAGTTGTCCATTTGTGCTTCATTAATGCATATTAGTCATACAGTAAATACTGTCATGCTGGCAAGTTCCCCAGAATACTGAATACTTCTGCACAGTTCAGGAGGGGGTTTCTGACAAAGTGGTGTTGGCACCTTTCTTGAAGAAGTTCTTGAAGCTATTAGTGTAGGAGAGTGACAGGCCATTATTTCAGCTCCTGTGCATTTTGTAACACTGATGCTTCAGTGGAGGCAAAGAAGTATTTTTGATGAATTTTACGCTGTTGTGGTAGGTCCTTCTCAAGTTTCCTGTTAACTTTTCTACAGCCTTTAGCTATATCTGAGGCAGATTGCTTTGGCCTGTGCGAAGTACAAATGAGGTGCCTACTTTTCTAATGAAAACAGATATTCTGAAAATCTCATAAGATTGTCCAGTATTGTAAAATTTTAATTTCAATTATATATTTGAAGAATGTGCAACTTGATGAAGAACTCAAAAGGCAGCACAATGATCCATGATCTGTGTGTTTTGAATTCTTGTAAATAAAACCTTTAATGTAAATGGTATAAAATTGTGAGCTGAAATGTCAGGTATGACTTGTTCTTTGGAACAGCTAGTGTTGATTTATCAGTTGCCCTTTTTTTTTGTCCTTTGTGTTCCTGGCAGTGACTTCCAGGAGGACTTGCTCCATAATCTTGTCAGAAACTGGGCAAGGTTGACCAGCTTCTGGTTCTTCGTATTGTCAACTTCACCTGTTCTGAAGAGGAGTATGTTTTTTTTGCCTCTGCTGTCATCAGGATCATCCTCTGATTGGTGACTTACTCTTTTGAAGATAAGAGAGCAGCCTTGCAGTGGTATTGGCTAGCTTCCTTAGCACTTTCTAACACATCCTTTCTGGTCCTAGGGACTTGGTCCACTTAGCTTGTCTGATCCATAACTTTTCTTTGTGTGAGTAATGGTTCAGTCCTCTAGATGCTGACACTGCTCAAAGAACTGGGAGATCTGAGGAAGAACTTTACTAGGAAAAACTGAGGCAAAGACATCATTGATCTCGTGTCCTTAGCTGCTGGATCCCATGCACAACTGAAGACTAACTAGACTAGTATTAGCCCTCCTTTTGTTCCTGCTTGCCTACATAAGAAGTCCTTGTTTTTTCTTGAAATCATTTGCTTGCTCCAACTCTTATGCATGGGCACTATCTCCATATTCTTTCTACATAACCTCTTCCTGCTTTGGCCTCCTTTGCATTTCAGCATTTGAGCTAAGGCAGGAATTGCCTGACCATTCATTCTGTGTTTCTGCCATTCCCTTGTGACTTTCTGCTTGCCAAAATGGATCATTTTTGAGGTTTTGAGGAGACTCTCCTGAGAGATCAGATTATTGCCTTGGGCACCTTGGTCCTTCAGAACAGTCTGCTTTGGGAACCTTGCAAGCAGATCCTTAAACAAGCCAAAAATCTGCTTTCCCACAGTCCAGGACTGTAATCCTTCTAGTAGTCTTGCTCTGTTTGCTTGCTTATTACCATCATCTCTGCTGCCATCAACCTCTTCCTCCCCAACTGGTTCTTCTTTGTTTGCAAGTTGTCTTTGCTTGTTCGTCAAGCAGCAGAATGCTTCCCTAGTTGGCTCACTGACCACTAGTTATCTTCAACCCACTCCAGAAATTTTTGTAGTGTCCAGTGCTGGCTGAAGCTGGAACTGCACTATTTGCTTGTTAGTGGGTCAGAAATTAGATTTAGCTGATTTGTCTCTCCCCAGCTCATGTACCTGGCTGCAAAAATGGAATTTTTTCATACGTTCAGGTATTCTGAACTTTGATCTTCCTAAAAATGATGGATGCCTCCTTTGGAAAGCCGTAATGAGGTGGAAAATGCCAATGTGACATAATCAAAGGAGAACCTAGGGATGCTAGCCAGTAGTCTAGGTGTCTCCTGGCTCACCTTTGTGGTTTCCCAGCAAAGCTTTTGGTACTCAGCCTCCTGCTGTGACACTGTCCTACCTTCCCTGATGTCTACACTGTCACAAGGTTCACATCCAAGTGGACTATCTCCACTGCCTTCTCTGAGGACTTACTGCCAGCCATATATCCCCAGGACTGTCCTTGGGGCAATGCAGGGAAGCTCCCCCTTGCTATGTGGCAGAGTTTCCACCCTCAGATCCGACTGATGCTGCTGTCCTTTGGTCACAAGTGCCCCTGGCTCAGAGCCATTTGGTGGGGATGGGCATGAGGCAGTATGAGAGTCCTGGCTAGATGTTCTCCTTTCCTCTCCACTGTGTGCATATTGTGGAAGAGATATCACCTATGTGCCTGAAGAGCAAAGAAACAGTGTGGGTCAGGAAGGAAGGGCTGACACAAGCCTTCGAATGCATGACCTGTTCTACGGATTATAAAGAGTTTGTGGCTAGCCTGGCAAGGCTAACACCTCCCTTTCCAAAAAGCCTCTGGGTTTTCTGTCTCCTCCACCCCTCTGGTAGACACCTGACCTCCCAGGAGTTCCTTGAATGGTTGTGTGCAGAACGAAGGAGCCTGGGGGACCTTGGGGGAAGACATTTTGGCCTTTCTAGAAGGAGGTAGCTGGCTCTTTCTGAAGGATATATTGGCAATGATGATGTCAGAAGACAGTTTACTGTATCTAGGGCTACCCCACCTCTGTGGATTCTCTTTCCTAATCAGCTTCTGTGGGCTCTGGGTCTCCTGCCACCTGGTTGAGTGAAGTCCTTTAGTCCTGCACAATCCTTTGGTGTGCCCTTACCCCGTTTCTCTGTGTATCTTCCTCCTTCCAGAGCCTTTCTCTTGGGCTCATTCTTCCTCGACTAGCAGGGAAGCGGGGAAGCAGGAACTCCTGGGCAAGCCATGGCCATGCTGCCATGACCTCTTGTCATGACCAGCTGAAAAGATTTCTGCAGAAGGTAACTCTAGGATCATATGTAATATTTATGTTGCACACATACATAAATAGGTATCCATTTATTAAGGGGACTTAAAAAATGTTTACCCACCCACATGCACACTCAACTTAGGTGATTTTTTTTTCATTTTTAAATTCACAAAAGATTCAAGGAATTTTTCAAACCAAATATTAATGTCAATATTTGCGACAGTCACCTTGAGCATTTTGTAGCTGGAAGCATTTGTAAATGTTCTCTAAAGTGAATGTGAATTAATACCTCAGAGAGACTGTCTCTCACCTTCTGACTATACAGAAGTATAAGGCAGTGCCTTGCCAGTCTGATAGTGTTTGCTGGTAAAATTTCTGTATGGAATATATATATTTTTTTTTTCCTGATATGAGCAAAATAAGTAACTAAGTGTGCTAAAGATGTTCTGAAAAAGGCATCTCTTGCAGTCTTGTTTTTTGTGAAGTCCTTTATGTCCTCAAAATTATGACAAGCTGATGGCTGTTCAACATGAATTGCCTGGATGGCTTAGTCACAAACCATAACTGCTATGCTGGATGAGAGAAAGTTGGAAAAATAGTTTTCTGACAGTCTATCTTTCAGAGTATGACTTGTCTTTAAGATTAAAATAAACCAAACCCACAAGACAGAAACTTCATCAACTGTCCACTGGCATCTTCTGGGAAAGAGATATTGACACAATAACATATATTATTAGCATGTGAGACTACACATATACTGTTGGTATTTCAGTGTGCTAAGGAGCTGCCAGGCAATCTGCACAGTTAACTTTTTTGCTTTAGCTAACTGAGTGGTCTTCTGTTCATCTGTATCCAGAAGGTGGATTGTTCCTCTCACCCACAGCTTGCTTCTGAAGCCTAGTTCAAAGTTTTTCCTCTTTTCCTCCTTTTTTTGATCTCTGGTTTGACTGTAATCTCAGCAGGGATCTTTACCTTTATTTCACAGATCTGCATTTTTGGGTTAGAAAGAATAGCTCAAAACGAGAGGAAGCAGTGCAATAAATACTGATTGTGCTGAATCCTGGAATTACTCACCATCTCAGCTGAAGTGTGGTGGCTGCTCACATGTAAGCTGCCAGCCCCTTGAACTGCAAGGTAAACAGATCGCTTCCCCTCCCTAGATTTTAGCAGTGGTTTCACAGAAGAGAAAGAAAGGCGTTTGAAAGCCACTTCAATGCCGATTGAACATAGCTCATCCAATTTGAGAAATCCATTTGCAGAAATGTTCTCATGGTCTATCTGACCAGCTTTGCAATCTCTGTTCAAATCTCTCCTTGTCTGGAGACCCTGTACCTGGACAGGTCTTGTTTGAGGTGGTTTGCTTGCTTTGTTTCATGTCCTGCCTTGGCGATGTTTGGCACACCAGACCTTCCTCCGGTAGCATGCTGGCGGTTATGAAACCTCTTTGATCTGTTGAGGCTTTAATGTAGCCTCACAGGCTTTGTGAAGAATTAAAGCAGCTGCTGCTAACCATGTTGAAGCACCACAGTGTATGTTCTGACGTGCTGTGGGTAACTTCCTTGGATGTGTCCAGTAGGTGTTTGGAAGAAGTGGGGGGAGTGGTACAAAAATAAGTGGTCACTTGACACACTTATGCTGTGAACACTGTAAAGCAGAAGGAAACAAAAAGAAAACCTTCCAAGCATGAAGAGGTGTTTGACGTGCTTGCTTTTGGTGTGCCAGTTTCTGCAAAAACTAAAGATTTATACTTTGTATTGTGTTTTCCTGGAACAGCTTGCAATTTTACTTGTAATTTGTTGCTATTTAAATGCAAATGGCTGATCTTTTGTGAGTTTTCTTCCTTCAGAGAATGTTGAGTCAATAAAGACTTTTTAATAAAGCCATCTTAATGCAGGATAACTGGTAGAGCCACAGGCAATTCCTCAAGGAAAGGATAACATGGCAGCCGCTACCTTGAGATTGATATAAATATATATTTTTTAAATACTGGAACAGGTGTAACAATGAAGCATATTTCATATTGTACCTAGATTTTTGAAAATTAAGACAGAGATAGGTAAAGTATGCAGAGCCCTGAGAGAAGTTTTCAGGCTAAAAACTACTTTTGAGGTGCTGGGATTTTACTGCAGTCAAACCAGTTAATTCTTTTTCTAAGGACTCTGAAGATGTAGAAAATCACAGAATCATTTAGGTTGGAAAAGACCTCCAGGATCATTGAGGCCAACGTTTGACCAATCACCACCTTGTCAACTAGACCATAGAACTAAGTGCCAGGTCCAGTCATTTTCCGAACACCTCCAGGAATGGCGACTCCACCACCTCCCTGGGTAGCCTGTTCCAATGTTTAACAGCCCTTTTTGTGAAGAAATTCCTCCTGATGTTCACCCTGAACCTCTGCTGGTGCAGCTTGAAGCTGCGTCCTCTCCTCTTGTCACTGGTTGCCTGGGAGGAAAGGCTGACCCCCGTTTGGCTACAAACTCCTTTCAGGTAGTTGTAGAGAGCAATAAGGTCTCCCCCAAGCCTCCTCTTCTTCAGACTAAACAACCCCAGGTTCCCACAGCTGCTTCTCATAGGACTTTCTCTCCAGACCAACAGCTGCTCCTCATAGGACTTTCTCTCCAGACCCTTCACCAGCTTCTTTGCCCTTTTCTGGACTCACTGCAGCACCTCAATGTCCTTCTTGTAGTGAGGGCCCAGAACTGGACACAGTACTGAAGGTGCGGCTTCACCAGTGGCTGAGCCCAGAGGGAGCAATTGCTGCCCTGATTCTGCTGGCCTGTTTTTGATACAAGCCAGGATGCCACTGGCCTTCTTCGCCACCTGGGCACACTGCTGGCTTATGTTGAGCCAGCTGTCAATCAGCACCTGCAGGTCCTTTTCTGCTGGGATGCTTTTCAGTCACTCTTCCTTCAAGCCTGGAGATCAGCATGTGGTTGTTGTGCCTCAAGTGCAGGACCCAGCACTTTGACTTGTTGAACCTCACACTGTTGGTCTTGGCCCATCTGTCCAGACTGTTCAGATCCCACTGCAGAGCCTTCCTACCCTCCAGCAGATCAACACTCCCACTCAACTTAGTGTCTTCCATGAACTTACTGAGGTACACTTGACCCCCCTCATCCAGATCATCATTAAAGATATTTAACAGGACTGGACCCAGTACTGAGCCCTGCAAGTTTCTTTCCTTTTGAGGGAATAAGACAGTGTCACACTGAAATATTCAGGATTACTCCAGTTGTTAGTCTTACCTTAATTTTTGTTTTCCAGCTGTTATGAATTGACAATTTATATGTAGGTGTTTCTGTAATGTAGACTGCAGCATCATTTGTTAGAAATTTTGTCCAACCACTGTGTGCTAAAACTTGGGGGTGGTGATTTTATGAAGGCTGATAGAGCATCAGTGTGAGGAATTTTTTTTTTTTTTCAGGAAAACTGTTTTGAACATCACTGTGAAAGATGCACTGGTGTGTGTGTGACTTTCTTAAAACTGCAAAGGTTAAATGAGATTGAGACATGATTAAAGAAAGAAATGCAGACATATAGGCATCTTGTTTTATTGGTAATGGGGTTTTTTTGTTGTGTTTTTTTTCCGGAGGGCTTGCAAAGTAACTCATTATTGTAATGTAAGCAATACAAAAGAACAATTTTATGTAAGTACCCATACATTGTAGACTATTTTTTAGACTTCATAGGTTTGGGGTTTTTTTTTTTTGGTGTTTTTGTTTGTTTGTTTGTTTTTTTTGTTTTGTTTTTTTTTTTTTTTTGTTTTTTTTTTTTTTAGATT
>JAWWMO010000083.1:81065448-81108639 GCA_035047845.1 Dendrocincla fuliginosa | reverse complement strand
TTTTTTTTTTTTGGTTTTTTTGTTTGTTTGTTTGTTTTTTTTGTTTTGTTTTTTTTTTTTGTTTGTTTTTTTTTTTTATAGATTACATTACTGATTTGCTCTGAGTGTAACCCTGCTGTCTGGTTAGGGGAGAGCTCAGCAGTCTGTTCCAATGCAACATCTGATGCTGGGTTATTAATCATAAAAAAGCATGATTATTGTGCTTTAGAGATGTGTATATATAAATCTTTGCCCCATATCTGAGATTCTGAAATATTTTCTTTATGGTAAGGCTTGCTGTTTTGGAGATATATAAAGAGTTTGTTCTGTAACTCACTGAAAGCAAGTCACCTGAACTACAAATGCTCTTGTCTGATGTAGGCAGTGAGTTCTGGGGCAGATTGCACCATGTAAAGGGCAAATGGTTCTTTTTCTAAGCAGAAAGATGTGTGATTGATATAATCAATCATAGGTTTGATCAGATGAGACACACAGTTTTAGACCTAGTTAATTAACTACCTAATGCTAAGGATCACACTTACGAAGGAGGGGAGGGGTACCAAGGCACACCCTAAATTGCAGCAATTGAGCAAATTGGGGGGAAAGTTGAGTGATAAGGTCCCCGTTGCTGATAGTTGAAGTAAGTAAGGATAGCAAAGTAGTCTTGTATGAAGTTGTTCAGTGTAACACTTGAAATTCATCGGTTTCAGTTTGAAGACTTTAAGAACAATTTCATTAGCATGTGAGAGTTACTTTGCTTGCTGTCATCCAGTAAATTTTAATGGTCTGTGTGGGCAAAGTAGTTCCTGTGAAGGTTTATTATTTTACCAGCTCTGTTGAGGGCTGTGAATAACTCTCTTCATCTGTTGGCCTGTTCAAACTCTTGGTCTGAACTTGAACTATCAAGAAGACAAAAGGGGATTGCACTATTGCCTGTAAGAGAGCAGACCCACATTCAGATGGCATAAATTCCATTGCTCTTCATTCCTCTGTTAGAGTTTTATCTGTCTTGAGTTTCCAGGGCTGCCTAGTTATAAGGGTGCATTCACTTAAATGTAATTTAGGTTATCTGGCTGTAGTTGCTGCTTCCCAAAGCATAGGGGTTTGAATATAAACTCCTGAAGAGAATGCACTTGTATAGAAGTGGTGGATCCTTCAACCCAGGTGGCATCTTCCCTTCTCTCTTACCTCCCTTGGCCTGAGACACAGAAATGTTTTGCTGCAGCGCCAGATCCAGAATCCACCAGCTCATCCTTTCAAGCATTGAGCCTTCCAAGGTTAATTCAGGGCATCATTAGCCTGTGCTGGGACAGACTGTCCAAGGCATTTTGCAGAATGTCTCCCATCCACGTGGTGCAAAGATGCTGTCAAAACCTGACTCCCAAAGGCAGTATACTGTGAAGCTGCTGGCCAGCAGTGCTGCTATAACCAAAGCTTTAGTGGATTTGATGCCAAGTAGAACAGACGAGCTACCTTGTCTTTCACAGGTCTGAGCACGGGGAGGGCAGTCATTGAAAAAGATCAAATATCCTGTACCTTCTTTCTGTGTTACAGCTTCCCCCAAAGGAATGTATGGAGGTTTTTGTTGGTTTGGTTGGTTTTTTCCCTTACTTTTTTTCTCTGTTTTTTTTGTTTTGTTTGTTTGTGTTTTGGGGTTTTTTTTATACAAGCTAAAAGAAAATAATTTCAGACTGGACAGGTGTGTTAGCAAATGTGTGACATGCTAAAATTTTCCTTAGCATGAAGGTACAAATATTCCCATTGTATTTTTTTCCCTGTTTCTGATGAAAAAGGAATATAGTCTGACCATGCACTTCAGAAACTTGGACAAAACATTCAGATCAAAAGATTCATGAATAGGCTAAAGGTTTTATGAGCAACAACACGATGTTACGGGTTGCATTACTCCCTTAGATTGAGTGAGCGCCATCCAACAGAGTAGTTAACAGGTATGATCTTATGCTTTTAGCTCAATTTAAGTATATTAAGTCTCAGTCCTTTGATAAGAGAATGATGCAAAATGTCACTGAAAAGCCTTTTTAAAAAGGAGTATGACGTATTGCTTTAGCTTACTTTATACTTTTTCATGGTAACAAAACTCAATATTTCAGTTTAATTCCTCTTGGTAAATACAGTTCTTTTTCACAAAAAACAGATTTTTTAGGGCTTTTTTTGGTGGAGTCAGTATTGACCAAAACTAAAGAGCTTAGAACATGCAGCGAAGAGTTTTCCCAGCTTTGTCAGTGACAGTCCCTTGCCAGTGAGAGTGACTTGCTTTGGAGGTAAGGCTAACTTACAATTAAGTATAAGCTAAAGATACATTATCAGGATCTGTGAGCACCAGCAGAAGGAACAAAATTTCCATATAAGCATGTGATTTTTCTACTGTGAAGAATGTCCTAATATAAATTTCATTTATTCAGTGGTGTTTTGTTAGAAATGAAAAATAACCTAGTTTGTTTAAAAAAAAAAAAAGAGTGCAAAAGATATTTATAAATAAGTAAATGCTTCACTTTTGTAAGTACTTTATAGATAAAGACACCTCTAAGGAGTGATTGCTTTCACTGAGAACTTTGTGCAATTGTTTCTTTTCTGTATCTCAAGACTTTATTTTAGCTGTAAACTCTATAAACTGTCTCTAACAGCCCCGTGGTTTTAGTCTCATTAAAAATAGAACAAAGCTTTTAGCATTTCTAAGCCTGTCAGTTGGATTCCCTCCTTGCTAGCTGATTAAAAGACAGCAACCATGATGCATTGAATTTCTTCTACCATAATAAATGGCAGTCTGGTCCAAAAAGTGCACAGTGTGGAATATACTATCCATTTTCTCTGTGCAGAGTACTAGGAGACAGCTCAATTCTTGCAGAAGCAGTTAGTTTCTACTATGAGAGGACTGTATCTATTGAGAGTAATTTATTTTGATGTAGTTCTTGCCAGATTTTGGGTTCAGGAGTGTTGAAAATCCTGTTAATGCCAGTTTTGCAGAGACCAGCCTAGAGAAGCTGAATCTGTAATGTTAGCCTATATGCATGCTGTAAAAGTTCATTGCTGGAGCTGTCAGCTAGCGTGGTATGCTCACTCCTGCCTTACTGGAGAAAAGCCTTTTACTAATAAACTGCTCCTACCAGAAACTGTTGGAGGTTGCTAGTCATGGTCCTGCTCTTGCTGGACTACATTAATTAAGTAATTAATTTATTTCCTGGACGGCAAGGAGATGCTTGGAATGGGGGGGGAGGACAGGAAGAAGCTGGCTAGTAGGTAACAATAGGTTTTTGGTGTGCCCTGATAGCAGTTGCAATGCAGGTAGTGACAACTCACATAACTGGACTCCTAAAAATAAATCTGAAGTACCTTCAGAAAAATAACTTTCTGGCTCAGCTACAGCAGTAGCTTCTATAACCATGTTGGCCCATGGCTTTTAGGAAGAAACAGTTTGCTGACTTGGGGTATGCACACTGTGGGGTTTCAGTGTCGACAACAGGGTCCAAACCCCCAATTTTTAGCTGAATTGAAGGACTTCTTGTCAGTGGGTTGCTGAAGTCCAGAGGGGGTCGGGAGAGAAGTTCCTCCAAGGTCAGACTGACGAGCCTTTCTGCCTTCCCCTGTATCATGGGATGTAATATAATTCCTGTGATTCATTTAACAAATTCCCTGCCATTGCAGAGACATGGACCACGGACACAGGTCTGTCTTGTCTATCAGTCTCATTTTCCTTCTTTCTTTGCTAATTCCGGGTCTGTTGCGTTTCTTGTAGCTATTGTGTACGTTGCACAGTGGGCTAGTAAGTCTCCTGAGGATTGTGTGAATGTGTGGATCACAGTAGGTCTGTGCACCCTGCCAGGTTTGCAGTGATTTGCAGCAGTGATTTGCAGCACCAAGGATCGGAGGTGCTTCTGTGTGTCTGCAGAAATGTACTGCTGCCTTTGCTGCTGCTCCTGTAATCCTGAGCTGAGCTTGTTTGTTCTTGGTCTCTAGGGTTATTGCTCTCAGTCTTGACAGCCAGTACTGTAAAAACAGAAGGATTCCTGCAGTTAGTGGCTTTGCTACTTCAAGAGAGAGTGCCCAACTTTTGACAAAGCTAAGTGGCTTTATTTTAAGCCCTTGTTTGTACAAGCTCTCTTAGCAATGGGAATGCTAAAATTCTAGGTTCACAGTTACTCTGTTGACTTACTGAGCCTTTCACTTGGCTCTTACCTAGTCAAATGACTATAGTTAAGAGGCAGGAAACCAGGTTACAGGTCTTTAATTATGTAATATGTGGGTTGTCTGAGAATGTGCTTTAAAGTTTTTTGCCTAGTGTGCAAAGCCTGTTTTTCTTTATTTCTGCGACATGTTAAGCACTCTGGCAGAAAAAAAAATAAAACATACAAACTGCGTTTGAGTAAACTTGAAATTGCCTGCAAGGAAGTGACTTTGGATAAACCTGAGAGCCTTGCTCTTCCCTCAGGACTCTTACTTGGGACACATTTCTTCAAACTCTGGAGTGTCAGCATGCTGAAAATACATTGTACCAAACAGCTGTCTGGTAGGGGACTGTGTTGTATTTTTAAGAAAGGAGTATCACGTGAATTGCTAATTGATCTGGACTGTCGAGATTAGATTAGAACTTGAATATAGGTCCGGACCTGTCAGTTGAATTTATTCTTATAATAGCCTGTGTGTTTGCCTTCACAGGGCTAAGAGTAAAACTGAGTGAACAGAAACTCTGTGGATGGTTGTGGATATCAGTAAGCTATAGGAAAGTTTATTTAGATGAATAGCTGGCTACTCAGCACTTAGCATAATTGAGTCTGTTATCCTCCTTGCACATTTGATGCTTTAAGTAAGCTGCAAAATCATGATAAAAAGAAGCAGCATAGCCTAAAAAGCAGTGCAGAGCTTACAAAGTAGTGCAGGAAGTTACTTTACATAAATGCAAATAGTCTTTTGTTAGGGAAGTGAGAAATCTTATGAAGCAGTCCTCAGAAGAAATGCAGCCTAATCTGTTTATTGCCTAAGGAAACTCCAGGAGCATGTTAAGAGTGACACTACTGGGTCAGATAAAAAAAATGTTCCTCTATCTCTTTGTCCTTCCTCTAAGAGCAACAAGTTGCAGATGCAAAGAGAGAGCGTAATTTCTCCAAGTATTGCCTTTGTACTCCTGAAGCCTGGAGCTGTGTCCGCTTTTCCACAGCCTTTAGTGGACACCTCTTCAGTGAATTTTTATGTTTCCTTTTTTTTGGAAACTACTTATACTTGAGCACTCTGCAATAGCTTCCTTGGTCTGTGCTAGCATAAGGTATTTCATTTTGCTTTACACAAGTTGCCTGAACAGAGTAAAGCTAAGGTGGTTCAAATAATGACTGCTAATTTTCTCTTTATGCTCAACTAGCTTTAAGATCTCTACCTCAGTGTGGTGAAGGAACACTGCCAGGTGGGTAGCGAGCTCCTGGCATGGCAGGAGTGCTCTGTGCAAACAGAGGTGTATCTGCCTTGATAGTCTCCTAAACCACAGTGGGACCTGTCAGCACGTCTGACTTTACTTTGTTGTGCTGGACAGTGTACAAACATCAGAAGTATGTCATGATCTTAATTTGTCGCTGTGGGACTGCTGGCATGAGTACGCGTGACTCTTGCTCAATTGAACCTTTTGTTCAGGGGCACGGCAGTGTGGGTTTGCAGACAGCTACAGTAAATCCAAAACCAGGGACCGTCATCTTGGTGGTCTGGACATCCTCAGTCTGGCCATGTTCCCAGGAGCTTCCGAGAAGCTCTGCTGCCACTTGTAGCCTTTCTTCGTCTCATAAACTTCCAGTGACTGCTAAAGTTAGAAAAAGTTGAAGCCTTCAGTAACAGGGGATTTCCAGACTTCTCAAGAAAGCTACTCTATCTCTGCTAATGCTAGACACTTTCTTCGCAAAGATCAAGTGAGAAGGGAAGTATAGATGATACTTTATTATTTGTACTTTCAAATCTGCTTCCTCCCTTCTCTAGGTAAGATTATCCTGAATGACTGACTGGATAACCTTTGCTGAAGGAGCTAGGATGAGAGAAGCAGCAGTAGAGTAGTAGCAACTACTGGTCAGCCTAATAATGCTGTCTCATACTGATAAATACTCTTCTGAGCTGAACTGCAGGTGAGAACAGTAGCACTTGGAGCTGAAGAAGTGATTGAAGAGCACCTGTGCAGACAGCAGAGCTGCTGTAGTATATGGCTGTCTGATTCTCTGATTAAAAGACAAGATTTAATGTTTTCTTTGATATCTGAAATGCTTATCGTACTTAGCACAAACAGCAGCAAACGTATGTCACAGTTGAAGGAGTGCAACTTGAAAGGCTTGGTTATAGATTGAAAAATAAATTCAGATTGTCCTGGTTACTGATATGTAGAGATAACAGTCTATGAGTGGACTTTGGTGCTTAATGCCATGCAAGCATGTTGCATTTTGTGTCGTGCAATATAGGCTTGGAAAAGGACACCGTAATCTGACCTGTAATGACGGTGTGTTTGGCTATATGAAATACTAAATGCTAATGCTTTAAAGGACTCTGTAAAAAACAAACCCTGCTTCAGATCCTTCTAGCACTCTTGCTAGTCACTTGATTAAATCATCCTTGGTTGCAGATGCTGACTG
Source organism: Dendrocincla fuliginosa (assembly GCA_035047845.1). Classification (NCBI taxonomy): domain Eukaryota; kingdom Metazoa; phylum Chordata; class Aves; order Passeriformes; family Dendrocolaptidae; genus Dendrocincla; species Dendrocincla fuliginosa. The sequence goes on along the minus strand of JAWWMO010000083.1, from coordinate 81,102,046 downwards.
ACAGAGAAAATAGTGCATGAAAACAAACCAGGGAGGGCTAATGCTCAGTTAGCTTCTAAAAATACTACAATAGCTGGATGGTACAGTAAGTTAAGTAACATGCTTTAATTTCATATTGAGAGCATTTATTGGAAAACGAGGGAGAGCTGGGGATTAAGTCATGAAGCAAACAAATGATTTACTTGAAGCCTGGTTTCAGCCCTGACAGGACGGGGGCATGGCGATGGATCAAAGCAGGTGCCCACCTTGTTGAGGGCCACAGCCTCAGCCCTGAGCTGGAGCCTGACAACAAGGCTGCTGGCACAGATCAATTATATAACTTTATTTCCTGTCCCCCTCCCCTTTCTTCTTTTAACCTTGTTCCAGTGTCTGATCTCTGCTGCAGCTGGCCGAGGGCCACTGTTTGTCTGTGCACAACGGACACAAACAGATTCTGGAGGGTCATGTGAAACTTCCCCTAGCTCTTTAAACCACACCGCCCTTACCTTTTCCCCTCCACTGCCTGCATTGCTGTAACAGGTGTGGCTTTGTTTATGCACGGCTTGTTGCTTTGCTTTAGCACCTGGGTTTTGCTGGCCCTCAGAGTCTGGAGGAAACCTTTGTCTCCCTGCTTTGCTCAAGCGGCAGGAAAACTCTCTGGATCTTCTGGGCAGGTGTTTGCACCAAAACAAAACAAGCAGGGGCATCAGCTTTATAAGGGCAGCAACCGGCAGTCGTTAGTCACTTTAACCTCTGCTTCTGAAAACTTTGACCATGGTACTTTGGCTTAACTTCATGAGTAAAGCCTGTGGTTCTCAGCATCTTCTGGTACAGATGTAATGTGATTCGAGAGAAGGTGTATCCTATTCCTGTAAATTATTGGCAATTGCTAGTTTAAAAAAAAAAAAATCCAGTTTAGTTGAAGAGTTACAGGCTTGGAACCAGGTGTAAGCCTTAAATAAGGTCTTTTCAGTTAAGTGTTTGTGTGTTACTGCTGTGGGAAAACCAAATGTAAAATTATGCATCTTGGCCCCATTTCACCTTTGTTGCTACGTAGCACTGCATCAATCTTACCCTGCAGAAGGGACTTGTATGTGTTGGGGCAACTGAAAACACGTTTAGATATGTAACAAATAGCTTAAAACTGCTTTTCTTGTTCCAGCTTTTATTTCTTTGGGGATGACCTGTTGCTCTGCCCAGCAAAGAGGCAATACGTAACTGCATCCATGCTTTGGACATTGGGAGTTGTTCCTGGAAAATGGAAATAATATTGCTAAACTGCATCTGTGGGATTTTAGCTACCCCATAAAATTTTGTCATGTTGAATTGCATGGAGGGAGATGTAGAGAAAAGCTCTGTGATAGGGAAGGATGTTCTGTTGAGTTCTCAGTGCCTGGGATGCTCACCTCTAAGCATTTGTACTGAGAGCAATCAGCTTCAGCTATAGGTTTTGACTAAAAATTCTCCCAGATAAGCATCTCCTCCCCCCTGTTGTTCTTGGTGCCTTTGAATCAATTATGCTAAGCTTTCTGGGGAACAGACTCATAATTTTCTATATCCTTTCTGCAGCTGCCTTGCTGTATTGCAAGTCCCAAATTTCCTGCCTGAAATTTAAAATCGAGATGATGTGGGTCAGATCAATGATGACTGTGTGTTGTCCCAGAGAAAACGAGATACATCCAGTGACAATAACTAGTGCTCCAAAAGTGCTAGTCATGTTATAATGTGATACCTTGCAGTTGCAAGGGATTTGACACAGACAGGAGATCATGAGTTGCTTGTTCCTAATATGTTAGCTCCAGTGAAAGAGCTAACAAATACTGCTGTGTTTCAAGGAAATAAGAACCAAGACAGTTGTGCTAACAGAAGGTCTGGTGTGGTTTGAAGGCTTTTTGATTCTAAGAATCAACTACAAAAACTTGTGAGGTAAGTGAGATGTGGCTCTTGAAACAATAGCCAGTGTTGTGAAAACCAGTGCAAAGAATGTGAAGAGCTATAAGTGGAGATAGTCAATATGGAGGCAGAAGTCTGAGTGGTCCCTCAGACTGAGTGGTCAGTTGTATCTGGCATAGATGGATGCCATTTGTATCTTATCAGATATTGTTTATTCATAAAAACCTTCCTTAGTCATACCACTGTTGGTAGTTTTTGTCTTACAGATGCCTGTGGGGTCTTGAACTGATCCCTAACGGTGAAGTACTTGAGTACTTGAATCAAAGCTCAAGCATTTGTTGAGACAGACTCTTCAATTAAGAGATAATATAATTTATTTTGTATACTGTTTAACTATATGCAATTCTAATCCCCAAACACTACATACATTGTGTTTTTGAACATTAATTTATATTCTGTAAAGTGGAAGTGTTGGGCTGAGAGTTCAAAGTTTCATGTAGTTGCACTGCCACTCACTGTGTGCATGTTATTGTTCTGCCATAATTATGTCATTTGCCATGAGGGTGGTTTCTGTGTTTTGACATAAATGTGGGTCATGCCACTGTGTATTTATCCCACACTTTGGGCACAGCAGGATCATTTATATAGTCACGTATATACTGCAGCAGTTTATGGTTGGTGATATAGCAATGCAGTCAACTTTATGCGCTTTTCCATACCCACCCTTAACTGGTATATGCAAAGGTATGCCAACTTTGTAAAACTATGTACCTGTTTAAAATCTCCTTCTCATACTTCTAAAATGCAACTTATCTTGATTTTCTTATTTTCTTGTTTATATTTCAATTTCCCTGCTTTCTCCTAGTTGTCTTCTTTGGCAAGATCTGTGAGAAACCATGGTGTTTTAGACTGAGCCAAATTCAGTTTGTGTTAAAACTTCATGAAATCTGATCTTGTGAGAGTTCTAGTATGAAAAAAAACAACAGGTTGACATCCAGAGCAATGGATGTTTATCTAAGCTGAACTTCTGATTCCTCTTGAGGTTTAGCAGTTCACTACTGAATCTGTTTCTGTCCAGTTAATTAGTTACAAAGCCCTAAGATACTGACTTGGAATTAAAGAAAACAAAGCCCCAAGCCTCTGCATAATTTGATGCAAGAAGAAACTTTTGTTAAACTAGGAAGTGCATTTACATCACTATTTCTCAGTTTGAAATGCAAACTGGTGTACAGATGAGCCAGTAGCAATTCTGGATTCATGCCACACGTATTAATGTGACAGTTGGGTGTCCCCCCCATGATCTGCCCCCCCCCTCCCTTCTATGGCATTGGGTTTTCCATTCAGAGGTATGGCAGGGGTACTTTTGTATTGGTGGTTTGATTCTGTGTAATGTAGTTTACAGGGAGTACTGGTTTTGATAAGATATTCCACTCCTCTGTTTTTAGGACAATGTAGATCAGACTTCAGCTCATGGTCGGCGGGATCTGGTGGAACCAGGTTTCCAAGAACCATCTAACCGCATCTCCCTGAATCACCAAGGTAAGGAGCAGTGGGTGGGAGTCTAAGCTCCTCAGGCGAATGCAAGCGTGGTTTGGTCTTCATGTTGTCATTTCTCCTTCTCATTGGGATAAAAAAAATAAAATGTTCTGGATGGTTGGAGGAGAGCTGAAGAAATTGTCACAACTGACCTGTGAGCTGTGAGTAAAGATGACGAAGGACTTGTATGAATCTCAACCCTTGTAGCCCAAGATGGGATTAGTAGGGAGGTTGACAGGGATATTCTCCTGTTTTTAGGAAGGGGAGAAGGGAAGTACTGAAATGGAATTCAACCTTTGTAATGTTAAAGTTGCATATAAAAAAATCTTTGCTATAAGAAGGGTTCAGGGCTCTTGGCCCAGTGTCTGCAGTAGGAGAAGAGAAAAGCATGTTTATTTTCTTTCCGTGACAAAAATCATCCCGTTTTGGAAAAGAAAGTCCTGAACTAGACCGTGTAATGCTGGTGTAATAGTTTAGCTTCTGCAAGTCAACAAGGCCACTCATAAAAAGTTAAAATAAATCTTAAAAGTCTGTCTTAGCTGATTTCTGCCTGTTCAAATACATAAAAGACAATAGTTACTATTATTGCGTAAACTGTTCAGCTCAGCTTTATTTTTTTAGGTTTGAAATACTTGATAATAGAGAATGCTATGCTTACCCAGTGAACCTTCTTACCCTCAGGGTTCCTGAGGGTTTAATTTGAAACCAAGTCCTTGAAGGTCATCGTCAAATGTTGTTTCATCAGTGCCACAGCTAATGGTAATGCAGTCAGAACAAGACCATTGAAACAAAAATTATTACAAGCATATTACTTAAAATATTTGCCAAATATGACATGCTTAACTTTGTCCTTTAAAAATCCAGCATTTTTAATTTGTCAAGGGCAGCAAGACTGGAATTTCATGACTCGTAGATTATTAAGACCATTTAAGTTTCACAAACAAGTCCCAGAATGTAATGAGGATTGTATTTTAACTTGGTCCTCTCTCCACGCTCCAGGTCTTCTGGTGTTTTTAAAGCTTTGCTTTCAATTGAAAATAGAAGACAACAGGTTGCAATGTAATCCAGTCTAAAACTTGCAGTAACACAGGCAGTGTGTTGTGGCATGCATGCATGCATAGAGCACAGTTTACAAATTCAATTTTTCATTTGTTCTAGAATGGTACTGTTATATTAATTTCACCTTTCTTGGGATGTGCAAATCCGGGAGCAGATCTATACAGGTGACTGCTGAAGCTATTTGTAAATATACCCCCTTTACTCAAGGGATTTTTCTGGGGGGCTGAAACAGATCCTGTGTGATTTGAGTTCATGTGTTATAGTATGTGTGGCTGCTGCTTTTGAAGTCTGAACATTTATTGAAGAAATTGGTAATAACTGTGTTTTGATAGCAAAATGCCAGCTTTGCAGCCTGACATCTTCCTACGTCCTTTTCAGATCCTTCTTTTCCTCTATCAATATTGTTGTACTGCAGAAGGATCCGTACAGTGTCACATGACATGTGGCTCTGTCTCAGCCACTTCAAGACAAATGTCTGTATTTGGTTGTCCAAATTAATTTAGGAAACAGCAGTCTTTAATGAAAATTTTGCATAGGAGGGTATGGGCAGTTTAATGTCTGTTTCTAAAACAAGACCCGGTTAACATCTTTCCCAGTATTGCTGAAGTAAAGATCACTTACACATCTACAAATATGTTTGGGATTTTTCTTCTATGTCAGCGGACTGACAGCAATCAAATCCAGTATTTCTAAAACCTTTCTAATTTTGTTGCTGAAGTGAGTATACAGTACATTGCTAATTTTCATGCTGTTATGTTAGTAGTGTGGGTTGAGAACTGAAACCTGAATGCCCAAAGGTGGTCTCTAATGCTGTGTTGGCCTGCAACACTTCTGCCTTTTTGTAGTGTTGGAAGGAAGCAATGTGCCTTACAGGCATGATACCCGCTGCTTTGGTACCTTTTTGAAAATGGAAGGGACCGTAAGTGTGGTGTGATGTCATGTCTTGTGTGTTGTCCCTGTCCAAGTGTGAGCATCTACACTCTTTCATAGCACATGAAACAATAATAAGCATTCTTGTACAAGAACTTGAAAGTACAAGTATTTTAAGAGCTGGCACGTAATCCAGTAACTGATTAATGAATAGTACATAGAAAAGTAGAACACGAAGAGCTCCAATGGGAGTTACGACATGGTCTGAACTAGCTCCCATGCAGTCACATTAGTCACATAATAAATAGGAAGACTAGATTATTAACCTGAAGTAGATTTTTAAGTTCTGTGGCCGCTGTGTGCTTTGGTTTTTTCCTACTCTTGCACAAAACTTTGTTATCCATTACTTTCTGTTAAAGCTTTGCTGGCACTGTCACTGGTACAAAGCTTAAGAGTAAACCTGTATCCAGAAGCAACTTGCAGGACCACTGCAAATTAATCTGTTTGGTGATACATCTTGATTACATTGATGAAAAAGTATTTAGATAGACTATGGCAATGTTTGCTTCCAGTTATATACAATATTGCTTGCTGACTTCAGCATACACCTTAGTAGATCTAAAGCCTTTGTTCCTGTGTTTCAAGTGAGCAGAAATTATGGAAGAATTAGAATTGGCTAAAATATTTCATGTATTAGATGTTCTCTGCCTTTTTCTCTTTAGTGTATTGTGTTAAACGCTGCAGCTGAACTTTGAGCAACCGTACTTGTTACGTTATTTTATGTATGCACTTCCAATTCACACCTGACCACATTGCTCAGTGACTGCAGCAGAGTTGCCAGTTTCTGTTGAACATTAACTTATGGCCCTTTGCTTTTCACTGGGAGAGCTTTTGGTACAAGCACTTGCAATTCTGAACCCGAACTCCCTATAAAAATGGTGATTAGCTTCTTCCCAGGCATCTGAATCTCTTCAACACTAACTGGAAAAAGAGCATTCAAGTGGAGACTGAGATAGCCCTGCCAACTGTCCCTGCGTGAATAAGCCCTTTCTTGTGAAGGGTATTTCGAGTACGTGTTTCCTGCTGAATCACTGTTTTTATACAAGCAGATGCTTTATAACTGTTCAGCTTTTTATTTCAGAAGAATATCTTCTAAAGATTGGAAGCAGAAGATACTTCTGTACAGTGAGGAGTCTTTAAAATAGGAAGGTTTTATGTGAAACACATGTACCAAGTTGAGTGCAGATGGAATAGTAAATTTTCCTAGAAACGGTTTAATAACTACGTATGTGTAGGTATGCTAATAAACTTGCTTGCTTTAACAATAAGTATTTTTATATCTACACCATTATTTAATACTCACTTTCTCTTCAGGAGTAGAGTGTGGAGATGAAAGAAACTGTGGCCCCCTCATCCACATCTCTCTTGCTTTGCAAAACATTCAGCAGTCAAAAACGTTTAAAATTTTGCAATGACAGTTTTTCTGCAGTGTGTAGCCTACAGCATTTGTACACTGTCCAGTAGTAATTAGGGGTAGTGTGAGGCAGAGCTGGGGACCCACAGTGGTGATTTTAGTCAAAAGCCCTGCATTCACATGGAGATGCCATTTTGAGACCTTTAGTATAGGTGATGGGTTCCAGCACTTGTTCTCCTTGTCCTGTCCCAAAGGATGCTGCTGGTTCTCCTCTCTCCCCAGGCACCCTGGCAGTGCAGCCTCTGTTCCTCTTGGCTGCTCTGTGATGCTGCTGTGTGATGCTACACACTTTGAATATGTCTCAGTAGCAAGACAAATCTATCATAGATTTTCCTGTGCTGCCAAGGAAGAACTTTGCTTTATGAATTATGATGGCAAAATGTGCTATGCTACAGAAAACCATAAGCCCAACAGACTTTGTTGACTTTTGGACTTCATGCTGCTGCTGTTTCTCTTCTCGCTCTGTACTTCTGGGATTTTCATTGTTGAGGCATGTTTCGGAGCTCATTTTTTTCTGTTTGTTTTTCTAGCAAGCAGCTAATAGTGCAAACTCCAGTCCCAGGTGTGAAGTCTATGGGCAATATTTTTGTTGATACTTGACATGTACTTTTTGAGATTGTGTAGGTACTTATTCAGAATTTTGAAGCCAGGCATAAATATGATGCATTCTGCCACCCTGCCTTTTAGTGGAAGTATTAAACATGCAATTTTGGCACTTTGTGTATGTGTGCCTTTGTGTGATGATGGTCAGTTTTTATACAAATGTATTTTGCCATGGGTCTGTGATGAAAGATTTATCTTCCTTTTATTAATGCATTCACACACAGCCTTCCTTTCCTGAGGCACTCTTAGCTCTTGTTGGACTTGATGTTTTTTGTCACTGCAGTTTGCAGAAAGAGCTGAGCTGAACCTTATGGTACCTCTTTCTCCACAACTAGGTGGCTCCAGCAGCGGAAAGGAAATGGTGATATAAGTTGTTTTAGCCAACAGCTGTCCTTTGTCAACAGCCAGCTCATCCTTTGGTCCTTCTTGGTTGGTCATGGTCGAAAATCCTGCTTACAGTGAGAGGATGAATATGCCTTGGTTGCTCATTGGGTTGGCATTAGATTTCCTGCCTATATGTACAGACAACTTGCTCCCAGTGAAACTGGAGGGATCCAGGGCATCTGCCAACTTGCATCATCCTGCAGGCAACTCTTCAGGTAGATGCTCTCCTGTACCTTGCTGGCTAGTCACTAATACACCTAAAAGAGACAGTAAATGTCAGCATGTTGGAAACTACCCTTCTAGCACACTCTCTGGGTCCAAAAAAATACAAGCCCATGTAAATACAGGCAGAATTTTGAATGAGCATGTGTGTAGATAAAGTATTACAATGCCGAAGATTTAGCCCAGAGAAATAATCTTGTGTAGCACTCTTTTTCTCCACCACTGTTGTTATTACTTGCTTGTGATACCTTTTATTTTATTTTGTATCTGTCTCAGGAGAGGCATTGGAGGTTGAGGCCATGGTGTTACTCATTCCGTAGCTAAGGAGGAGTGTGTTTAGTAATGGCTGGTGCTACTTCTAAAATGCTTCACTTGTGGGATCTGACTGGGATGAGTCTGTTATCTGGTGTATCAGAACTAACCCATGTTTTTTGCAGAATCCAGCTGGTATAGAATTGAAAATGTGAAGTGAAAAACAGATAGTCTTGTTTGTATTTCAGAAACAATACTGCCAGACATTCATGAATTCTCCTGCTTTGTATAAATGTTGTTGTCATTGTCCAGCCTAAGAAAAAAACCATCATTAGTGCCAGAAAGATTTACACTGACTAATCTTTCTCAGAGAGCAGAGGCCCTGCTTCCTGCCTAGCTCATTACAGTGCCTTTGTCTTGTATTGGAGAACACTTCCATTTATATTTGGTGATGAATCTTGTTAGCACAGCTACCAGGAGGGCACCAGTAATAGCTGCATAGAAGTTTAACTTCCCTCAGTAGATTAGTTCCCAAACCCTTGGGCTGACAACTCTGGAAAAAAAAATATGGAAAGAAAAGACAAAGTAGGTTGATGTTTAGTACAGATAGTTTGAGAGATTTGCAGCAAGCTACAGGAGAACAGACAAATTGATTGAGTTTAGCTGGAAGACTGTGTATAATATAATGAAGGTTGAGTGAAATCAGTGAAATGAGAAAAAACAGAACAAAAATTTTTTAAACTGTTGCATGTTCAGAGAAAAATATTTGCAGGTGACTTTGATTTTATTTTTATTGTATTTTTTATTTTTATTTTTCATGTATCAACTTTTTGTTATCAGCTTTGCAAATCTTTGCTTTTGGGCATATTTAAAATTAATTGTGTTCCTCCAAAGCCACCTGATATGAATAAAAAAACACTGTATTATCTCCCAGTTGACAAACATGGTATTATAAGCCTGTTTACAATCTCTCGGAATTCAGTGTATTTATCTCTTTAAATTTCTCTGGCAAGTATTCAGTGCAAGGAAGGAGCCCTCTGTCTTGGTTGTATAGGGTGTAACAGGGGTTGCCTTGGGGCCTTTGTTCTTTGGAAGTTTTACAAGTTGGGATGTTGAAAAAATTAAGAGTTCTTAAGTAAGCCTAAACCGAGAAGTATTGCAATATTAAATATTAATTTCCCCTATTTATGTGACTGTCAAAGTAGATTTTAAGCCTGTTTTCTTCTGTGGCCTATGGAAAACTGATAAAGCTATTACCTGGTTTGCAATGACCTTGCTGTGTGGAGGGAAGATGGTTGCTGGGGCAGAGCAGTTGCATTGAGAGAGCAAGTGGAGCTGGATTGCGAAATTGCACAACGTTGTCTATGACGCACCATTATCCATCCCTCAGGGACTGAAGCTGTATGGATGGATGGCATCTGAAGTAGTGGTTTGGGTTTCTTTTATACTGAAGATAGAGGGATTGCCTCCACCTTCCTCTTTCAAGATGTGTATCTGCAGTTATCGTGGGACAGAAGGGAGGAGATTCACAAGGTGTGAATTTAGGGTAATTAGAAGCTCCTTTCTTGTTATTGTTAAATTCTTGTCTAAAGCTTTGTGGGGGGAAGGTGTAAATTGGAGCTGTGAGTGGTGTGATTCTCTTGCTTCTTTACAGGTCTGTCTCAGAAAGAGAGGGCATTTACCTCCCTCACCCCTTTTGTGTTACCTACAGGAAAACAAGTTAGCTTAGGACGAGCATAAGCCTAAAGCGACGACTCTTTAAGAAACTAACCACTAATCGAATAATGAGAGACACTGCGAAATCAAACATCCTTTTTAATTCCCTTTTGTCTTTAATATTAAGGGATGTGCATTTCCTGTAGCCACTGAAGCAGAGCAAGTCCACCCGTCGAAGGAGGCGCCTTTTTGCATCCTCTGGTTGAGTAATGCAAGAGGTAGCATAGGGATGCCCGCTCTCCTTGTCTGGGGCTGTGCACTCTTGGGCATCTCCTGGAGACCTCCTGTCTGTGCTGCAGCAACCGCAGCGGAGCGGCTGGGCAGAGCGGCACGCCTTGGGGCTCGGTTCGCAGGAGGCAGAGGTCCGCATCATGTCTTTGTTTACCCTTGGCACGCCTCCTCAGAGGTATGTCAGCTCAGCGAGGTGATGTCATCGGCGGCAGGGATACTTTCTGCGCTGGTGCGACTGCCCCGGCTGTGTCGGGGCGGCTGGATGCTTGTCCGGCGAGCGCCTGTCCGCGGGCAGCCTGATGCCACAGCCTCGCCGGGCTCCTGCAGGGAACCAGCCTGCAAAGCCCTTCGTGGGGGTGATGCTGTCCAGGCGTTTCATTTCCCGGGCTAGAGCTCGGGGGTCCGACACTTTCGTTGGAAATGGTGCGCTTGGAAAAAGTCAGGTATCAGAGGGAGACCAGTGACTCGATACCTGCTCGGGATGAGATGTTTGTCCCAGGTACCAGAGCTGAGCTCATTTCTTGTGCTCACGTCTTTTGTGAGGAGGGGGGAAAAAAGTCTAATATCCCATGGGTGGTGCACTTTCTCCTCTGTAAATGTATTTACTTAGCAAATTTCATCATTCCCACTGCTAAAGCAGCCAAATGCGATAGAGTCCACTAATTTTTTAATAGTTTTGTATACTTATTTATTTACTGTCCATGGTATGGGGACACTTGTGGTCTCAGGTCATTCTCTGCCTCCTAGGTGGCTTATTTCTTCCGTTTGAGTTAATAGTCCATAACTGAACTTAATGATCTGAAATATTTCTAATTTAATCAGTGCAATTTGACTGTAAGATCTTGGGATGATATGTTGATACGTTTTCTGGCATAACTTTATTGCTTTTATGTTTTGGGGTTTTGTGTAAACTGACTAAATTTGTACTCAACATGTTAGAGCAGAAGGATGGAAATTAATACCGTCAACATGAGCTCTTTCGATGGTCTTCTGGATGACATTTTTAACGTGGTTCAGCTGAATTCTTGCCTGTGCCACTCTACCATGTTTCTGCACGTACTTGGGTTTTGCATATTCCCTGTTAGGGGTAATGTTTTAAGTGTATTTAGCTTTATGTAAGAAGCTTTTGAACCTTTCAGTGAGGGTGTTATAGCCAAATGTCAAAACATGGCTGTGGGCACTTAAAATAGTCTCAGTACTAATGAGCTTTGCAGCTAGGAAAGTTGATTTATTATGTAGCCTGGCTTTTAATCATACCATAACAACGGCAGTGTTCAGTAAAAAGTGTCTCTGCAGCATCAGAATATTAACTTCGAATTCTGACACCTTAGCCAAAATGAAATTCTACGTTTCAAAAACGATTTGACATGCAAAGGATAAGGGTATATTTAGAGATGGAAATAATCTGCATACTCACTATACTGTCTGTTATGAAATATACTTTTGAAAATATTCTTTTAAGAAGTATCTCTAATTTTTGAGATAAAAGTACAATGTCACTATGCAAGGTCAGCTTTAATGGAGAGAGAACTGCCTTTCAGTATCTGATTACATGGAAAGCTCTAGGGCCTTAATCTGGTTTCATGACTGTTGTGTTCAAGTCTGAAATAAATCTATTCTGCTTAGTCTGACATTTAAGAGTATCATCTATCAGTAGATCAGAAATTCATTGCCATTTTTCTGCAGTGCATGTTTGAAATTACTGTGACTGTTGAGGCTATTTTATTTTTTAAATCTCTCTACTTTGATGAAAGCAGACAGATTTATCAAGAGCAGTGTTAACTATATGCCTCTGTGCTTTCTGAAGGTGATAGGAGAAAAGGGACCCCATTTTCTATGAAACTGATTTCCAGGATTGTGGTAGCAGTGGTGGGGCGAAGTAGAGGCAGTTGTAATGCCGGATGCTGCTCCTTGAATTGAGATTGGCTGCACTTCAGCTTCACAAGAAACCTTTTAACAGCCTTAGTTCACCAGTATATTTAACAATCTTGGAATCAGGTTCCCCCCCTCCCCCAATGAAATCCATTTAACCAGATGAAGGCCTGAGTTACTCCCACCCCCATTTAAAGGACACTGAACTGATTTTTGCTCCATCTGTGACCAGCCATGCACCTTCGGTGCAGGTGGCAGGTAGTTTCTAATAGCCCTCTTATCTGCAAACAATTCTGAGAGACATGTATTCAAGTTTTGGATTTTTGTTTTCCCCTGACCTTCAAGGTTGTATTTTTCGTCTCTGTCAAAGTAATGAGAGGGTGGAGAACAGTTTCCTTCCATTGTTTCTGCTAAGTGTCCTAACCTTTGGTTTCTGTCTCTTCTTTCCCGTGCCTCAGGTGGAGAAAAGTATAAGTTAATTTACCTTTTATTGAGCTTCATCTTTATGCAGAGCTTTTATAATCTTAGAAATTAATACATAAATTCACTTTGGTCCTCTTTAAAAAAAAAAAAAAAAAATAAGCAAGCAATGTCTACATCTGTAACATTTCCAGGGGTAAGAAATGGAACAAGTGTGAAGTAAGACTGGTTCATAAGAGTGAAGTGGGGCATATTTGTGATACAGCAGTTCTCCTAGCAAAGGCTTCTGTTGCTTTAGGATTCCTAAAGATTCAATAGCTTTGTGCTCCTCCTTTCCAGTTGTTAGCTGGTCTTAATTAGAGGAAGAATTATAAATGCTAAACAAAAGTTGTCCTTCTGCATAAAAATTGAATGGATTTTAAAAGTTGGCTGACAGTGTTATAGCAAATTTAGGTTAAGCACTCTGAACAAGCATAGAATTAGTTTAAGGGTTTAGGATCCTTTTCTGCATATTAAAACAATTTGCAGGAGCTTACATACTAGAAAAATGGGATTGTCACATAAAGATGTAACACATGGTATGGCTGAAAAAATGGAAAATGCCCAATTCAAGTTATAGTTTAAACATGATCTTTCTTAGAAATGCCTTTTCTAATCTGTTTATAAAATAAAGATTGGTTCAGCCAGATGACTGGGAAGTTCAGGACTGCAGATTTTAAGATTTTTCCAGCATAGGAACATATCTCGTCTAGTTCAGACAAACAAGTTGCACTTGAATGCACTCATGGTCTATATCAGCAAGTATAGCTTAACTTAGTTATGTCAAAAAAGAATATATACTGTGGTATTTCTGAAAAAAAAATCGATGTCACTAAAAATACTTGGCTAATAAATTACTGTGGTTTTGGGTGAATGTGGAAGTAGGCTTTCTTAGTGGCAAAGCTGTGTTTATTTAAGTATCAACATGATTTTCTTTGTTTAAAAAATGATTAAAGATTCATGAATGAAGTCAGACTTCAGATTGCAAGAAGAGTGTAAAATGGCACAGGCTTCAATTACAGCAACTTTCCTGTTTTTCTGTTTTTCTTCTGTAAGCCTTGCATCTCTGCTGAGCATCCTGGCTGGGTTCACAGCCAGTGCATGCTCAAAGAAGGTGATCTGAAGGCAAGTGACCTTGGGTGGACTGGCTGGCAATTTTATTAATAGCAGGGTCCTTGTTTGGGGCGATGGTTCATTTTCCACTCATTTTGGAAGTTGTGTGGAATAAAAAGCGTCCAAAGCCTGGACTGTGGGGTTGCACACACATGCCAATGAGTGGTTGTAAACTCTAGCCATTAATGATGGCAGCCGCAGACCTGGCTCCCATGTACTGGTAGTTAACCAACCAAACTTAGGCACTTAGAAGCTGCTCAGAACAGTTGTACTCGCTTGAGGCTTTGATGAAACCGGACTGCAGAAATCATTGCAGGACACTGCTAAGTGTATGTTTCTTTACATAAGCGTGCAGAAGCAGCCATGGGCTCTTCACAACCCCCTCAAGCAGAAGGTGGGAAATACTTTTTGGGGTTGACCCCTCTGCTTGTGTGGAGCAAGGCAAAGAGTTAGAAGCACTCATTCAACAAATTGGCTGTTACATGGAATGGAATAAATCACTGAGGATGACTACCTAAATTTTCCCCATTGCCAAAATGAGGATATTACTGTTGTGGAACTTCTGTCAAATATCTGGTTGAGTTCTGCTTAATAGTGTGCATGCTCTTTTTGAAGGTGAAGTCCCGCTTTGTTCACAGTATTAAGTGATCCACTTCTGATGAGATGAAATCAAGACTGAAATGTGAACATCTGTGAGATTGTATCCTAATACATGGATCGAGCATAGGGTATTACTTTGACATGGTGGGTAGCCTTTTTGTAGATTGACTTGTTTTGTATGCAGCACCTGATGTGGAAGTGGTGAGAGATGATGCAGCTTCTAAGTACTGTAATAATTCTTGACTCACAGTAGGGAGGAGGTCAGTGAATTAAGATGAAGGGTAGTTTTAGCCTTTTCTTTGTGCACCTGGGGGTTTAGTTCAAGCTTGGAACAGTGACCAGACTTGCCAGTTGACAATGAAACATTTACTAAACAGAAAAAAAATTGGCATTAAATGTGGGATAATGAGATAAGGGAAAACCACTTGAGGCATAAAGCATGGTGAAAAGCCATGGAGTTTCTTTAAGATGGGTTTAGTATGTAGCTGAAATGAAACTACTGAAAGAAATCTAATTTGTTTTCATTACTGGAGGAGCCGAGATGTCTACTAATACAGTATTTATGTTTGTGGTAATATCTTTCCACCATTGTGTATGTCTATAAACCTTCTGTTTAAGAAAACGACTAAACAAAGCAAAACAAAAAAACCTCTCAACCCTTCCTCGATATGGCAATAGTGCAGAGCTGTTTGGGCCAGGCTACATGTCTCCTGCTGTGTTAAGCTGGTGAAATACAAAACAGAGAGATCTCTTTCTGAAGAGCAAGTTTAGAGATGAATCTGTCAGATTGTTGGCTCCAAGGCAAATTGAGACTATCAGAGAAATTTGTTGAAGGCATGGCTGGGGTGAATGCCTCCTTTCTTACAGTGAGGGTGTTTGAGCAAGAAGGCTTGGTGATCTCGGCGCTGATGACTTTGCTCTGAAAAAAGATGTCCTTTCAAGTAGGCTGTTCTCAGACCATTTACATTCCCCCGGGGTCTGGTGTCTCCCAGGGGTTTGGTGGTACAGCTGTGCTGGCACATTTCCTAATGTACTTGTAATAGCAAAAAAACACTTTCTCTGAAGGAAGTTTATTCTGGTTTGACAAGTGAAATGAAACGCAGCAATAAAAACATTCTTAGGCACTTACACTGAGCTAGAAATACAGATATTTTAACAGGAAAAACAGTAGAAACGTGGAGTAATTTCTACTGAACAGGTTGTGTGCAACCTTTCCTTGTATTTCAGGCAAATATGGAGACCTATACAAAATGAGGGCACTGAATGCAAGAGGTTAACATTGCATGTGCGTGTGTCTCAGCTCCAGCCTGAAATTAGTCCTTTAGATTTTTGTGCCTTACAAACACAGACGAAGGCTCACCCCCCTGCCAATAAATCTGACAAAAGAGATAGAGAAAAAAAGCTTTTGCACCATAAAGTTGTTGGTTTCAAATCTGGGAGGCAGAAATTTTTAATGCCATGGGTTTAAATAGCTTTTAAATAGGCCTGGAAGAGACTTAATGGTTAATCTACCCCAAAAACTTTTATGGCTTTTGTTTTACTAGTATAGGTTTGTGGTCCCTTTGCTGTATTTTGTACTTGTAATGAGTCAGCTGTCCTGGAAAAATGCTGCTGTTCAGCATACCTCACTTTATTCACTGACCTGGTGTAACCAATGGGTGCATTTTTCACAGATTAATTAATATCTGTCAAAAAACCTTGGTCAAAATACATATGTCTCATGCAGGCATCTAGATTACTTCTAAATGCATTTTATTGGGAATATGTGGGAAGACAGAGTATTCCAGTCAGTCTCCAGTTTTGGAAGGGCCAACAGAGAGACTTGCTAATGAAGGCAGAATTGAGGGGTGTTGTTGATAGAGATATTAACAGGGTAGAAAAGAACATAAGTAGCTCTCAATGAAATGGTACCCTACTGTGCTGAAAGAGGAAGAGAGTAAAAATCTGAAATCCATTTGATTCAAGTACAAAAGAAGGTGTTGCTCCTCAGCAAGATAATGCTCAAAATTACTTCATGGCAAGCTGAAAGGAAGCCCATGTGGGATGTCCATTTTGGAGTCGTGTTGGGGATTGAGGAAACTTTGAAGTGGTTTCTGATGCTTTACATGGCGCAGTAGCTCTTAGTACACGTCTTTCCTGTTCTCAGACCATATGTTGGTGTTTGTTCATTTTATGGTCAAAGTATGTATAGGTGCATAAACACATCAGAAAATAGGGAAAACTTTCATCTATTTTTTACTACTAAAGATTAAAAATACTTTTAGGTAACTGTACATTCTGATGTTATACTACATCCGCCTTGGCTTGTGCTTCAAGTTGTAAATGTGTCAAATAAGGAAACAATGTCTGTGCTTGTTTGTTTTTCTAGTCAGATGGTCGTCAGGTTCATCTAAGAAAAGACTGAGGAACATCAGTGAAAATATGTTGTCATACCAAAGAAAATGCTTTTGAATTTTTGAAAGAGGAAAAAAATAGCAAAAAGATAATATTGTGGTGTTGCATTATTTATGATGCCTGTAGCTTTGAAAAAATCTTGCAATGTTAAGACTGTCCTAAAATGAACTGGAATGGTACATTGCTGTAACAGTTTCTCTCTGATTTCTTGCTTTGCCTATAAAGCAGATATAGCAAGCTTGGGACTTGTTTTAAGCTCACATAATAGGAGGAGGGAGAAAAACCCTCAAACTTCCAAGCTTAATAGAATAAGCAAAATCTGTAGAAAAACAACTGTGTTGAAATTTGATATCAGTTCTGCACTAAAATCTTTTATCACAGTGCACCATTGTAACAATAAACCTCAGTCATCACTGTCTTTCAACTTACCTGACTGTGATAAGCAGTACAGTATTTGTTTCTGCCTTTGTGTAAACATTGTGCTGCAAGTAGTTCATGACAGCACTTCAATGTAGCAAGCCGTGTCATGTGAGGATACTTGAGAAATGCATCATTTCAAAGCAGCTGACAATTCTTGCATTGAGGTTGAAGAAGGCTGTGCAGCACTTTTCTTAAATCCAAGCTTCAAGAGGAAGATCAATCTGAATTTGTTACTTTTTTCAGTCTCTTTGTGCCTATTAAAAAGGACACACTTCTATCAAGTTAGATATATTTTCAGCTAAAAAAAGCCAGAGTTAAATGGGGCAGCTAAATAAAAAAACCCTTCAAAATATAGCATGAGATGTAGCTAAATTTGGAGTTCTTAACAGCAAGCAGCTGCTTAAGTAATTAAAGTATATAAGGTGCTACTGACCAAAGCAATTAGTATGTAATTTCATTAATGGTATTAGGATTGCAGTAACAATATTTAAGTCTTTCTGTCCAAATCAAGATTGCAGGCAGTTTGTGACATGTAGGAGCTGAGGTTAGAAGCAGTGAGATGTTACGGTATGTTACAGCACCACTGTCTGAGTGGATCTGTAATTGCACAGCACCATGGCTTACACTGGCTCTGTCTGTTAACACTCCTAATTGACACGTTACTCGAGAGTTTACATGTACATACACTTCTAAAATTTTATGAGCTAGGGTGTTTGTAAGTTTATTTATAAAACAAGACTTCATGGGGGACTGCTAATTTTTTGTTTATCTTTGCAATTCCTTTGTGAGCTTGCTGCTGTTCAAAAGCAAAAGGGAATTATTTTTGTATATGTTTTTGTGGTTTTCTTCTTAAGTGGTTGAAAAATCCTGGAGAACTCAGGCATTGTAAAGTATTCCAAGTCCCTCTGTAATCTAAAGTGCTGCAGATTTCTAAGGGTTTCTAAATTACGAGGTCTGCAGCTCAAAGACAAGTGGGTGATGAGCCCAGCAACTACAATTAGGTAGTTTCATTCCTTCAAGAATAATCATAAATATTCTTCAGAAGACAATAATAAGTTTTAGAGACTAGGTAGAAAAAATACATATCAGAGGGTGAATGTGGAGTATACTAAAGTCCAAAAACAGGTCACCTCCAAGGCTAGGGTAGCATCACTGATGAATCATTCCTTCAGGGAACTGAAGCTGGGAAAGCTTGCTCCTGGGACACCCATCAGTATTACTACCACAGTGGCTAACCTGGAGCTGCTGACACTGTTAAAAAGCCATCGAGAGAAGTCCTTCAGAGCCTTCAGGCTTTACAGCAACACTTTTGACCTACCTTAAGCTCTGTCCTGTTGACGCATTGCCTCTTTCTAGGTCTAAGGCTTTCTAGGTCTGTAAATACGTGGGCGTGCTTTTGGCAGAGGAAACTAGTCTTCTCTGCTTTTCTGGGCTGTATTTCAGATGTGAAATGGAGCCAGGTGAGCAGGTTGTCTCACCCCTTGTGAACACTGACCCTGTGCCCACAGGTTTTTGGGACATCATTCCTAAGAGGAGTGGTGGGGGTGACTTAAGGCAGAGCAGTGCAGGACACTGGTGCCCTGCAAGCTCTTTTGAGTGTGCCGGGGACATCCTTGTCACGTGTGGTGAAGGAAATGGAGACAGCCTCGTAAGAAGCAATGGTCTGTTAACCGAATACCCTTGGGGGAAAATATCTCCTATCCTGCTTCCAGCCTCGTCTTGTGGGTGTGCAAGGAGGTGAGTATAGACAGGGGATTGGGCTCCCTGAACAACAACTAGATGAGAAGAGCAGCAGGCTGGTTTCCCAGAATCCCAGGCCACCATGTGTACCTGAATCAGGAATGCACAGAAGTGGTAAATCAGGCATATGGGTCTTGGAAGGAAAATGGCCAATGCCAATTTGTGATGAGTCTTCTGGGTAACACACTTTCAGCTTTTGTCTCTGGGTGAGCCTCATCCAGACTGATTCTCACCGATGCAGCTTACCTATGGCAAGTTAAATCACAAAGGAGCAGGCTTTGAGTAGCTGAAAGACAAGGAAACTTGATTTGGTGAGTTCAGAAGAAGCATTAACATATTTCTGATTTTCTTAGGCCTAGATAAATTTAGGCTGCTGTCATTGCTTTTCAATGAAGACTCGAATGGTAAATTCAGACTGCGTGTTCTTTTGTATTGTTGCTGGTCTCGGGGTTGTTGTTGGTAGTGGTTTTTTTTGCTTGGTTGGGGTTAGGGTTTTTTAGTTGTTTTTTGGGGGGGTTAAAAAACAAAAAAAGCCCCAGGTTGGCTAACACAAGTTCTTGGAGTCATTGTACGGCAGAAGGAAGTGTCATAGAGCTTTTAAAAATGACTGCTTTTCACATCAGCGGTGTGGGGTACAGACACCTTCACTGGTGGCTCCACACCGCCATTTGGGATGAGACTGCAGCAATATGCTTTGCCATCTGGGAATCTGTGCAGCAGGACTGTGGCGTTCCCTTCTCACGCAGCGGAGGTTTGTGCTGCGTTATAGCAGTAACTCCTCACAAATTATCCACCCTTTGCTGACAGGGCCAGGGGAGATTTCCTTATTCTGCACCCAGAAGGACTGTGTGATTTTTGGAAACAACTGCTCAGCTTGCCTGAAAGGAGAGCCTAAATTTGACAGCCAATTCAAGGACAGCATATCTGTGTGCAGATGAAATTAAATGCGTCCCCAAAACACTGTTCCTTCAGAGGGGCAAAGAAATACATGGAGAGCTTATATTGAAGTGCTGCCAAGGCAGTAAGAGCACATCTGATGGCAGCTGCCTTTATCTGTGAAGAATAGTTAAGCAAGCTTGCACATTGTTATTTGTCAGATGCTGGCTTTGAAAGTCCAGAGTCAGAGGCAGTTTCTTATGTTTTATAAGTAAGTTCATTCTAATCCCCAGCAGGCTCTTGGAGGAGGCTTTTTTGATGCAGTGTTGCAATTCCAAGCAACTCTCCCCCAGTTTAGTCTCTTGTAGCTTATTTACCAAAATGACAATTGGAGTTAATGCTAAACTATTAAAGCAGCTGATAAAAAGAGACCAAAATTACCCTGGCATTAAAACATTTTACTTTTTCATAAGACTTTGGTTCTGTTAACTCAACTCTGACAAGAAGTACCTTAAATATGAAATATTCCTGTTGCCTACTTTGCAAGTCCATCGGTTACAGCTAGGTAACTATTATATGCTGAAAACGCAATCTTTAATTAACTTGGAGGAATAGCTGATTCATTAATTGCTCTGTGCAACTTTTGGAACTTGTATTACATCCTCAAACATGCTTTCTAAGCCAGCAATAAACCTGTTCAAAGCAAATTTTAAAACTCGTGGTTTAAACTTGGTAGGAGTAAAGGTTAGCTAGGGTATCAAGTGATGAGAGACACGCCTAATTTAATAATAATAGCAACAATAATAATAATGCTTCAGCACCAGCTCTGCAGACCCATCACTTCCTGAACAGAAATGCTAATGGACTTTTTGGGTTAATCCAACCGCTTTTTACTTAAAAGCTGTATTTAAGTTGTTGTGGAGTGGCTGTGAAATAAAACCCCAGACGCAAGAAGCCTGGGGTTTGTTGGCTGCCAGGCAGGGACTTCCCCAGGCAGGTGGGTGATGTTCTTGCAGAGCAGCCCCGGCACTGGTGCTGGAGCAGGCAGGGTATGATGGGCATTGGCTGCAGCTACACAGCAGCATGTTAGGAGGTTATGCATGTTTCCCAGAGCAGGGATAAGGCTTGGACTTTCTTGGCAGGATGGGAGGGACTAATCTGTGCAGTGGTACTTATATTGATTTGTAAGGATTGTTCAACTGGGATTACTTGGCAGGGTATTATGGTGTTTAATCAGGGAGGGAGAACACAGGTTCCCTAAAGGAAAGCAATAGATGCTTTGACTGTTTTTAACTTTGCATTTAATAGCTTTAATATTTGTAAGATTCATGGTAGCTCTTCTCATCTGTATGAATTTTTAACCCCTTTTTGAACTGTGACTTGTGTAGTTGTGTTGTTTATTTGTCTGTATTTGATTTGCACTCTCATTTTTAAGGGCTTTTTTCTCTGGCATGGGTGGTAAAGAATAAACCATCCATGTAAAACTTTAGAGAAGCATTATGAGTAGAAATGTGTATATAGGAAATGGTAGAATAAATTGAGAAAAATAATTTTTATTGATGTGAGCATAAGTAAAATACATAATGTTTTAAAGCTTTTTATTCTGTTTCTTTAATGTAGAAGTATGTAATCTTAATAAAAATGCAACTAAACCTGACCTTTGCTATGTGCAATTGCAGTTTACACTGATACAGGATATCTTCTTAAAGCTATTCTCTCATAAATATGACTTGTCTAATAAAATATGCGGTCTGTCAAGCATTTACCATGTGGTCAACAGACAGTATTTCAGTTCATCTCCACATTGCTACCCGAAGTTGCGCTTCCTGAGTTCTGACTTGTAAGTACCTTATTGGCTCAGTAGGTTAACATGTACTGACAGGGCTTGCTTTCTCAGTTTTTCTGTTGAGGTAATGCACCAAGAATGAAGTATCCACTTAGCCTTACCAGGAAGGTAAGACTTGAATAGGGAATTGCTGTGTTGGTCAGTCTGTGTCTCATGCATTCACCCATATTCACTCTCCTTTTCTTTTCTTTTTTGTCCTGAGTTCAGAAAGGGGCACAATAAGGCTATAGGTTCATGACTGTTCCTCATACATTTATAACTTAAGCTTTAGGTTTCCCTCTGTTTGTATCTCCTTTTGGACCAGGAAAGTCCATGTGACCTGCACACCCTGTGATGTATCGTGTCCTTCATCAACACAGCCACTCAGTCCTCAAGGGTTTTTTGAGGATTAGTCTACTCCAGCCCCAGGTTTGGCTTTTGAAGGAATGTACCATTCTGCCCTCTGTGGTGCTTCTTCTGGCCTCAATGTTATTTTCTATCCTCTGGGTAACTGAGGCTGTTTTGAGTTTTCCCCATCTTGATCAATGCAAACAAATAGATGTTTTCTTTTTAAGGTCTTTTTCTTAAATTAATGAGCGCGAAGGCTGTGACATGAGAAAATGGTACAGGAAAACCACTGAACTTCATGGAAGAAAGCTGCAGATGTTACCAGTTTCTTGAAAATAAATCTTTTGACTGGATTTTGTAATCAACTCAAGGATGACAATTTCCCAGAGGTCTACTTAATCTGATATTCTGCGTTAAGTGATATGTTTTCTCAGTATTTACTGTGTAGCAGTGTTTGTGCAGGCATTGGCCTGAAAAGAGGGTTTTGAAAGGCCATCAGCTGCTTACGATTGCTGTCATCAGGAAGTTCCAGTGATAGCTGCACAAGACTGGGGGGTGTTCACCCAACAGGAGATGGGCAGTCCCACTGTCTATGCAGCCACACAGGATCAGCTGGTGTCCTGTTTGACTTTGGGTTCAAATTCGGACCTATTGATTTTTTTAGAAAGGTATGCTTTCTTTCTACCTTGTTCTTTTTGTTTTGGTTTTGTTTGGGTTTTTTGCTTGGTTTGGGGTTTTTTTTGTAGTTTTTGGGGGTTTTGTTTTGTTTTTTGGGTTTTTTTTTGTTTGTTTGGTTTTGTGTGTGTGTGTGTGGTTGTTGTTGTTGGTTTTGGTTTTCAAAGCTGCAGACTTCCTCCAAAAAAACTGGGTATTGGGAAGAGTGAATCTGTTCTGTTTTCTAAAGGGTGTATGTGCATGTCTGGAAAAGGGACTGGCCATTACTAACATATTTTAATCCTATCTCTTATAATATGCATAATCAGAATTCTAGATGT
Source organism: Dendrocincla fuliginosa (assembly GCA_035047845.1). NCBI lineage: Eukaryota > Metazoa > Chordata > Aves > Passeriformes > Dendrocolaptidae > Dendrocincla > Dendrocincla fuliginosa. Next base: position 81,079,185 of record JAWWMO010000083.1, on the reverse strand, counting down.
TTTAGATGTTTTCCTTGGGTTTCAAACCCAGTTCATGTAGTGATGCCATTAGTGCTTCAACACTTACGAGCACCTTAGAGTCAAGGAAGGGTTCAGCAGTGGTGGTGACACCCATCTACAGCAATTATCTGTTGAGGCAACCAACATCCATCCCCTCCACAAAAGGACCAACATGAGTCTACAGTTCTTGGGTTAGAAATGGGAACATGCACACTGGGACGTGCTTCTGAATGTTGTTTGTGAATAACTGCAGCATCATCAAAGGACAAAACTATCAAAATCTCCATCAGAGACATGCTTTACCTTAGTTTGTCTCTGGAATTAAACAAATAAACCCTCATTATCCACTCCCCCTCCCCACAAATGCCTAGTTTTCATCAGCTTTACTTTTTATGATGTCAAACGTTAGGCATGTGAACTGGACAAGAACTGAATTTCCATTTTTTAACCATGCGTTTTTTTTATCAGAATTCCTGAAAGCCATTTTATGCACTAGTCTGAGGTTTCAACTTCATTCCTTCCTGCTGTAGGGCACCTATAGCCAGTTGCTCCTATTACTCATTGACACTTTGATTTTTTACAAGAGTCTTTCATATGTAGCTTATTCCTGTAGTTGTTACCTAGCAACATTAATTTTGTTCAGTTTAGTTTGTCTTGTATTTCAAGAAATCTTTCAGGTGTATTTTAAGAATGTATCTAGTCCAACCATGAACTTTTAGAAAAGAGGTATCTACAAAGGGAATTCTCTCCAGTGTCTGTAATTAACGTACATATATTTGGTGTTATCCATCACAGCCTTATTGGCAGAAATGGGAATAGATGCATGTGTCATTTAAAAACTACCCAGAGGATACTGGAGCAGTTACAAATTCACTGTTGATTTCTCTGTGTGGTGGTTCAGTGTGCTCAAAGAGTGCAGATGCCTATCTCAATTTCACGCTCTTTTTACCAACCAGCATCTCTATTTCTTGCCCTTCTCTCCATAGCATGGTCCATTTAGCATTTTGGAAGCTGCACATGCACTGATGTGACAGTCTGTAGGCCAGCAACCGTAGTTACTGTACAGAGTAGAGAATTTCACTTAAGCTGAAGAACATTAGAATGTAATGAAGGGAAGAAGTCTTCAGTGCAGAATCTCATAAGGAGACTTACAGGGTACTTAAAGTTTTGAGGTTCAGACTTGTAATTTTTAATTCAGGCTATGATCACTCTGGAGTTGATGATGCCTCTAGGACACGAAGTTGTGTTTGTGTCTTCTGCTTTCACTTGAAATGAACAAAAAACCTCTAAGTGTCTAATGTTCAATCAAGGCAGTCTTCATAATTTTGTAATTGGGTTTGACAGCATTCTCTGATCTGGAGAACAGTGTGAAAGCATAAGGTTGGCAAATATTTTCTATATTGTCTTTTTGTTTCTTGTGCAAAACTATCCACCTGTATGGAGTTTTCAAGAAATTAGGAGGGGAGAGATTGCACAGAATTGGAGCTGGTGTTGGGGATGGAGGGTGTTATTCACCTGCAGCATCACTGTAGAGGTCACTGTGGGGTTTTTAAAAAATTGTAAGAGATCTGCTTATTGTCATCCACCTTCTGTTGCATGCGTCTCTCAGAAGTGTACAAGCTGCCAAGTACTAAATGCATGCATCTGTAGCAGGGCTGTAGGCAGCAATTGTACAAGAATTGCAGGTCAGAATAGTCAACTGGTGCCTGTAGCATTAGTGGAAGCTGAATCCAGAGTATGGAGGGATGTGAGACATTTCTGTGAGCATAGCAAATGTAGTTAAATGCTCAGAGGAAGAAAGTAACAGAGGAGTGTGAGTGTTACTTAGAATAGACTTCTTTTTGCATCATTACAACTATGTGTTGCCAGCAATAGTATACTTTCAAAAAGTTTTAATCACTGGGATTTCTGAAAAATCTTATCAAACTAGCATTTGGACGTGGCACTGGAGGGACATCCTGCAGTGTGCTTGTGCAAGGGGTCCCCTTAGTAAGGGGCTGTCCTGTGAAAGGAGTTTGTATACATATCTTTCTGTGATAATCCTTACCTGCATTTTTGATCCGTAAAACATGAGATTTCTGTAATACCAAAACCCTTGCAAAACATACTTGTGTCACCATTGTGAATCAGAGTAAGTTATATGTGGTTTTAGAGGATTTGAAACAGGATGTTGAAGTGGATGGATACTGCAAGTATTTTATATGTTGGGTTTTTCCCCTTTCAAATTCTGGGTAAGTCCTTCTGTTCATTTTAATGTAAATGTATTTTCCCTGTATCACCGATAATTTACATAGTGTTTCACAGCATCATCAATGCAGGATGCTAGGATATATACAGCTTTGTTCCTTTTCTTTCACTGTTTCCATCTGTCTCGTTGTGGGTCAATTCATGTGTGCAGGAGGGCCTGCTAACCATTTTAATACCATTCTTTATTGAACTAAACTTCAGTGAAATCTTGCAGTAGGTATATCTTAGCTTCTTTGCTTTGTCAAGATGGATCTGGAATGTGCTGCACTGAAACTCATTTTGGGGAACTGATCGCTGGATATAGGTTGTCAAATAGGAAGAGGTGATCAATCAACAGCTGTCTTAATATATCAGACACTTGTTTATATACATGCTGTTAGGCTTCATACAGTATCAAACTTAATTTTATGGCAACAGAAAAGTAGGATAGCCTTTTTATAAATCTACTGAATTCTTAGTAGCTCTTGCATCAGTCTTTTCTGTGGACTGATAAGAGGGATACTGCTGGCTGATTAAATTAAAAAATGATCAAACGTGAAAGAAGTTACTTATTTTTTAAAATAAAAGGTTTTTACAAGCCCCTCACATCACAGGTCACATAAGTCCTGTGCTGTTTCTCATAGTGTTTCCTGTGAACTGTAGACCATATGTAAAAGGAGAGGGTATTTGCTGAACTGCCACTGAGACACATGAAATGCATCCTGGTCTTTAGTCAAAAGCTGGGATTCTTTCTGTGTTCATTTTTTTTCCCGATAAACAGAATTTCTGCAATACAATGAACCCCTTGACAGCCATGGAAATACCTGCTTTCTTTAGGAGGCTGGCACAGATGAAGATGAGCAGGGATCGTTTCAGCTTTATGTCACTTCAGAGTAAGTGGGATCCCACTTCGTCTTGTTAGCTGAGCTTAACATGTCAAGGCCAGCAACTACCAAAATAAGTAAATAAATGAGGATCTAGGGGATAGAGAAGGTCTAGAAGCAGAAAGACAAGTGGGACATGGTTAGGCACAGATTAAAGTTTGCTCAGGCATGATTTAGGGGTTATCATCCCTCCTATGACATGCTTGAAAACATTCAAAAAGTATTCAAAGTGCTTTGGTTTAGTGGAACATATTTAGCTTACCAGCTCAGTAGAGGTTTTGTAACAAAGTTTTCTTTTTCCTTGAATTGAACTTTGAAATTTTTTCTTGTAATTGAAATCATGATTTACTTTACCAAAAATATTACTTGCAACATGCAGTGGAGCTGGGTTCTGAACAAAGCCAAAGTTTAACAAGCTGTGGGCAAAGAAGCAAGATGAAGTTCAGGCAGTTGTTAGTGTATGCACTTTGGTTCTAGTTTCGGAAAGAACATTGCTCACAGAAGAGTCTATTAAACTGCCAGTACCCTGTCCACCACCAGAAGTATGTCAGGGCTAGGTTTTGCAAGTGTTTTCCTTTAAAAATTGCATTCAAAAGCTGTTTGCATGTTTGTGCATGGAAGTGATGAGCTACTATCTATGCTGTTCAGTTGAAGTGAAAAAGTAGACCTTGAGTATTCACTTTCATACTCATTGATCTTATGACAGAATTCAGTGCAGATTAAGGCAAATATCCTTTTGTATCCCTGGAAGTACATGTCTTCAGGACAGCTGGAAAGCTGGAGGTGCCTCAGGTACCTGCAACTCTGCTTGCTAAGATCAGTTCCATATGAGTCACAGAAATTGTGTGCACATACTTAGAGGACCAGCATGGTGCCATGCGGGCTCAAAGCCCAGTGATTTGCAAATTCTGTTGTTAACTAGCAAGCCTCCTCAAAGCCAGTTTTGTCAGCTTTCCTTCCCGCTCACCCCAGCATGTAGTGCTCTGGGTTGAGGCTTGCTGGTTGGTCGAGAAAGGTCCTTCAAAGGATTGAACTATATATGAAATACCCTTCAGAGCATGGTTAAAGTAGTTAGAAATCCCATGGATGGCACATTTGATTTTTATTTAGTTAAGCTCTGTAGAGAACATACTGGATTACTTGGCAGGCTGAGACATCTGCTGGCACTTCCGAGGTGTAGGCTAAAGCATTGAGGTTTCCTATTGCATAATGCTGATATATCTCCAAAACATAATGGTATTTACTAGTAAATGCCTTTGTATAGAGATGAAACTGTATGAAATTCAAGACTGCAGGCTTTGTCTTCAAAAAGCATAAGGATCTGTGCTCCTGCAAAAGTTTTATAGCAAGACTAAGGGCTATTATTAGCAGTGCTGCACTCACAGAGAAAAGGAGCTGACAGAGGAGTGAAACCAGATTCTGGACTTTAGTGCAACATTATTAGAACTCTATATGCACCTAGTCTGTGACTGTCCTGTTGAAATTGAATTTAGGTGTGTAATTGATATACTTAAAAGCCTGCTAATGGTAATTCAATGCTTTAAAGTATGTACTTGGTTTGCTTAGTATTTTGCACGAAGTGCCTAATTTTATGCATATTAGGCTACATAAAACACCTGTGTAACTATTTGATTATTCAGGGATAGCTCGAGATGACTCTTAATCATTCCTTCCATGTTACAATCACCTGAAAACTTAATGATCTTGCACGCTAATAGCTTTGTCTAAGTTGTTAATAAATTAGCACCCTCGGGGACCAAGCCATACGGACTTTCATTGAATATATTCTTTGACTTTATTCCCTTTCTGCTTTTCACCCTCCTAAACAATTGCTGTTAGTTGCTGTAATTTACTCCTCGACTCTGTGGCGAGGGTCTGTCTTGTATGTATCCTACATCCAACCCCTCAGCTTTTACTTGACAGGCATTTGACACCCTACAGCTCAGTCTTCTGGTACTTTAGATGAGTGATAAAATTCAAAAGCCGTGTAATTTGGCCTCTTCCTCTTCATACTCCTACTCCTGTGGTTCCCTTGTGATTGCTCAAGAATTGTTTTCGATATGTCCTCTCCAAATAGGATAAGAATCTGGAGGATGGAATGAAATTTAAATTGCAGCTCTGTCTCAAGATTGCTAAAAATAGCAGGAAAATTATTGTAGATTTTGTCCAAGCAAAGCAAAGCTTAGATTGTTTAACATGCTTGAACTAGCTGACTGAAAAGATGGTGTAGCTTAGGGAAGGTGAGTCGGAGTTGTAGTGTAGTAGGTGTTAAGTACACAGACAGAGGAGAAATAAATGAAAGGAAGAAACCTTTTTGTGGGGTGATGTGGGAGTTTTTTAGTTGGGTTGTTTTGTTGGGGTTTTTTGACACGTATTCAAACCTAGCCATCCTCTGAGTCCATCTTCAGTGAAGACCAGGTGACTTACTTTAGTAAAGAGTCTACTGGCTTTCAGTGAGGAACATAGTATTTCGGGTCACCAGAGCTCAGATGTAGAGACATGACCAGCACCTGTTTATTCTGAGCACATCTTTTGTTCATCCAGCACCGAGAACTGGGGTTGTCAGCATCCCAAACAATTGCTGTGTAAACGCCATGTTCAAATGGCAGACAGAAATTGAGTGGTGCTGTTTCAGATTATATCCTCAAGAAATGTGATATTAGTACAAAATCATTTACAGTACCTAAAAGAAAGTTGTGCAGTTGGTTGCAAGCTGAATCACTGCTTCTGGTGGTTCATTTACCTAATAAACATGGCAAAAGAACATATATCAGAAAATAGGGTGTATTTTAGCTGCATAGCACTGTGTAAGTATTTGGTAGCTCCACTGCTCTTCTCTACTTACCATCGGAGTCATGAAAAGTTTTGTGAAATTGAAAGTTTGCAGGCAGCAATGGTTTGTTTTGCCAGGCCAGTTGATACAGCTGAAAAATCAGGGCACATTTTTGCATGCACAGAGCTGTGTTTGCTCAGAAGTAGCTGTTCAGGCAGTGGCTGTGCTGTAACCAGAAGCAGATATCGATGTGTGTGTTCGTCAGCCCGCTGAACTCCTGATAGGGAGTGACGTAACTTGTGGCCAGGGAGTAATTACAGTGCTCTGCAATAGGAGTTCAGAGAGTGGTTAGTGCAAAGGGCTCGCAGAGTTCTGTTGTCTTGCAGAGTAATTATGATCGTTAAGGAGGAATGATTGAGCACAAGTTACTTATTTACAGTGAGGTAAGTTGGCATATATAGAAAGATTAGTGCCCTTTTTAGAGACTGATGTTCCTCCAGTCACCCACACCACCTCCCTGGTTGATTTATGTTGAGCTCTTTAAGGTAGCAATCTATCACACTGCAAGAGCAAGGATACAGATAAATCTTTTTATAAGAAAGTACTTTGAGTGCCCCTCAAAATACTGTATTACAAAAATATGCAGAAATACAGGTGGGATTTTTAACAAGATACAATGATTGCTTTCCGATGCATGCAACAGAGGAATGTGTCTTTGAGCTATTGCCTTCTGCAGCACTGTCCTGTGTCTTTTTTCTTCTAAATTATTTGGTCTTCCAAAGTGTTTATTACACTGTTTGACGAGCTGAAGTTGATACATTGACAAGCTGGACTGAGATATTTGTAAGCACATAAGATACACATTTGAAATGTATGCCAATTTATCAGTAAGTGAAGTGGTGCTTCACATTAGCATTGTCATTATTAAAAATCCCACCAAATCCTGGATATATATACACACAGACAAATATATAGTAAATACTATAATAGAAATACCTCATTCTGCATCAGTAGCTTTTCACCAAGAAAGACAAAACAAATGTCCATTACTGGCTGTTACTAACTGGTTTTCTGCCCTAAAATAAATAAAAAATTCCTGCAATAAAAATTTGCCTTATAAAATATAACTATGAAATTATGTGATAGTTCTACTGAAACTTAGGCATTGCTCTTGCCATATTTCTTTTATCTGGGACTTCCAGATGTGTTACACTGCTGTGATTTTGTCTTCCAGATGATGATGTGGACCTAGAAGCTTTGGTGAATGACATGAATTCCTCATTTGAAAGTTTATACTCTACATGCAGTATGCAGTCGGAAACCACTCCGCTCCTTCAAAATGGTCAGCTCAGCCGCAGCCAGCTGCCATCCTCGGGATCTGGCACACTGCAGCCCACGTCTCCGAGGCAGAAGGTGCAGCGGTCTCAGCCAGTGCGCATCATGGCAGTCAGGTAGGAGCAAGGCATTCCCCTCCTTTTGCTAAGTTGTCACCAACAAGTTTCAAAAGAACTACATTTTAAAATAGGAGATCCACTTCAGTAAGGAACTTAGTAGTATTAGACTGACTTCTGCATAGAAAAATGTATAAAGTAGGTGAAGGACATAATATTTCCATGTGTTATTGCTGTTTTTCTCATCAAGGTTTGATGTATCTGCAGTAGCTGACATGTAGAAGTGTATCATTGGTACCAACTGGCATGAATTATATCCATATTTGGATTTATTGCCAAACTGCTAAAAACCATACCTGTTCTACTGACAGCTGGTGCCTACTGACAGCTTCTTGGTGTTTTTAAACATAAGAGATCGTGTAGGTAGATGAAGCTGTGTTCAGGTAGTTTTGATACACATGAAGTTCCTCTCTGTGGAGGTCTCCTGAGCAGTCCAAGACAAACTAAAAAAAAAAGGAGCACATCTTAGCTATTTAACTTTTCTTCTTCGAGCACTTTCAGCTCAATCACTTGAGTGCATTGTGTGAGTTATTGCCAGAAAAAAACCATGTATTAATGTTACCCCCTGTCCTAAGGATAAGGACTGGAATTCAAACTTCAAGTGGAAGACTCTTGATGGTGATGAGAGAGTCCATAGGTGATGTAGAGGTTTTTAAAATCTTCTTTTTAGGCAGTAGGAGAAAAGGAGCTCCTATCAGCATGAGTAGGTAAATGGATTTCTTTCCTTCTAGTTAACAGTGTCTTCTGTGAAAGAAGTGAAAAGTAATAATATAATAAAAGAAAAATCCCAGATGTGGAATGGGTTGCTTCTAATTCTCTACTGTAGGAACAGTATACTTAAGATGGGCAGCTTTTCTGTTTGAATGGGTAGTATGCAATAACTTCAATGCAACCACGCCAGTTGATGATACAAGTAGTTCTACAAGTATTTCATACTTAACCTTGAATAGGGTTGTACTAGAAAATGTACTCTCTGGAGTACTGTAACTGGTGATGTTTTGTAAATACCTCAGTCAAACCACTTCCTTTAAACTATTTTTGCATTTCAAAACTTAGCAACTCTATTTTGAGAACACTCTTTCTGAAATACATAGTTGCATTCACACAACAATATTGTGTGTTTATCATTAGAAAAAGTAGTGGTGAAACTTTTATTCAGGTTTATCTAGACCCCTCCAGAGTGATGACTGCATCTTCTTTGCAACCAGAACAGAGTGATTGACTGTGGTCTCTTAAGAGCACAGGTTCATGTGTGTATCAGTCGTGAAGTAAAAGATGCGCTGGCAACAGTAGAAGCACAGCAGAGTGCAGCACAGAGAATTCCCATTTTAAGGGAACCACACTTTTCTAGTTGTGTTGAGTTTGTGGTTCCACTTCTTACAATGGAGTTTAGTCAAAAACCTGCAGTATAGCGCACTATTGCACAGTTGCTGATATGACACGTCTGCTGGTCAGAAGAAATCTTATCCTTTTACCCTGTGTTCCAGGGAACTGCACACACGGGCAGCACAGAAAAAAAATCAAGCTGGTCAAGTAGTTGTTGGCATGTAGTTGTCATGGTTGGACCCTGCTATTTATTGCAAATCCTCGGATCTCTAGTCTCATTCATGGAACACCAAGACAACAAAATCGCAGGACAGAGTTACCTGTGGAGCAGATTTCATAGCAGTTAAATTTTTTCAGCCCCTGGGTTCTGGTACAGTCAAAGACAGTGAGTGTACCCAGAGTGGAACCCACTGTCAGGGGCAAACCCAGCAGTCTCCCAGGCATCTTTTTAAAGGAGGCTCTGCTTTCTGAAGGCATGGGATAAAATGAGAGCAAATTAAGGTTTTAATTGATTTGCTTTTCAAATCCAGTAGCTGATTGTCCCTGGAAACTTCCACAGTTGCCACTAGATGGTGCCTTCTGCCCAGGCATTGAAGGGCAGCCTGCTGCTCTCACCTAGTGCATCTTCAGTGGTTATGCCCTGGCAGTAGGGAAACCTAGACCCATCTGTGTGGTCATGAATAGGTCTTACAGCTTTTCTGGTGGGCTTTAGTTTTCCTTTTGTTGGTGTGGGCAGTGCATATTTATTATAAACTGGAACTTGAAACTCTTGTTGGTCCTCCGCATAGTCATGAGGCGTATTTTGGTAGACGCCAACTCACCTGAACAGTGACTGTACAACTGGCATGAGGTGGGAGGGTGTAATTGCAGCTTATTGCTGAAGCTGAGTCTTTGCATTTTCATTTCTCCAGGAAATGCCGAGTTGCTTGGGAGATAGAATCTGGTATTTCAAAACAGAGGTGACAATATTGGTTTCAGTCTCATCTTAGAGAACTTTACAGTGGGGTACACATCTGATTTCAAATGCATGTGTAATTCGGCTCCAAGTGGCAGCTGTTGTTGGTTTGGAAGAGCTTTACTGACTTTCTGGCACACAAGAGCTTAAGCTTGTAAATTACTGCTTTCAACAGTTTTTTGTATAAATATTTCTGTTTATTTTATTTGCATGGTTATTTCAGTTACCCAAGTAATCAATTACAAGCAATGAAAAAAGAATAGACGCCTGACTGGTCATCTTTCCTGTGCAGTTACCTACTTTGCACTAGCAGTTGCTGTAACTGTAGTAGTTGCTTAGAAAAAGAGTGGGTTTGATTTCTTGTCTTTAGTGTCATTTGTAAATGGTGGGGCAGGAGATCCAGGTCTAGTGATGCCAGTTTGCTCCTCTTAATGCTTAGTGTTTCTGTGTTTATAGGCGTCTTCAAGAAGAAGAACAACAATTCAGAACATCATCTTTGCCGGCCATCCCAAATCCCTTCCCAGAACTTTGTAGCCCCGCAAGCTCTCCAGTGCTGGCCCCTGGATCTTTACCTCAGAGTCAACCTGCTAGTAAGCATGTGAGTATGGGACAAAGCTTTGGGTCATCCATTTGTGTGCAAAACAGCAGTGGACTACTTCAGTTAGAAGGTAGAAAAAAGGTTTCAAGATAAGTGAAAACACTTGCAGACTTTGTCTGTGAGTAGGGCAGCACTGGCCGAGAGAGTATCTTCATATAGGCTTCAGACCTTTACTAGAAGGTTTGTAAGAATGAAGTGTATAAATGAAATAAGCCTCTTTCAGATACATGCATGTACTGAATCAAGCAATAATGCCTAATACCTTTTAGAAGTCAAGTTAATTAGCTTAGAGTTGAAGGAGGATCTGTGCATTTTATACTGCATGTTCTAGGTGCCACAAAAACACTGATCAGCTGAATTCTTTAAAGACATAGTAGTGCTTTATTTTCCTGTTTTTCATGAAGCTGCTCAAAAAGCAAAATAGTGTCCTTAGAGCATGTAACTAGGCACAGCTCCTTGTGGTGGGATTTAAGGGGAAAGCTGTGCCATGGAAAGCTGGTGGAGTCGTTCTCTGGGTTCTTGGCAGAGAAGATAGCTGAGTTCCCATGTGGTCCAGAGCAATAACCTCAGCAACACTTCACTTTCTCTTCTCTGTCCTACTCAGCTTTCTGAAAAACAGTCATCTTGTTTTGTATCGTTCCTCGGGCATGCTGAAAGACTAAAGCTGGGTTCAAAAACTCTTGCTGTGTAAACTGTGCTGACTTTCATGGGGATGAAAGGATGGGTTACTCTTACTGACTGTCGGCTTACAACAGTTCTGTGCTTGAGTACCCAGAAATACTAAGAAGTTTTGGGTCATTGCTCAGTTAGTTTGTAATTAGCTTATATCTCCTCTGACAGATAAAGGGTTTGGGTGGGCAGTGCAGCTACAAACAGTAGACCCTAATGTTTGCCCTTGCATGTTCTATATTGCCTTACATCACCATGAACAGCCGCCTGATGTGTTGAAAGACACAGTGCATCTTCATTGGTTTTACTGTATTTCTTACCACATACAAGACAGACAAATAACCAAATAATGCCCTAGGAAAAAATTGAATCATTCTGTTGGGGATTTAGCACAGGGCCCTGTCAGAGTCCTAGGTACTGGCTAAGCAGAGAGACTTGTTTTGCCAAGGCAATGTTGATCTGACTCTGGGGAGACAAAACCAGGGGCAATTCTGTCTCCTGGCACTTGGCAACTGGACAGCAGCAGAACTGTCTCTCCAAAGCAAACTGTAGTTGATGATGAACCTTGTGTTTATCTCTCCAAATATTTCCTGAGTTCAGGGATTCTTTGCCTTTTAGCTATATGTTTTACTAAAATTAACCAAGCCACCCTAAACAGTGCTCTGTAAAACTTTAAGGAATCCTAAATGATCTGAGACTCAGTTTTTGATGGAATTTAGAAATTAGTGTTTAAGAGTAGATAAATATAGAAGTAATCAATCTTTTAATGTATGTAAGAAGATGGATATGAATAAAAGATTTTTCCCTACATTTGACTTTATAATAATAATAAAAAAATTAATCTACCTAATTTTAAAATGGAAAACTTTGACAAATATTTTGAAAGCCTTAAATGAAAGCATTTATATTGTGCAGATATGCTTGCAGCTGAATTTGTTAATCAAAGACAATCCATCATAGTGGTAAGACCTTTTAGGGTACAAATTGAGGAGATAGAGCATGTTGGACAATAGTGGCACGTTTTGTAGATGCAGATACACCGTTCATTCCAGCTGATCAGCTCATTGGAGGCAGCTGAGAAACACTGGTTCAGGGTGAGAGAAGGTTAGGAAAGTGTTCTTTTCTTCTCTAATGAATTATTTTCCTCTCTTTAATGAAGGGATAAAGGAACAGGACTGAAAAAGCCCTCTAGTTTTAATGTATTGCTGGACAAAAGTAAAAACAAATAGGCTCAGTGTCTTTGTGAAGGAAGAGAACTATTTTTAATACTTCAGTTTTAAACATGTTGTTGGGTAACAAAATAATCTGTTCAGCCTCCTTGTAATTTGTGTTTAACCCAGTTCTAGTTGCAGTCTGCTAAACATCATGAGTAAAAAATGAGTAACTTAAGAAATGTGATACATCTTTCCAACTTTACCCCATTAGAAAAAAGTAACGAAGTTTGACAATTTGAGTAAATTATTCTAGGACATGCTCTAGCTTAGATAAATGTCCATAAATATAATATTAACTACTGGTTAACTAAATGAGCAATCAGCTTAGTTCAAGAACTGTAAAGGACTGTTTTAGTGTTTTAGTAGCTGGCGGTTAGTTAAAATAAGTTGTACTTTAGGAAAAATAACAATACAAACCAAGGTTAAACATCAAGATGCTTAATTTCAGGTTCTCTGCTCTCAGGTTATAAACAAAGATTAAAATTGAAGATTGGAATGAGCCATTCTGATTACATGGGATATATGAGGTGTTACTGAAAAGTGATTCCTTTTGTGCTTCTCAAGCATTTGCAGGTAAATAAGCAAATAGCAGTTCCAGTCAGCAGTGCAGCAGCTCTGATCACACAGGGCATCACAACACACTTTTGGCGTGGAGGAAGTGTTGCCTTTGTCAGCTCTTATCTCGGCACTTGAGAGGTACTCAGGTTAATGTAGCCATAGGGGATTTCAGAAAGGAGTGCATATTTTGTTTGCAGACCATGTGAAACAGTGGGGAGTCACTGGGAAGCTGGATTGTCTGATGAGACTTCCTAAGAAATACAGTTCGTATTGTTCCTTGTGGAACACCTCAGCCTTATTTTTTAATAATGGTAAAATACAACTCTGCAATGATAAAACCTAGTAGTGGAGGAATGTAAACAGGAATTTAAAGATCCAGTCTGGTTAAACACCGAAGAATCTGATGTCATATTGCCAAGCCTTGTGCATAAAGAAATGCCAGCTCTGTTCCAAGTTTTACTAAAACTTTTTCCCAGTATATCGTTCCCTATAGGAAAGGGACGCATGTGTGAATGAAAGAGTGAGTAAAGGAGCTTTCAGGTTATAAAGCTTCAATTATATGTTCAGCTGAGAAAACGCATTATTGTTTTTTCTCATCTGCAAAATTTTATTCATGGAGCCTGAGATAGAAATTTCTTGTTGCTTTTGAGTATTTTTTTTTTTTCATGCCATCACTTTTTTTAACAAGCAGTTCACAGCATTGCTTTATGTACTGCTCTGCATTTGTTTCATACTCTTACTTTGCTCAGCAAAGAAAGGTGAAAGCAGTAAAACAATGAAATATAACTGTAATAAGCCTTTCTCACTTTTTTTGTGGTAGGACTTTTTTCTGTTTTCTCATCATGTTGAAGCATTTTATTTATCTTAGTCAAAAAACTGCCCATATCGTGAATAATTTAATTTTTAAAAATATTTTTTTATGAGATCTGTTGGGTAATGGTACTAATTTCACCACAGTGGGAAGCAGTATGCCACCCCTGGCTCTGCTGCCAGTCAGGCATTGAATACTGCTTTGAAAGCTGATGGCTGCAGCAGCGTAATGCAGCTGCTCCCCAGAAGACACAGAACAGTGAGAAATAACAG